>JAHHFK020002854.1:1040000-1257500 GCA_024533555.2 Aedes koreicus
GACAAATGCTGCAGAAATGTCGTGAATACAACGTGCCGACACATCATACGACACAATCTATCTAGACCAGCAATGGCAGATTATGCACGAATATAGATTGCCAGAGAAACTGACGTGGCTGGTCATGTGTGTCGTTCGAGTCTCAGGGATACTCAAGAATCACAGAGAGGGTTACGGCAAGGTGATGGATTGTCGTATTTGCTATTCAACATTGCATTAAAAAGGGTGTCCCACATCAAATTGTATCACAGAAAAAACACTTTAGAAAATTACCCATGTAAAATTTGGGAAAAAGTAGTTTAGAGAGTTTTTTTTTTGTTGTATTTTTATCGCTGTCAGTTTTTCGAACATTGGAAAAAAAAATGGCATTACCCGAAAAGCAACGTCGCAAATTGATTTTGCGCAAGCACCTGGAAAATCCTCAACTCTCTCATCGGGACATCGGAAAACAACTCGGAATCGTGCAGTCTACGGCAAATCGTGTGATCTAACGTTACTACGAAACTCAGAGCATCGAAACGGAAGTTGAATCTGTCCAAGTCTTTCATTCAGAGAGCCAAGGACCGGGAGGGACTGCATACGTACAAAGTGCAGAAGGCTCCAAATCGTGACAAACGGCAAAATACGGTGGGAATGTCACGGGACCGGAAACTGTACACCCTGATGCAGACGAAGCCTCACTGTCTCATCACGGATGATAAGACTGACGTTAAGGCGGACTTCCGGCAGCTTCCGGGGCTACTGTTCTTTACCGCCCAGTACAAGTTTGATATTCTGGAGGAAGTAAAGAAGCAGAAACTTTCAAAGTTTTTCAAGAAATACATGATTTGGCAAGCGATCTGCTTATGTGGCAAACGAAGTGCTTTCAGACAATAAAGTTTGAAAAGTATCGGTCAACTAGATAATTATCTACAGCGTTTTTTCCGTGATACAATTTGATGTGGGACACCCTTTAAACCATTAATCGAAAACGGTTCAGAAATTTTAACGGTCCCTATATCATTCCGAAGCGCAGATATAACCATATAGCAAACCTGGCACCAAGGTGCCTAATTCTGAAAGTCTGTTAGATGCCGAACAAGAGTCTTGCTCAACTCTGTTCACATCGAGTCCAATTCATCCGTTGGAATTCACTTCATACCATGGATTACGAATGCAGAACGTTTTCTAGACAATATTTCACAACATGGACGAAACACCGTTCACATCTTTCCATATTATAATACTAGGTTATTCAAAAAGTTTTGAAAGCTACATCTATGGAGCAGTAGAAAAACCAAAAATTCTACGCCATTTTAATATGTCATCTTTCATAAGAACGTACTCAAAATTTCATTTCGATCTATCAATTCATTCTTTGTTTACAAGCCATTTGAAGTTGACGTGTCAGTGGATTTTTATCAATGGAAAAATCCGAATATCGTGCAGTGATTAAATTCTGTGTTTTGGAAGGTTTATCGGCTACTGAGATCCATGCCAAGATGATGAAAGTATTAAAGAAGTTTTCTCCTTCATTTTCAACCGTTCACCGATGGGATTTGGAGTTTAAGCGTGGCCGTACAAGCGTTGAAGACGATCCTTGCTCAGGACGTTCAAAAAGTGCATCAACACCAGATATCATAGCGAAAATACAGGATATGGTTTTGGATGATCATCGATCCTCTGTGGGTGTGATAGTTGACACCATAGGCATCTCACATGGAAAAACATGGCATATTTTGGCTGAAGTTTTGGGTTTCAAAAAACTGTGTGCACAATGGGTGCCGCATTTGCTAACAATGTAGCAAAAACACGTTCGAATGCGACTTTTTGAGCAACATTTGGAGCATTTTCGAAAGGATAAAAAGGATTTTCTGCGTCGATTCATGAATATGGATGAGATTTGGGTCTATCGCAATGATCCTGAATCAAACCAAGAGGCTAAGGAGTGGTGTGAGCCAAGCACTTCGGTTCCGAAGTGAATTCGTGTCCAGCACTCGGCCAAGAAAGTGTTAGCGTCAGTTTTTGGGATGCGACAGGAATATTATTGATAGATTATCTCCAAACTGGTAAGATAATCAATTCTGATTATTATTGTGACCTTTTGAACCAGTTGGATGAAAAAAGACCCGGTTTGCAGAAGAAATAAATCATTTTTCATCAAGACAATACTTTGGTGTGGTTTTTAATTTCCACTTTTAAAACTTTTTTACTAACCTAACCTAACCTTAGTACATAAAACTAACAAGAACATTGGTCCTTTTCAGGACCACAACCTTACAAAAGAGTTGTTGTTAATTTATAATTCTAAAAAATAATAACGTAGTCCTACGACAAGAATGCAGCCATATTTCGGACACCATCCTGGAACATTCATTTAAACTCAAAACATTTTGAAGAACAATGGACGGAAAATTATTTCGCAGTAGGCCTGGCAAATATACTGCCAACATCAATATTGACTACAACAATTATAAGACGTTACCTTATTTTGTAATTTGTCAGGGTGTTGTATTACCAATGACGTCTATATAAGGTAGGTGCCCAGTAGGCACAACAATATTAGTGAAATGAGCAAAATTCGGTTATGGCACTAATACCACCGCACTCCTTGCGCACGCTAAACAAGAGCTCGGAAAGTGCTACGTCATACTATTTTTTTTTGTTCGCATCCTTGATTGTTTATTGTGTGCGCTGTAAAACTTAATTTTTCAACCGATTTCAGTCTATCGATGATGGAAAATTGGCTCTATATCACTACTCGATTGTCAAGTCCCAGCGTTTGAAAGTTAGTGCGGCAAAAATTCAATTACCTCAGTTAAATTCAATATAAATGACCCATGTTATCGGAAAGAAATGCTTCTGCTCAATAAATGGCATTTCAGCGCCAACATTTGATTAGGGCGAATCTGCTTTTGTAAACAAACACTTTGTCTTCTAAATTATCGGAGGTTGAAGACGATTTCTTCAGATTAAATAAATTAGCGGATAGAGATAAAGCTCCTCTTCCTTCACTCAGCGAAATAAACTTTCGATATTCATAAGATTGCATAATGATTTTTTGCTATGAGAAAGCAGTATGAATTTCATAAATTTGCCTTATGAAATATAATGAAGTTGAAAAAATAAAAATATGGAGCAAGCTGGATTCGAACCTTGAACGTTGAGGTTATGGGTCGAGTGACTTGACCACTTGTATATATTTATCAATACTTGTAAATACGAAAACTTAAAGACGAACAAGAACAACGTCGTGTAGAACAAAATCCATTCATAAGTCAACCTTATGAAATTTAAAGCATCGTTCATAAGTTGAACGTTATGAAATTCTTAAGATTATTTGGCTGAGTGTTAAAGACTGCTTGATTTGTATTTGTGACCTTTTGTTCGAGAGAAAATGACTACGAAAGGCATTGTTTACAAAAGCAGATTCGCCCTAATCTAATGTTGGCCCTGATTTTTATCATGATTATTTCCACAGTTCAGCATTTATAATAAACGTTTGAACCGTTTTTTTTTTATTTGAACCTATGCACGCCCATAGAAAGTTGAATAGTGCTACGTCATCATTCATCGGCTCAGCAATGTTAACATTATTTTTGCTTCCAATACAAGCAAGCAGTGTGTTGCCCCAGACCTTATATAGACGTCATTGTTTTATTTCTGGTAGCGTTTGTTTGAGAATAGGTTACACACTTAGAAAATTTTACAGTATTCGGTAATTTTTTTACCGAACTTTCAACAGCTGAACGTTCGTTAATCTGATTTACCGGATTTCGGTGAAATTTTACAGTATTCCGGTAAAAAAAATTACCGGAACTTGTCAAATTTTACCGAAATGCATTAAATTGGATTACCGAACGTTCAGCCATTGAAAGTTCGGTAAAAAAATACCGTATACTGTAAAATTTTCCAAGTGTGTAGGTTAGATTATAACATGTCATAGAAAAAATACATATCGAAATCTTATATCAGAGAAAGCCATCACTCCGGTCAACTGCATAAAAAAATAATTAAAAGCGTGATTTTAAATCAAGTATCAGCATTCGTTGTGGTTTGAACAAATGTTAACTCATATGAATCTCAACATATTCAAGCATAAACATCTAAACGTAACGCAATTTAAAATGTTGCACCAACTTAACAAAATTTTCAAACACAAATCAAATCATTTAGCGGTAAACAATTGGATTTCTTGTAACGAACAGAAGCTAGCAAAACAATGCCTCGCCGAAGGGTCGGACAGGGGCTGTAGCGATACGGCATGCATAAAATAAACAATACTTTTATCGAAAGCTCAAAAATGAACGAATGAATAAAGAAAATGGAAAAGGGATAAAAGCCGAAAAATCAGTTTTACGATCATGTCAAAGCAGTACAATTAAGCCATAAATAACCGAAAAAAAACTGGAATGTGGAAATAATACACACAATATTTCGCCTGCGGTGGATGCAATAAAAGACGGAAAAATGAAAAACAAACACATGCGTACGTAGCAACCAGGGACGGGTAGCGGGGTAAGCTAGAAATATGACGACCTCTTTATGACACCATCGACGCCGGCGATGACGACGACGACGGACGGTGATTGTTTTCAGCGGTTTACTTACGCGATTTGATCCGGTCTGGAACCGGCGATTATTGTGGTCAACGTTTCTTAAAGGCCAAAATAGAGTAATTGAAAAGAAACTATTAGTGGACTGTGCAAAGCAAACGATGCCATTTACACCACACCTTCCTTTTGACATATTGATATAGATCATGATCACAAACGCACTGCTTACTTTGGTGTGGTTTCCTCATTTGCGCAATTCCATGCCATCTGTCAAAACGAGAGCGCACGAGCTCATGGAAACAAAGAGAGTAGATGCAAACATTGATAATTGTATGGAAAAGGGGCGATTTCCGTTTTGTGTTTGCCTAGTTTTTTTTTTTTTCCTTCTTCGAAAATGAATCACATCTTTCTCGCGCTTTCGCGGTTGGCAAATATTTATTTGTCAAAATTCGATTTCTCGTTCACAATACTTTTCAACACATTTTGCTTGATAGAATGAACTTCGATTTCATTATTATGTTTTTCATGTTTGCTTAAATACATACACATGGTTTGATTATTATTTTTGTCGTTTCTCCATTTCTTTGCTTGTTAGGCAGCGCATGCAGCTGTATCAGAATGGCATACTTCCTTTCATCTCAAGTCTATTCTTTCATGCTATAAATAATCCTACAACTAGATTCGTGTTTCCTGTTCAAAACCTTCCAACTCTGGGTCTAGCTATAACTTGCGCATAAAAACCATACATTTTGAATGCTACTACATATTGTTACTCAGATTTACAATCCGGAAAAAAAAACTACACATCTGCTACTGGGTAATCATGTTATTTTTTTTCTCGTATTAAAATGTGTGCTAATTAACGTATTACAATATCACATGTCATGAAACAACCGTCAGTCGAGGGCTTATGAGAATTTTGTTCAATATTCGAAGTCAGCCACTCGCCATTAGTACTCAAATCTCAAAAGATCAACTTCAGTCTCATCATCCTTCCATGTCACTCGGCGGCTGTTGCTGCTGTTGTGCGGTACTTGTGAGTTCTATCGGCGCTAGGGAATGATGATCCGGCGGGGGTTGGGATTGTTGGATGCTGGACTGTGGAGGGGGTGGCTGCTGCTGCTGTTGGTGGTGATGATGGTGATGAGTCAACGGCAGCGGCTGACTTAATGACTATTCTAGCCGTGTTATGTAATGCCCGCCACCACCTCCAGGTCCAGATGATTCAATCTCATTGTTACCAGACCCCGGATTGGAAGCAATTGAGCTTGTTATGATTGGAAGATGTCGCGGCGGCGGCGGAAGACCAGCTGCTGCAGCCGCCGCCGCACTCGATGGGGTCATTTGTGACAGATCTGTCATGCTTATCGATTGACTGTACGCGGAAGCCGCAGCAGCTGCAGCAGCCGCCGAAGCGGCAGAATGAGTATTGAGATCCATCGGCTGAACGCTGGACGGCGAACTACAGGGCAGACGGTGATGAAATGAGTAAGGCATACTAAGGGAGTGCAATGAATCAGATAGAAGATATTGATAATTGTCACGTGGCGGTTGCCCTGACATAAGTCC
This sequence comes from Aedes koreicus, assembly GCA_024533555.2. Taxonomy (NCBI): domain Eukaryota; kingdom Metazoa; phylum Arthropoda; class Insecta; order Diptera; family Culicidae; genus Aedes; species Aedes koreicus. The sequence goes on from JAHHFK020002854.1 coordinate 1,046,105, forward strand.
GACTGAATTTGATATTGAACTGTAGCAATCTGTTGTAGGCTGGGATGCGGCGGCTGCAGCTGCATATGGATTATCATACTCAGAGTTGTAGATCTTCGTTGCCGATGGAGAACATATAGTTGAGGCCATTCCCGGTTGGGATCCATTAGATCCGACTTGATTGATTAAACGTTTTTGGGAGCGTAATTTCTCTTCCCGGCGCCACTTAGCACGCCTATTCGAGAACCATACCTGGCCGATCATGGCAGCATTAAACAGATTAAAGAAAATATGAATCAATCTACGGTAACCATATTTAGACGAACTTAATAGAAACGACAAATTTCAACAATTTTATGGCAAACTGGTATGAGTTAATGTCAAGCTGAAAAGAGAGTCAACAACTGCCGGTGAAGTAACCTGCAGAAAAAGAACACTAATTATTCGAAACCTTCAAAACAATTACCTTCTTCTCGACAATCCTCCCACCTCCGTCCGGATCATTATGTCCAAAATTGCTCGAAAACAATAATGTGTCAACAAATGTCAAAACAATTAACAGAAAACGACATCTGACGAACGTTATTTTGATAGAAAACAGAAGTCGAAAACAACTGCGAAAAGGAAACCTAAAAAAACGGCATCCCAATGAGGACAGCAAATTGCACAGAGACCATCGAAAATAATCAACCGAATGTCAAAAGAAGAAATCAAATATAAAAAAAGACAGTGAAATAAATGCTAAATAACAAAAGTTAATATTCAGCTTTCGCATTTTATGGACGTACGCGGGTGCGCTCGTAAACATAAATCTCCCTACCAGGGTCACCGATCCTTCCGGCCTCCATCTTCGTAACCCAGAAATGGGTGTGAGCCTACAATAACATCCAGGAGAATCGGAGAAGCAAAACAGAAGAGAAATGAATTAATCATCTTGTTAATTCTTCTCGTGGAGCGTTGAGCTCTTCTAGGTCATGACCGGGTGTAGGTATGTGCGTTTCATGCGTCTCTTTTTGTGCTTTTTCCACCCATTTTTCAAACACGGAGATGGCATGAAGGAACCAAAAATTACACAAATTTACAGTTAGCCAAAGTTTGCGTGATGATCGCGCGTGGTCACCGCAGACTCCGAATGGCAAAGATGTCCACCTTCGCCGCCGCCACCACCACCACCGTTGTCTGTTTGACTGTTAATCGGGTAATTCCGGTGCGATGACGTCCACAGGGCAGCAGTAAATGGGATGAAACAGTCGAAGAGAAAACAATTTAGTAAATTGCAAAACGATGAAGTGTTAAATGAGATATTCTTGGTGGCGGGGGGTGTGGTTTTTTCATGTGTTTAAATAGGGATAATTTTTACTTTAAATAGTGTTGTGTCGTGGGGATTCGCTTCATGGTTGATGTCGGAATTCCATAAGGAACAAAACAACTTCAATAAGTAAAGTTCTAATACTAAACCGTAAAGATAGCTGATTTACGGCTGACAGCTAGTCATATTGACAAGTTACAGTCGAGTAGCTTTAGTATAATCCAATCCTAATGGTGTCGAATGGGTACCTACCTAACTATTGTTGATTCCAAGGCAAACGACAAGGAAGTCTCATCATACGTGTTTGCCGATGGAATGCGGTTTGCTTGTATGAGCAAAGTCGAAACCCAATGATCGTAATTCAAGGACGTTTGGTGTACAACTAAGGTAGTAAATCGTCTATCCATGCGACTAACCATTCACCGCTAGATTTAATCATTAATATTAACCAGCTTGTTGGAATTGACAGACAGCACCGCTGTGGCTATGTTCACTTGGAAGCAAAGAAGAGCGAAACCGGACGGCAGTTGGTTAGTTTTAGCCAACTAAGTCGCAACATTCAATCGAAAAGCTGTGGAATAAACTATAGTATTATTGAACATGCCTGCATTCGATTGGGGAAGATAGGCAACATTGGACAAATTCCACGAAAATTCTATACTTTTGGGCAGCTGACGATTATCTTGAGGCCGGCTTATTCCCGGTTGTGAAAGAGTGGAAATTAGTCGGAACGAATCGGTTCATGTGGTGAATCTAGCTGGTCAGTGAGTCATTCTATTTGCTGGCATTTTCTGTCAAAAATTGCAGAGTTTAAGTACAACGTGTGAAAAGGCAGGAGAATTAGGGCACTTTGTTGAATGACAGTTGTTTGAAAGACATAGGGAAATGATACATTTTATCGAATGTACATTTGGTCTAACTACGAAAGTGGAACAGAACCTTAACAAAATATTAAACAATGTTGTCATTTTCAAAATGGATATTCTTTTAAAATAATCCCATTCTTGAGACTACATATTCTCGAAAAAAAATATACCCTTCAAAGAATTGCTTCCATCAACGATTTTTTTCCATCTTATCATACACGCAATTATAACCCCAAAAAAATAGTCAAATTGTCAAAATCCACTAAGACATAAACTTAACATTTCAAATTAGTCTCTTCTAGCTTTGGCTGGACATAAACTTAAATTGGAACGATTCAAAGATGGTAAGCATGGCCCCTGCGCAAAGATAACATGCAAAATCGTGAAGCCTTCCATATTTTTGGGCTGAAAGGTAGTTCGCCTCCCCGTGGTGCAGCCTGGGTAACGTTAAATGAACTACAATCAAGCGTCTGCTTCCAGGTCAGGGACGGCTCAAAGCAGCGTCTGTTCTCCATATTAGGAGCGGCTGAAGCCCCCTTCTTGTTAGTGCGCCCAGGACGCTAAATACTAAAAGCTCAAACGGGAGACGGAAGGCAAGGTGGCCACTTCTTTCGGTGCGTTGGGTCGGGAGGTCGGTGCGACCGGCCAAACGGTCAAGGAGTATTTGGCCAAAATAGATATCCACATGCGGAAGCGTCATTCCAAGCCACCCATGTCGGAGAACCAAGCGGAGACCCAGAAACAACGCCTGAAGATTCTGGTCAAAGAGATCTTCCCAGCGAAGCAGAACGTGGTGGTCGTTATGGATGACGAGCCGTACCTCACGTAGGACGGCAACGACTAGCAAGGAAAAGGCTACTTCACCTCCCCGTCAAAAGAAATTAGCAGCGATGTGAAGTACATAGCGCACACGAAGTCTCCAAAGAAGGTGTTGCTGTGGCTCACAATCAGTGAAAAGGGGATTTCACGTCCCCTCTTATTTTTGTCGGGGCCCGCAGTAAATGGCGAGATCTATAGTTCAAAGTGCCTCCAAAAAGTTGCCACCTTCATTAAAAAGTACCACAAGGATGTCCACGTGGTGTTTTGGCTGGATCTAGCGTCGGCCCACTACTCGAAGTCGGTGCTGGAGGAAAATAAGCGGTTGGGCATTCCGCTCAGGTTTGGCAGGAGGAGGAATATAAATCGGTGATTGGAAATTCCGACGCCCACCACGGTTCAGTTTCACGTTGAAGCAACCTAGCGCTGCCGCAGGCTACGCACAATCGCTCGAAAAAGCTGTGAAAACAGCTACCAGAAGCGTAGCGGAGAACGTCTTAGGTTACGTGGAACGAAGACGACAGAACGAATGGTTCGACGGGGAATGTGAGAAGGTATTTGAAGAGAAGAACGCAGTGCGGGCACTTATGCTGCGCCAAGCTACCCGTCAGAGTGTGGAACGATACAGGCAGAAGGAGGCAGCAAACGCAACTTTCCGGGAGAAAAAGCATTGCCAGCAGGAGAAGGAGTGTGAGGAGCTGTTCTACTGCACTACTCACACGAAACGCGAAAAGTTCTACCAGAAACTCAACACATCCCGCAGAGGCTTCGTGACGCGAGCTGAAATGTGTCGGGATAAGGATGGGAGATTTCTGAGGTGGCCGAAAGCTGGACACAGCACTTGGATTACCATCTGATTGGAGTACAGGAAGAGAACAAGATGTGCCACCCCCAACGAAAGGTGAAGTTAAGAATGCCATCAAGCAGCTGAAGAATTACAAATTGGTTAGAAGAGTTAGTATCGGAACAGAACATCAAGATTATCGACTGATAGTCAGGGTTTGGGATACCGAACAGCTGCCGAAGAAGTGGAAGGATAGTATTATATGCCATATCTAAAAGAAGGGCGACAAACTGGACTGCGAAAATTATCGTGCGATCACCGTCCTTAATGCCACCTATTAAGTGCTATCCCAAATCATTATCCAGCAACTGTCACCACTAACAAATAGATTCGAGGAAAGTTATCAGGCCGGCTTAATCGAAGGCCACCCAAGCAACACATCTCTGTCATAATTGGTTGCAGCAACTTGATTGAGACCTAATTGAGTTGCAATTTTTTTTTCAACTTCAAAGCCGTATATGATACAGTAAACCGAAAAAAAGCTATGGAAGATCATGGACGAGAACGACTTTGCAGAAAAGCTGCCCAGACTAATCAAGGCTGTGTGATGATATCGGGTGGGTTATCGGGTTCATTCGAATCCCACAGTGGGCTTCGTCAAGGTAATGGAATCTCATGGCTGCTGTTCAACATTGCTCTTGAAGGTGTTACGAGACGAGTGGAATTTAACAAGCGGGGCACGATTCTTAACAGATCCAGTCAATGTATATGCTTTGCCGATGACGTGAAATTGTAGGCCTAACATTTGAGGCGGTGTTATAGCAGTACCCGAGACTAAAGGGCAAAGCAGTGTTGGAGGTAGTCGATGAACTTGTCAATCTCGACTCACTGGTTTCTGCGGACAATGATAAAGGCCGTGTGATCCAGAGGCTTATTATCAGTGAATGTCATGCCTACTACAGGTTCCAGAAGCAACTGCGGTCAAACAAACTTAGCTCCCGTACGAAGTGTATCCTGTATAAAACTCTAATAAAATCGGTTGTTCTCTACGGGCATAAGACGTGTACGCTCGGAGTTTATGAGCGAAGGGTGTTTAGAACCATCTTTGGCGGAGTGCAGAAGAACGGAGTTTGGAAGCGGAGGATAAACCATGAGGTCACGCAACTCGCTGACGAACCCAGTATTCGTAACGTGGTCAAATACGCTGGGCAGGACATGTTGTGAGAATGTCGGACAACTATCCTGCGAAAAAGGCACGCGATGGGAATCGATTGGTCAGCCTTAAGAGAAAAACCATAACAAATACGCAACGAAAACAGTTTGGATTTTCTTTTTCACGAGGGGCATAAAAAATCCATATGAATACATTAAATGACGCATTGATCTAAGGAAAATAGAACGACTGAAGATTTGTATCGTTGCTACAGAACTACATCTATCGCCCCTATGATTAAAATTATGAGTAAAACAAATGCAGCAGTTCCATATAATGGGACACATTTTTTCCCAATTTGTATGCAGAATTTTGTTTTCTTACTTCAAAAGCCTAGTACGGTAACTGAATTTTAATGAGTTAATTAGTTATGAAAGTCAAAATTTCTATAGGCAATAGTAGGCAAATAGTTGGTTATAGCCACGATTGGACCATCTATTCGATGTGGTTCCAAAGATCTTTTTTAATTCAGATGATTGAGTTTATGCCGTGTCGGTACTTACTTTCGTTCTTAGTATTAAGAAAAAGTTGGTTAAGAAAAGAACATCATCTGAAAAGAAAAGAAAGGACAGAATTAATACAAGCTGCATTTGATCACAGAAGTATGATATTCATTAATAAGGTTTATTTTTTACTGTGTTGGGAAGTTCTGATATATCGATTCGTATCGTTGCTAATGTTGCATAAACTACCCTGCGACATCCGGTTGAAGCAACGCTAACTGTGACTAAAATAAGTCACATATGAGATTCCAAAACTGAATTGTTACAAGTGTGTTACTACGGTAGGGAACTACTTGTGCACGCCAGATGGCAAATGCTTTAAAAAACTGATTCTGATAGAGATGCAGGAAAAGATTTCAAGGGTGTCCCATATCAAATCGTATCACGGAAAAAACGCTGTAGAAAATTACCCATGAGTATTTTCTAATGAAAATTTGCGTAAAAGTAGCTAAGAATTTTTTTTTTTGTCTTTTTACCGCTGTCAGTTTTTCGAAAATTGCAAAAAATGGCGTCAACCGAAAAGCAATGCCACGAATTGATTTTTCACAAGCACCTAGAAAATCCTCAACTCTCTCATCGGGACATCGGAAAACAAGTCGGAATCGTGCAGTCAACGGTGAGTCGGTGTTACTACGAAACTCAGAGCATCGAACGGAAGAAGAAATGCGGTCAGAATGGATGTTCTATTAGTGATCAGGATCATAAGCGTGTCGTGAAAGCGTTTAAGCGGATTCCCAATGCTTCGGTCAGGGATGTGGCCAAAAAGTTGAATCTGTCCTAGTGTTTCATTCAGAGAGCCAAGGACCGGGAGGGACTGCATATGTACAAAGTGCAGAAGGCTCCAAATCGTGATGAACGGCAAAATACGGTGGGAAAGTCACGGGCCCGGAAACTGTACACCCAGATGCTGACGAAGCACCATTGTCTCATCACGGATGATAAGACTGACGTTAAGGCAGACTTCCGGCAGCTTCCGGGGCTACTGTTCTTCACCGCCCAGCACAAGTTTGAAGTTCCAGAGGAAGTAAGGTAGCAGAAACTTTCAAAGTTTGCCAAGAAATACATGATTTGGCAAACGTTTTGCTCATGTGGCAAACGGAGTGCGCCGTTCGTGATTATCGGGACTGTAAACGGGGAGATCTACCTCAAGGAGTGTTTACAGAAGCGTCTGCTTCCTTTGTTGAAGCAACATGAGGGCCCTACGATTTTCTGGCCGAATCTAGCTTCGTGCCATTATTCAAATGTTGTCCAGGAGTGGTACGAAGCCAACGGGGTCACTTTCGTACCCAAGGACATGAACTCCTCCAACGCACCGGAAATAAGGCCCATTGAAAAATATTGGGCTATTATGAAGCTGGCTATACGGAAGCATCCCAAGGAGGTCAAATCTGAGCAAGACATGAAGAAAAAGTGGGTTTCCGTACAGAAGAAGCTGCAGCCAGATGTTGTACAGAACCAAATGAGTGGAGTTAAGCGTAAGGTGCGAGCGTACGGTTACGGTATTGAAGTTGAATGAATGAAATATGCCAAAAGCTTACTAATAAGTTAAATTTTATTGTCTGCAAGTCTGAACAGAATCGGTCAACTAGGTTATTGCAATTTGATGTGGGACACCACTTTATACGACTATCTGCTGGTATGATTCCATGAAGGAAGATCTAGTCTCTTCCATATTGTTATAATGTTATATTATCGAATAGCAGGTAGATATATGTTTAATGCCTTTCTATCACGTATGTTTTGAATTCTAATAACTGAGGACGTCCTGAGTCACTAAAAAGCCCCGATTAAAATCGTCCCATCCTATTTAAAGCGGATTTAAGCCTTTCACATATGAACCTTTTTTTATCGTACTCGGCGACGTAATGATTGCTGCAGCTGAGTGTGTACTGATCCGTAGGAGTATTCCAACGATTTCGATCATGCGTAGAGATTTTCGATCTTGGGTTGGAAGATTATTGTAATTTTAGGCAAATATGAACAATCGCCCAGCATGGAAATCATTCACATGTTTGAGAGGGTATGACAAATTGATTTAACAAAACTCTATTCAATCGAGTTGGTTCTCCACCAATAGTAATATGCAGATAATGTGTGAAAAAGTAAAATCCATATAGTGGGCTACGAATTACTCCTTCATCTGTCCCATTCTCCGGGTTTAGCCAAGTGAATATTTCTTGTTCACAAACATGAATAAATGTTTCGGTGGAAAAAGATTTGACTCCAAAGGTGAAATCATCTCACAAAAAATATCTATTTTTATGATTTTCGACAAATCTTATTTTTCATTAGGGAAAAAAATTTGGAAATGTTGGACAAAATGTAAAAAACTCAAAGGAGATTATGCTGAAAAATAGAATATTTTTTTGATCAACATTCTGTGTTTCATTCAAAAAGTCCTCAACTCCTCGATGCTGCAAACTACACACTTTAGTGGAAGGAGTCTGGAATTCAAGTTGACACTGTTGACGTTTTCTTTTCTCAACGTATTCAGTGGTCAGATATTTCATCACTGCAGAAAGGCAAACAGGGATAGCGACCCCAACACGCTCGTCAAGCTGGTTCACTTGGACAGTTGTTTACAGGGTTCAACAATTGAACTGCTACATTACTTCAATAGTTAGTGGGTCAGTTACGTTGCACACGAAACTGACGACACCCCTTTGTTTACATTGTCTCTGTCAGTGGAGTGGATGTATGTGTTACTTTTGTAATCGAGTGTTATCCGGAAAAATGGAAAACGGCAGAAGGACATAGTTCGTGAGCTGCCCGATTTGCGTGTGTGCAGAAGTTTTGGGGGAAGTATGTTGGGGGACGTTGAGCTACTGTGGTGACATCTACCATGGAGAAGATTGTCTACAGAAATCCTCGACGTAGTGCCACTAAATTGGCAGAGGATCTCAACGTATCGAATTGAAGTCTCCGTCGGATCCTGAAAGATAATTTCAGACCAAGCCCTACAAGATCCAGAAGGTTCAAAACCTTTCAGTTAGGCAGAAACAAGAACGGGTAAATAGAGCGAAGGCGCTGTTGAAGGAAGAGAATATCGTATTTACCGACGAGAAACTTTTCACCGTACCGCAGTTCGTGAATAAGCAGAACGACAGAGTTTGATTGCCAGAAAGATCCCGAACCCATACTGACGTGCTGACGGCCACCAGGTAAAAGAAACCGTCATCGGTGATTTGGGCCCAAACCACGCATGATGGCTGGACTCTGGTGGTTTTTTGTTCCTGAAGGAGTGAAGATTAACCAAAGATATGTCGTCGTCACTTTGGTCATTTTGGGATTGCGTTTTCCAAACAGGACTCGGCGCCGGTTCACAAAGAGAAGAAAGCCCAACTCTGGATTGCGGAACATTTTCTAGGGTTCATTTCGAGGTTGGACTGGCCGGCGAGTTTGTCGGACTTGAACCATGTGAACTAAGCTGTCTGGAGTATGTTGGAGGCCGAAGTCTGCTCTAAAAAAACATAAAGATGTAGAGGTCCTGAAGCGACATTTGGTGGCAGCCTGGGATAAAATACCACAAAAGCACCTCCGGGCCTCGTACGATAAGTTCCTCGATCGTCTGCGGCGAGTGGTTAAACTCAATGATGAACAAGCTTGACCAGTGAATTTAAAAAAAAGTGATTTGTGTTGAAGTGGAGTTGAATGAATTAAAAATTAAATGTTTTTGTTTTGATCAATTTATCTGTTTGTTTCAATGTAGCAAATCAATTGCCGGACCTGTATTTCACTCATCTCACCCATAAATTGCCCCCTAATCGGAAGATGGCTGTCAACTGGCTCAAACCAGATAGCCGTTTATATCACCTTCGGCTGGCTTCGAAGCCATATTGGTTCATTTTTTTTGGTCAGCCAAACGTCAAATCAAACGTTATTAATTGAGAGATTGATAATCCTTTGGCAAAATTTAGCAGCTGTTCAGCCAGCAACACTTTATTTTGCAGTGTGCCATAGTACACACTTAAAAAATATGAGTTTAACATGAGACGTCATTCAAATGTAATTTACGACAATGAACGTAACATGTAAAATTATGTGTCCCGAAACAGAAACAGGCACAACTTTTTTCGTCTCTTTTAACTGATTCGTATATCCTAGAGGCCGCTCGCATATCTCGGTCTCAGGTCACCGACATTTAAATTACTTTTTGATAGTGTATAGGATTTCATGCTCTATTCCACGGACCAGTAACAACAATATTGCCTGTTGAGCGGTTGATTAAGCTAAATTATAAGACTTGAATGGTTAACAGGTTTAATTGTTACTTACATTTAAAGGAAAAGTAATATTCAATAATGTTGTTGCTGAAAAAAATAGCTATCTGTTAAATATTTTGAATGCAGATTGTTGAGCGAGTTTTAAGAGCAATGCAAACACAAGCATAAGGTGATTTCCATACAAATTTTAAACTGGTTTATGCACAATCAGTTTCAAACTAAATGAGTTCAAATTTTGGAAGGCTTATAAGGATCTAATTTGAAACCATTAAAGCATAGGAGAGCGAAAATTTCATAATGTACATAAGTCTTATGGGACATACAGATTAATTAGTTTAGTCACAGTAATACAAACTAGTAGAAGTCTACTTACTTAGAAGCTATTAATTTCACACTAGACGTAATTCATCAATTAAGAAATTGAAATTGGAGAACGTAAACAAAGATTGCATGTAAAATTATTTCGTCCGAAACCCAAACATACGCAACTCAGCAAAAAGATTTGTTTGGTTGAATTTATGTTCGCATCTATTTCAACTCATTCTTATGTTCTAATGAACGCTTGTATGTGTTGGTCTCAATGCTCCAAAATGGACAGGACATTTCGGTAGTAAATGGTGACATTTCAGTCTTAATTATATTTCTCGTGGTAAACTTCTAGTTCATTGTTTGGCATAAAATGCTCCCATATTATTGTGTGGGGTTTCCAAAAGCATCACACTGAAAGCTGACAAAATCATTATTAAAGAAGTCCTTAAAATCTACGAAAAGGAGATCTGACAGATGAAACCGCAAGCTTGTTTTTCAAAGAAAGTTCCAAAATATTGACTATAAAATTCCTCTTATTCGGATTCCACTCAAACCATTCCATCAAAACATACCTGACATGCACAGCTTACCCGCAAGCTAAAATTTGCATGACAAATGTTTCCCAATCAAAGATGTAAACCATACGCAACACCAATAATGAAAATTACTACAGATTAGAGTTATTAAACAATTAGAAAAATTATCAATTGCGTAATGCGGCATACCTTGACACTCTTCTTGCGAACACCCTATGCAATGGGTCGAAACGTTTTACCACCCTCAAGGCATTCGAATGTTGATATCGAACACAACCCAATCGTCTCGAGCCCTCTATCCTGTACCCTGTGCTGAACAACAAATTAGAGCAATTATCTATTACAGTCAGTAACCGTAATAGGATCATCAACGAAATAATATACACGCAGAGATCTTGAGTGCTTCTGTTTTGCCACCGCCGCCGGTCACATCACGTCGTCAGGTGGGTGGCACAGTTCTCCGCTCTTCTATCGACGATGCCACCTCTCGTCCGTCCATCATCCTTCGTTGATTACGTAGCTATATAGAAGAAAACGTGGGCTGCTCGGCAGGCTGCAGCTTGGGGCAACGATCGAGGAGAAGATCAGTTTAATTGCTTCGGTAAGCGCATTTGAATTAGATAAGCTGCGCGGCCGTTTTGTGCGCCGATAGCGCGCCAGAGATTTAATTGTAAAAATTAGATTATTTACTTTGGCGTGGAATGCAGTTATCAGTATCTCTCAGCAAGAAAAGCATGACAGAAGTAATGGTCGGGTGCAGCGAAGGAGATGGATTACTTATGTTGTTTTGCCTAGGAGTAAGAATGTTAATCGTTTTTTGCCCTACCCTTGCTCTAGATCGAGACGCACTTCATCTATCATAATTAAAACGGATTGCTACGACTTTCGTTGGTCTGTTACCTAATGGTGAATATGTCAGGCAACAAAAGACCCAAATTAGTAATCAGGGCCTCATATAGACTACAGAGGAAGGAACGCGAACAATCGAAATAGCGCCGCACCTCTTTTTCAGTAAGCGTTGGTTTCTAAACTATAGCAGACGTGAGCTTTAATGGCTATATTTCCTTGAAAGTAAGCACTGTGCGATTTATGCGCAATGCATGTGCACTCATCTAGTATGTACATCATCCATCGTATGTAGCTACATGTGTAATTACTTCACTCCGGCGCGTCATTACGATTATACAGCTCTGGTTTTTTCCTCGTTTGCACACTATTTATCTCTTTTCGGACGGAGATCGTCGACTGAGTGCATCATCAAGCTGAACCCAGGGCATACGCAGGCTGGGGTCGATGGTTTTTTGTGGCTCGCGCAACTCTGCTGCACGCCCCTAGTAGTCGGGGTTCACTAGTGAGATACGTGATCTTTCGATTTGCCATCGAATACTAAACATTCTGTTTTCGCAATTTATTGTCAAATAAATACAAAATAGCCTAAATTTCATACACATATTAGATTGATTATTTTTAATATGCCTAAGCCGATTTTTTTTTCTTCTTGTAAATCTTAATACGTCATATCATAACAGAGAGCTAATTTATGAATTGGCTTTTTAATTTTGAAATTTACATTAGTGTTTAAACTAATGCATTAAGTCAGGCAAATATTGTCCCAGTTAATATTTGTTATACTAAAAAATAGCCTTGCCGGCTTAACGTTTCTCTACAAATTGTAATTATTGTCACCTGTCGGACATTTATTTTCAGCTTACATTAGTCTATTGCACACTAAAGATTACCCAGGTAACCAATAAGCATTAGCATATGCAGTAAATCAACCTCAAATCTGCATTTCAGATGCTACAAGCATTATATTAGCATTATATCAGCATCTCGAATACTACACAGTTAATAAAAAAAATGTAATTTTCAATTTATTTACATACACATACTTGGAGCATTGAAAAAGATTCAAAATTAAAGTCGAAAATAAAGTTACATCAATTCAAAAATACATGACACTTTAATTCTACACGAATTGAAAACATCTCATGTAATTTTAACCGTTATTGAATTTATGCATGCTATTTCAAAACATATTTCATTTCTATAAAATCAATTTAAAAATATCTCTTGCAATATAAAACCCGAGCATAACGATTTATTGTGTTTCATCATTCATGAAATTTACTATGCACTGCGCAATAAATTCTCATGAAAGTTGTGCGAAAACGCTAATATAGAAGCTTACGCTAAATCGTTTCGATGTCTTCTACAATAAATGCGCAAATTTCCCAAATAATAACCGCGCCGAAGACACCAAAACGATTTAACGTAAACGCGCAGTTTTACTAGCGTTTTCGCAAAACTTTTGCGAGAATTTATCGGGCAACGCATAATACTACCATCATGTCATTAAACTTCCTTTTCGGAAGACTTGATTTCTCAATCGAGAACAACAAATTGACACTGATCTCCATGTTTTGTTAATGAATATTTGGATGCAAGAAAAATAACAGTTTCACAACATGACTTTTTTTTTCGCCGAGGATATATCATCCGGATTATACGTTTGTCTATGAAACAATTACAAACTAGCAACTGAGATTTCGGCACAGTTCGTGTTAAGTGTTGGGAAACGAATGACAGCAGGAGAAAGCAACAAAAAAATCGGCGCCATGATTCATTGGTTTCAGCGAACGAACATATAATTGTACACGTTCATGTAAACTCTCATTCTAATGAGTTGAAAAAGGAGAGCGTTTCAATTTACTTTCACAGCATAGCGTATACATACGATGTTGGACAAATTTAATAGAAGATAAATGCGTTTTTTAATGTTTTTCAACTTTTCGTTCATGTCCTTGATCTCAAGTTAAAATTTCTTCCAATACAAGGTAATACATGGATATAGTTTCAAAATTCAATCAAATCAAAATTAAGCCGGTTTACATCACGTGTAATTTTGAAAATTTTTTTTTTTGCGGTGTTGGTTACCTGGGTATTATACTAGGTGGGGTTAAAATAAACCTCCTTGACCGCCAAAATGCGATGCTACTGCAAATAAAAGTTAAAGTGCTTAGTAGGCCGTTCGTATTTAGGCATACACGCCAAATTTCAGTGCGATACTGCCCTTAGTTTTGTTTTGACAGCTGATTATTGTTGACGTGTTTGGCATCATGTTGAATATGGATAAAAACGATTTGCGTTCTCTCATAAAACATTAGTTTTTGAGAGGCAAAACGGCGGAACCAAAAGAATAGTTGCATAGTATTATGGGGCAAATGCTCCGTCAGATAACACCGTCAAATATTGGTCTCGAGAGTTTCGTGGTGGCCGCAACTCCACTACCGATCAAATCCGCAGCGACAGGCCCCCCGATGCGGTTACAGGGGACAATGTCAAAATAGTTCATGAAATGGTGTTGGCTGACCGAAAAGTGATGGTGCGTGAGGTATCAGCTGCCACAAAGATTATTACTAAGCGCACATGCCATATTTTCTGCATATGAAAAAGTTATCCTGCCGCTGGGTGCCACGCATGCCCACTCCCGACCAAAAACACGAACGCGAGAGCACTTCTAAACAGTTCTTAGACTTTCTGATGCGGAATCGGCGGGGCTTTTGGCATCGATTGGTAACTGTTGATGAAACCTGGATCCACTATGAGTGCCCGGCAATAGACTGAAACCGGCACGAGTGCTATGAAACGGCCTAGGGAGGCTCACTGGGTCGGAAAGATTTTGGCGTCGGTTTGCTGGATTTTCATGGCATACTTCTCGTGGACTACCTCGAAAAGAATAAAACCATCAACAGCGAGTATTATTGTGCATTATTGGAGCGATTGAAGGCTGAAATCGCTGCAAAACGGCCTCATATGAAGAGAAAAACAATTTTGTTTTTGCAAGACATGGCGCCGACGCACAAGACCATCACAACCAAGGCTAAAATCAAGGACTTATGACTCCAATTGCTTCCGCATACACCGTGTTCACCCGATTTGGCTTCCTCGGACTATTATCTGTTCCCAAACCTCAAAAGATGGCTCATCAATCAAAAATTCAGCTCACGCGAGGAAATCATCGACGCCGTGGAGGAGTGTTTTGCAGACCTTCCGGAAAATTAGTTTTCGGATGGGATCAAGAAGTTGGAAAATCGCTGGACTAAGTGTATCGAGCTAAAAGGGGACTACATTGAATAAAATTTAAAAAAAACATTTAGATTTTTTTCTCATTTGCAAGGAGGTTACTTTTCACAACACCTAGTACACCGTGTCCAATATATTCTCATACACTTTTTCCTTGCATTGGTGTCGTGCAACTACTCAACATGCTTCACTATGTTTAAACAAACGCTTTTAGGTTATGTCCGATTGTTTTCATTCGGTGTTTATCTTTTACCAGCGATGAAGGAGTTTCGTGCTGTGCGGATAAAAAAGTTTTTGAAAGGTGAGCGCCCGGGCGCTATTTTCAGAAATTTGAAAAACCTCGGAGTAAAGCGGGATTTTGTGTACCGAACCATCCGAAGGTACCGTGACACCTGCTGGTACCGTGACACCTGATGACCGAAAGAGATCCGGTCGTACTCGTACGGTCCGGAGTGCACGAGTTGAAAGTGGTCAGGGAACGGATTAGACTAAAATCACAGTGCTCTGTACGTAAAATGGCCGCAGATCTAAATGTTTCGCGATCGTCAATACACAATATACTGCAAAATGACCTGGGATTCCAAGAAACGTAAGGTTCACGGAGTTTCGGAACCTTCCAAGCAGAAACGACTCGAAAGAGCAAGTTTGCTTTTGTCGCGGCACGGTGGGGAAGAATTTATCTTTTCCGACGAAAAGTTATTCGTCTTGCAACAATCCCACAATGTCCAGAACGACAGATTGGGGGCTCTCTCTTCGAGAACTGTTCCAGAGAGTGATAGGAATATTCCACGGTTCCAAAGTGCTGCGTCAGTGATGGTTCGGGGAGGAATTTGCAAGCGAGGCAAATTACCACTGGTTTTCATCGAAAAAGGCGTTAAAGTGAATGCCGTATATTATAAAACGGAAGTTTTGGAGAAAGTTGTCAAGCCATATGTACAAGAGGTGTTTGGAGATGATCACTATGTGTTTCCGCAGGACGGAGCGCCATCGCATACTGCAAATCTCGTTCAGGGCTGGTGCCGAGAAATTTGAGACAAGAATGAATGGCCTCCCAGTTACCAGATCTGAATCCCTTGGATTATTTCGTAAGGTATACTCTGGCGAAGGTAATGACACAGGGCGTTAATATGAACCAGTTAAAAACCATAATCAAACGAATTTGGGACGAAATGCCGATTGAAGTCGTGCGTGCCGCCTGTGACGGTTTCGAAAAACGTCTGGAACGGGTCAAGAAGGTTAAAGGCGGTGTTATTCCAAAACATATGCTATAGGTGATCAGTATTATATTGCAATATAAATAGAGTTTTATTTTGTATGAGAATATATTGGACACGGTGTATATATAATAATGCGCATTTCGAGAAGTCTGATTACCATACCCAGTAGACTTCTAGTCACTGCTTGTCAACCACAAGTACCCATTAAAAAATCTCAAATGGCGTCAAAAGTCAGTATTTAACGTCTTTTGCCACACCAATGAGAATTGATCATTGTTCATACATTTATAAAACTTGAACAGGACAATACCATTTTAGAGATAGTTTAAAATACTGTTGAAATTACAGTAAATCAACCCTGTTTTACTAAACTTGTTGTGTTACAAAGCGATAATAACGATGTTCAACAAGTACATGATCGTGGGTTTACTGCAAATCATAAATACTAAGAAATAACTTATCATCAATCGGAAATAAGAAGCTTCAAACCTACCACGCCAAGCACTAGTGTTCGAATCCCATGCTTGGCGATGTTATTTTTTGTATGAGGATGTATTTTTTGTGCTTTCTACGTCATATAATAAAGTGTTATAAACTCATATTAATTACCTATATTTGTTATTATAACAAGCTGTGTTGCTTGGAGACGTGGACTGTTGTAATGTTTCTTGTAACCTTCTTATTTAATTGTCATTAAAACTGAGATTGATTTGGCGATTGATGAAATAATCAAATAATAGATTAATAGGAACCCATTTTTTCTGATTAGACAACCCAATTTAAAATAAATAAATTATGTGAGTTTATAAATAACGTAGAAAGTTGATTTGTGGTGTGATTTTTAATATCTTTGTCTTCTGCAAAGTTTATGGGATACAATCAGAGGAGGTAGCTCATTGAATCTTTCGGTCCGTTTCTACACTTTTTTTTCCTCTGTTCGGGCCATAAACCACTGTGACCAGTAATTTGATCTATTGTAGTATATTCCGTATCCTTTGTTTGTTTTTTTCTACAGTTCTTGATTAAGGATACCAGATAGTTATCCACCGATTATACATCGGAAATAGAACCATCTCTCAAATTTGGAAGACGCCTGCATTTTGAAATTATAATTTTCCGCCCACTATATCACAAAACATTGCGATTGGTTGAGCGGATTGGAGATAATGAAATCATTGGGTATAGGATCAAGTATCTCCCGCTTGGTTCCAAACCGATGAGCTTGGAAATCAATAGAAGCATAAAATTTGACAGATGGCACTAAAGGCTTCTAGAGACTCTTATTTCAGTAAATCCTTCAATTGTAGTTTTGGGTAGATTAAAATATATTGCTTTTTGGTACGTTAAACTTACTTGACTTGATGCACATGTTATTTCCAGTAATAAAATCACAGAGAACAGACGTTCATCTTCGATCTGCTGCTTGTGTAAAACTTTAAACCGCCATTTCAAATGTATGTCGTTATGCTCCTGGTAAGCGGTGCTGCAGTTGTGCGATAACTGTCATGTCAATGTTTATGAATAAATAGCCTAGCACATAACCTGAAAAGTTTTGTTTGTTTTTCTGCACTTGCTTTTTATACCGGCTGACCATATTAACTTTTACATTAATACTAACGAGATCTTTCAGGTTAACTTATTTAATAGAGGAAAGGCTTGTAAGATGGAACAGCGCCACTTTTGACATTCACAGCGACAACACTATCGCGCTTTCAAGTGTTAACCTCATTTTTTACTATTCTTCAATTTTCATTTGCTTATGGAGTGAATACACTCATTCGATTTTGCTCTTTCAGGTTTCATTTTTCGAAAGTGTTGGCATAATTAAAATAGCAATAGGATTTCGAAAACAGGCCATAAAGTTGTTTTTGATGACTATAAATAATCAGTTCCTTGGGCAAAGTTGGAGCCTTTTAGTTCCTCTTTCAAAAGATGTCTTTGGATCCGCGAAAAAAAAAAATAATTATACATATTACAAGCAAAAAACGGATCGTGTTCCATCTTACAAGCCTTTCCTCTACTTACAAGAAGTGGTTTCTTCTTCTACTGTTTCCTCTTCTAACTCTTATAACCAATTGAACTTCGATATTGGAAACCATTACCCTAGTCGTAGACCGTATGCAGGAACTATTTAATTCACAATCATAAATTTTCTATTATCCTATCATTTCACTAACAATTAGTGTGAAGTGAATTATTCTCTATAGTGAATTATTCTCTATCCGTTACTACTTACAGAATAAACGGGTTGGCGGATCTATATTCCCTTTCGTTTGCAGGTATATTTTCCGTTGCCGGCAGTCACCGAAAAATTACTGCGACTGCAATTGCAAGATCCTGCTCACTTCGATTCAACCCAAATCTGAAATAACTGCATTTCACGTAACTGTTTTTTTTTTCAACTTATTAATTACAATGGTGATTATATTTCCGCATTCTATTATTTACCTTATGCTCTGTTTAGGTTTTCTACTCTACTAACACTTCTAGTAATCTCACTTTCTCGCTCTCTACTAACACCAGCGCACGCGAACTGTCTTCTGGCCTATGCTGTAAAACTAGGGGTGTCTAAGCAGTGGCGCAACACGTGGACAGGCCGTGGCAAAGGTTGATCGGAACGAAAACCGAATGAATATATCGTTTGTAGAGTCTGAGGCCCTACGTTGAGCATCTCGAGGTACCATCTCGTACCAGCTAATTCGAAGACCGACACTGTACCGAAACTGATCGGATTGACATCCCGTCATACGAACAATGGAGCTCCAAAACTTGGGAACGTCGTGAGCAGCATTTTGCCGAGTCGCATCAAAGAGTGGAGTGCATCCATGAGCTGGAGGCGAAGAACAAAACTGGAAATTGACATAAGACGGAAGCGAGAATTGGAGTTGATTAACAGGATGAAGATATAGGAAGCGCAGTACGGCGAGGAAACGAAGCGGAAACGAGAATTGGAGACGGATCTACGTACCGAAGCCGATCTGCGAAATCAGTTTTAGCATCGTAATCGAGAATATGCATCAATCCAGAGGTAGGATACGGAGTAGGTAAAAGAGAATCAGCATCTGCAAGTCACGGAACATCGACTACGATCCCAGTTAGTAGCAGCTTCTCAACGAGAACATGAAGCCATTCGTCTGTTGACTCTAGCGGAGAAGAAATACTGGACACTTCGAGATGAAGTTCAACAGTTAGAAGAGGTTAGTCAAGTACGTAACAAAGATCAACCGTCGGTAAGTGGTTACACTAGTCCACAACCACTTCCATAAAATGTAAGTGAAATGCATTGGGTATAGTAGTCCTCCACTTCCATCACCTCGCCGTTCATTAATGAAGGTCCCTCAAGTAGATGACAGAGTAGCTTAGGGCAGCCTGGGATTCAACAAATTCATCCTTAGTTGGTCCCTAATTCAGGTTTCATTCCGAATCCCGCATTCGGCTATTAAGGACCATCGTCCCAGCAATTAGCAGCTAAGCAAGTGGTCACTAAAGAATTACCCATTTTTTCGGTGATCCGGTAGACTAGCCGCTTTTTATGAGCAGTTATCAGCACTCCACGGAGATCTGTGGCTACTGCAATGCAGAAAACCTTCTGTGCTAGCAGCGCAGCCTAAGAGAAACCGCCAAAGATGCAGTCAGCAGTGTTTGCTGCATCCGTCAACAGTACCTCAGATTTTGTCGACTCCTCCAGAACAAATTGTCAATAATATGATCGCCAAAGTGAAGGCAACACCAGCTCCTCGGGTAGATCGATTAGAGACTCTGGTGAGTTTTGGGCCAGTGGTACGAAATTTATGCAGGAACTTGAAAGCAGTCGGTTTGGAAAGACATTTTTCAAACCTCATCTTGCTTCAAGAACTGGTCGACAAACTACCAGCAAATTATAAGTGTTTCCCCAATGAAAAAGTACTACCACAATTTGTGGGTGGCTGCAACAGCATCCTTACTGTAGATTCAAATCAGTTGAAATTGGTTCTGAAGCGATAATAATAATTTACTTTGTTGTGGTTGTGAGTTGCCCTATTAGCATCTTGTACTTATATTTAATTATCTCTTTTGTGCAACTCCGTTAAATCAAATAAATGAAACATAATTTAAAAATATCGATAAAAAGTGTCACGATTGTCACCAAACATTGTTGGAAAGCATCACAGCTGGCACACACGATATCTTGAAGCATGTCATTCCATATTTTCATCAAACGTTTCTAAGAAGTTTCCACGGTTAGTTCTTTGGTGTTCCCCAGTTAGCCCAGCATGTAGCCCCATGCTAAGGCCATTCTTTCGATGAAATAAAATCCGGGAAATTATCCTCACACTAAGCCACTAAGCTTTTGCCTGGTGGGACGGTGCAGAGTCTTCTTGGAAGCAGTATGGTGAATTCTTGTAGTATTTATCGATGTGCATGAACAGCAATGGAACCTTCAACGTTTTGGAGAAACATCCCCAAACCATCTCCCTTGAAACATTCTGGAACCTTTGAACAGCTAGTTTATCACGAGGAATATCAGACAGATGTGCTGCATACACCCTATTATTTTGCTGGTTGTGGCGATCTTGTTGCAGGAACATTTTTTCGTCCGAAAACAGAATTTCACAATCACCGTGCCGATTGAGCAGCTTCCGACATCTTTTAACTCTTGCAATCATCTGCTTTTCAGTCAAGGCATGCACCCGTTGTTTTCTGTATGGATTCAATTCAAGGTCGTCTTTCAAAATACTCCTGATCGTTGACTGCGACATTCCCAATTCTTTTGCCATCTTATTAGGATTCCGCCGAATTTGCTCTCTCACTCGTTTGATGGCTTCCGGACACCTGACAGTGCGTTTACGGCCAGGTCTGAGAGGTATTTTCGTTTGACGATGTGAAAGACGAATCTTTCGTTTATTACGATTTAACCGCAAATGTTTCAAAAACAGACTTATCACGAGCCCCTTTTCGCGTGCATGATTACCACGAGTCTCAAACGAATGAAAATTCAAAACAAATTTGCAAGCCGTGTTGAAATTTTAATAAACGCTAAAAGAAAAATATGCAAACATGTCTGTGATAAACCCACCTGAAGTTACACATGTTCGAAAAAAAACCCTGACAGGAATTATTACTTACCCTTTTAGTAGCAGCGAGTATCGAACTAACATGCCATCCTTTACCTAAGTGGTCTATAAATGAGGACAGCGGGAGTTGCACTTTAAAAATGATTCACTATTCCCAAGTTGGTTCTCTGTGCATCTTCAGCTGACTTCGATCAATCACGAATTAACCAACCATGGAAGGTCAATAGATCATGCTCATGTTCATGCTCAACAACATCCTTACTGTTGATTTAAATCAGTCAAAATCGACTCTCAGGCTATATTAAAATTCACCAATGTTTGCCAATAAAAAAAAACTATTACCTTACTTTGGGAGTGGCCAGAACAACATCCGTTCTGTTAGTTTAAATTAGTTCAAATCGGTCCAAATCGAAAGCGGTCTATGTATAAATAATGCTGGCAAACCAATCTTTTATTCAACATCGCACTGGTTTCTCGTAGAAGTGATCTCGGCTTCTAATAATGCGAATACCACGTCACCATATTTCTATGGTGGTATGGTTATCTGTGTATTTAATTTAACTAACTAATCTGGCAATAAGAGAGTAGCGACCTCGGGCGGTCAATCATACTCATGCTCATTTTGGGGGGTTATCAGATAGAACTCTCCGCTGTATAGACAAAGTAAACAAATCCTAACAATAAAAAATCAACATCATAGACGGTGCAAGCAGCCTCAGCAGAAGCTGATCTTTGCTGATATGTTGCGTACGTAAAAGTGAGACAACTAAAAATTAAAAATATCGTCAGACTCTGGATGATTGAGTTGCTTAAATGACCGAAAACAGCTTTTAACACAATAATCTCTGAAAATATCACATCTCATGCGGAGCATACCGTCCATCAATATTTTGGAGGGTTCCATGGGTTTTAATCTGAATTTCACTGATGTCACTCTAATTCACAGAATTGCAATCCGTAATAAGTGAATTTGAACAAGTGGAATCTTTACCACTTAGAAGGTTTAATAAACAAACACAATAAATAATCAAACGCCAGATCAAGCCGCAGCACTAACGCTGCCAAATGTAAACGGCGCGGTGTGGATAAAACTTCGATCGACGCACAGGTCTAATTCCAACCAATATATGATAAAGTATAAGATAAATGCAGTAAGCAAGCTTCTGTGCCTCTTTTCAAAAGCCTTACCGTACGCAGCTTCCGATCCCGAGAATATCTTCGGTAAAAACGGAAGCAAATTATATACAATTCAGGCCGCATGCCACCGTGCCATGGGCATTTTCTTCCGCGGAAGCACATGAGCTTGAAGACAGTTCAGCTGCCATGGTGGCAGCCTCAGTAGCAGCAGAAACGTCATCAATGCCATTATTATTATACGCTTGCCCTCTGCAACTGACCGCCCCCGGTATGTGGTCTCAATATGTCGAGATGGCTACCACCATTTAAAATAGCAGTACCAGTACTTACAGGCAGGCATGCAAGCTTTTTCTTCGGAAGCAGTAGTAGTCTCCTGGCCGTTCCGTAACGAAACACCTGTAATTTAATCGAGGTTCACTCTTAGGAATATGCCCTTTCTCCATAGAAGCTACAACTTCTAGCTCGCAGTGTAATGATAAAATAATGAGATTTTTCCAAAGGAAAAATTGTTTTCCGTTGGAATGCACCGACTAAACCACGCCCCAACAGCGTTGGTCATTTGCCAGCTTTGCTAGTTGCGGTGAGAGCATTTTTTTTGTTTCATGCAAGTACAGCATCCCTCTGCTTGTGTCCGCGTGTGGGGCGCATTAGCTCTAGTAAGATGATAACGGTGTGAAAACAGTCGACGGGGGGAAAAAAACAAGCGGTTCCTCATCATAAAGTGTGGCTGCCTGCGGAACAGCAGGTTTATATTGTTTGTAGGGTTTTTTGTTGTAAAAGACGAACAATTCCTTCAGCTTTTTGTCAACCACCTTGGAAACTGCACCAAATTATAGCAGCTGTTACCGTAATGCATAGGAAAATGAACAATAAGCATGATAACTTCATTCGAGCGCAAGACAAAAAGTGAATGAGAAAGCAAGCAAAACGGAGGATGGGGCGAGAGTCGCGACGAAAGAAATACATACAACAAAACCGCGAAATTTTCCGAGCGTTATTGGTGCGCAGACTCTTTGAAATCTCGCTTTTTGTTTTTCTCTTTTCAATGTGCATTGAATGCACGTCTTTTTCTGCTTCTGTTTGATGTTGCATGCGTTCATGGGCGTAGAACGTGTGGGATTGATAGGGTTA
This sequence comes from Aedes koreicus, assembly GCA_024533555.2. NCBI lineage: Eukaryota > Metazoa > Arthropoda > Insecta > Diptera > Culicidae > Aedes > Aedes koreicus. Next base: position 1,069,268 of record JAHHFK020002854.1, read on the forward strand.
GAAGTGTGTTGAATATTCTCTTTTTATTCCAGCTTTTTGCTTATTGAGCAGTTCCAGGCGAAACTGGCCATAGAATGTCGAAATTTGACACGAGCCGCTTGGATTTGGACGAAATTTCGCAAACATATTCAGTATAACAGAATACGATTTTTTAACATAAGACTATATTGTTTGGACTCACGAGTAACTTTTGAGAAGGGCTTATGTGTTTTTGATACAACAGTTTTAGGAAAACAGTAACTCGTTTTAGAGAAAAAAATGTCTGAGAAGAAATGGTAGGGAATGAAAATGTCCATGAAAAAAAATATACACTGAAAAAAAAATTTCATGATAAAATCATAATTAAAACTTAAAATTCCAATTCCCAAAATACACTACAATTATTTTTTTTAAATTTCAATGGTCAAATTTGGAATGATATTTGTAAAAATTAATTAATTACAATTATTTTTTTTAAATTTCAATGGTCAAATTTGGAAAAAATGGCCATTATTTAAGCGGTGAGAACAACATGGCCAACAAATTGTTAAAAAAGTTTTTTTAATAGCAAATTTTGGAAGATTTTCATAAAATTAATGTATGCTCATCAAAAGTACTTTTCAATACCCAAATATGATTCTACATCATATTTTTAATCGAAATGTTGATAATAATGATCTCCCTAAAGATAATTAGGAAAACATTTCTAACAATTTGTTATCCATGTTGTTTCTTCCTCTAAAACAATGATTTTGTCCAAATTTGACCATCGAAATTGAAAAAATTAAAAATAGTGTATTTTGGGAATCTGAATTTTATGTTTTAATTATGATTTTTTAGAGCAAAAAAAAAAATTTTCGGTGTATATATTTTTAAATGGACATTTTGATTCCCTACCATTTCTTCTCAGACACTTTTTCTCTAAAACGAACGATTTCCGGGTTACTGTTTTCCTAACACTGTTGTATCAAAAACATATAAGTCCTTCTCAAACGTTACGCTCGTATCAAAACGACCGTTCCTCATGCCAAAACACTTATACTGTTATTCCGAACACGTTTGCAAAGTTTTGGCCAAATCTAAAATACTAAAGTTTTGTCATTAACTGATTTGGCGTGGAACCCAACAAACATATCGTGTTGTATAAGAGCTTGTTCAATGGAAAATTAGCTTCCTAAGCTATAAAATAGCTTATTCAGCCTTTAATCAGCTCACATTGTTTGTTGGGTTATAATTAGCTAATTGCCGGCTGTCAATCTTATGTTCATTAAGATGGATGGTTGAAAATTAAGAGCCTTCTAACTCTGGTGCAAAGGGAGTCAAGAAATTTTCCTAGACCAGATGTGGAATTAATATTTATATTTATACAGTATATTGATACTTATGTAGTAGCTACACCATTATCGACTGAAGACTGAAGGAGGACTCAAAACGAGAAGCTAAAATTTAGCTAAATTTATTTAATATTGCCACGTTAGATTTCCAAAAACCGAAAGACACGTCTGATATCTAGATGTACAATAGTAGCATATGCAATAAGTGGCAAACAGAAGTTTTTATCAATACGAGTTAGATAATTACAATGCGTGCTGAAAAATAGAGTTTTACAACGAGCTCAACGGCAAAATAATACATTTATTTATATTCTCTTTATATTGTAAACGAACGGCCTTGCGAACTTTCAAAACTTTCAGATCCAAGTAGGTTTACCAGTCTGACTGCCAAAATTTTTTACAAAGCTCCAAGACAAGTTCTGCATTGAAAAAACAATAGGCATGCAGGTTGGGAGTCATCTGCTGTAGCGAATGGTATGTCAAAAACACGTGGATGCCGAACATTATGATTCAGGAAAAAATGGTGAGTGTTTCTGGGGGAAATCCGGAACCGTCAAAATGAGCTCAAAATATTCCTTTGGAAATCTCCAAGTCTTCAAAACAGTTCTAGTTCCGCAATTTCTTCATCTTCGAACGTTCTTCATAAATTTACATTGAATGCATTTTTTTCACGCCTCGTTACTGAAAGGGCAACACCGCTCTTGTCAACAGGCAACTGGATAAGTTGACGTAATAGACGTACCGTTCTCCATCGTTTCCGCTCGATCAATTTATGCACAAAAACGAAGAACTGAGTCATAAGTAGCAAATCGAGGATGCAGAAGTAGCGTCATTGCCTGCGTACGCCCTTCCACATCATGCACAGAAAAAAATAATTAATTTTAACTGACGTGTAAAATTTCCTCTCGTTTTATTGCAAGCCTAAGCAAGCGTAAACAACGTAATTGTTTGCAATATTTTATACAGCATACAACTTTGTTTACCATGTTCCATACAACAAACATAATTCCAGCGATATCTGGCTTGAATTTACATGAAAGATCCCATTAATTTATACCGAATCTAGCATTCCTTCATTCTAGCATGCTTCGTGTAAGAGCTGAACCGGAAATTACTTGAATTATATGATGCTAGTATATCCAACCATTCAAGAAAAGTTACGATCGATTACGATGCCAAAATTTAAGGACAAATGGTTTTGTTTCCCGATGACTGAATCATGTCTGTTGTATGAAAGATTGCAAACAATTGCGTTGTTTACGCTTGCTTCCGCTTTCAGTAAAATGAGGAGACAATTTACGCTTCCGTTAAATTTGTATTTTTTTCTGTGTAACCACTCGAATTCTGAGGAATGAACAAGGAAGCTATCTGCTCGTAGCGAAAGCAACCTGCAAGGATTTTTATGTCGATGGTTTCTTTTCTAAAGCAAAAACAGTCGCCGAAGCAATCGAGCTACGACAGCAAATGGATGCTATGTTCAACTCGGCTTGTATGCAGCCACGTAAGTGGGCAAGCAACTGCCCGAAAGTACTTGGAGGAGTTCCTAAAAATAATCTAGTTTTACAGCCGTCAGTGGAGTTTAACAAAACTCAATCCGTCAAGACTTCACTGGTTCAACACTGAAAATTTATTTTCGTAAATAAGCTTTCACTCGTTTCGTAACATGGATTTTGTACACAGAACAAATGTCTCGTGTATTGTATGAAACATTCATGTTGCCTTTTATCTGGTGAAATGCTATCATTACACCTTTTTGTAGAATGCACGAAATAGATTTCGTAAAGACCAGCCAATCGCTGCTTCTCTGTTGATGTTGCTGCTGGGATGGACGGGAATAATTTATTTATCCCAACAACAAAATTAAACCGCTGGCAAGAGGTATAATTTCATATTCATTAGTCAAGGAGCTTCTCATGTGTCACCATAGCCTAGCAAGCTCAACCACGGACTTAATAACAGCTCTTTACAAAAATACGGGATCAAATCCGATGCCAACAACATTAAAAAAAAAACGTTGGACAACTCCACACGGATGCGTTTTTTTTTTTTTGGATTACATTTCGAGCCGATAACGAAGATCTGTCTGTCATTCTTGCACCCACCAGAGGGACGTTTCATTTTAATTTGTAGTAAAATATTCCTAGCTCTTTGAATTGTTTTTGTGCAATGCACGAATGTTCTTTCTGTTTCAACAAATTCTTCGTGCTTTTGACAGTAGCGCGCGTGGCATTAATTACGAAGGTAGCTTCATAGAACGTACAAATCAGTTTCGTTGCAGAAAACAACGAATGGATTCGTAAGTGCTACCTTTGATTTTGTAATATAAACTTAAAGTAATTTTCAGTGTTTTTGAAATCAAAGTCGCTCTGTTAAACTCTCGCTCGAAGGTGGCTACGACCTCTATCAAATGTTTTTCCCGAGCGCTAAGAATCACATCCAAGGCCTACGTTTTGGTAGATTCAACGACCGTTTTAACCTGGCTCAAGGCAACACCTTCAACCTGGTCAACGTTTGTCGGAAACCGAGTTTCTAAAATCCAGTAGAAGACGGAAAATTTTGAGTGGAATCATGTGAAAGGGAGAAAGAATCCTGTGGACATAATCTCGAGAGCTGTTTCACGAGCAGGCTTGATCAAATATAAATTGTGGGGGGAAGCTTCGAGGAGAAAAACAATCTTGGTCAGTTCTAGATAGTGAAGTGAGGCAGCTAAGGAAGCAAAAAAAAAATCTACGCATATAGTCGCGTCAACTTTCGTCGAAGAATACTTACTCTGCATAGAAGCACTTAATCCGTGTGCTGGGCGATCGCAAGTTGGCTTTCCAAGACATGGAGACTCATCCAGATTGAAGAGTGCCTCAATTCGCAACCACTCACAAAACTCTCCGAAGATCCAACAGTTCTTCAAGCTCTCAAACTGTGTCACTTTCTGATCGGTTCATCGGTACATTCCGTACCAGACGTCGACTATGAATCGATTCGGCTCCATTAATGGCACCTAACTCAGAAAATTCTTCAGGAAATCTGGAAACGCTGGCACGTAGAATACCTTGCTAATACAACATGTTTACGACACGGTCCATCGGGATTATGCACGAATATATATTACCAGAAAAACTGACGTGGTTGGTCAAATCAACGATGGATCAAGTGACGTGTGTCATCCGAGTCTCAGAAATACTCTCCAGTCTATTCAAATGTCGAAGAAAATTGCGACAAGGTGATGGGTTTTCATGTTTCCGTTGGAGGGTGTGATTAGAATAGCGAGAAATAAACGAGTGGTACAATCTTCAAAAAGTTCGTCTAACTTTTTGACTTCACCGACGACGTTGATCTCATAGCACGTGAGTGGCGGAAACGTACATCAGACTTAAGGCTGATACTAGTATGATTGAACTTGCCATTGATGCGTCGAAGACAAAGTACTTGAGGAAAATATAACAATGTTAGCATCTCACCCCGTGTTCAGGTCAACGATGGTGAAATCGAGGCGGTGGATGAATTCCTGTGTCTGAGATTAATGGTGACCACCGATAACAACACCAGCAGAGAGATACAATGGCGCATTGTGTCTGGCAGTCGTGCCTACTTTTGACTCCGTAGGACGCAAAGTTCGCTGAATTATACAGTTGACCATCTACAAAACATTAAAAAAACCGGTAGTCCTCTATGGCCACGATACTAGGAAGATACTCGAGGAGGACTAACGACGATCTACGTTAAAGAGCAGATGGAAGACGGACAGATTTCCTCAGTTGCTAGGAGAACCTCCCATCGTTCACACCGCTAAAATCGGTCGACTACGGTGGCCCGGGCACTGAGTGGACGTTGTATAAGGTCGGACGACGAACACGAGAACAAGAGGCGCCCAACGAGCAATGTGGAACGATCAAATAGCTATGCTGGATACGGTAACTCTTCCCCTTAGATGGCGACCGTCAAAAATTGGTTTAACGAGTTTCAACGTGATCGCACGTCGGTTTTTGAGGGGCCACTCCCAGGTTCCCCGAAAACGGTTACCACGGAAGACAACGTGACAAAAATCCACGATCTCGTATTGCCAGACCACAGATTGCAAGTGCGCGAGATAGCTGAGACAATGGGCATCTCAAACAACCACGTGAGTCATATTCTGCATGAAATTTTGGGCATGAGAAAGCTGTCAGCGTGATGGGTGCTCCGTTTGCTCACTCCAGACAACAAGCGCATCCGTGAAACCATTTCAGAATATTAATTGACGCAATCCGAAGAAGTTTCTGCGTTGTTTCCCGACCGCTGGCGAAACATGGATCCACTGGTACACACCAGAGAAGGCGAAGGCTGCTTTATCGTCCGGGAAGGTGATGATCATCATTTTATAAGATTCTCAAGGTGTGATCTACATCGACTACCTGGCGAAGGGCAAAACGTTCACAGGGCTCTACTATGCTGAATTATTGAGCAGATTCGACACCGAATATCAGAAAAAAAGTACTCATCTACCAGGACAACGCACCGGCTCACATCTATGCCATCGCTACAGCCAAATTGGTCGAATTGGGCTACGAACTGCTGCTTCATCCACCGTATTCCCCATATTTGTCTTCGTGCGACTTCTATTTGTTTCAAAACTTGAAAACTTCACTCGGCAGTCAAGGATTTGAGTCGCCACAGAAGCCTGCTTTGTAGACCTCAAGAAAATATATATATATTAGACGAATTAGAGAAGATCGAGCATCGCTGGGTCAAGTGTATCTAACTAAAAGCTAAAGCTAAGTTTTCCTAAGAAATATGTTTTTCTTTTGTGAGTTAATTACTAATCGTTCTTGTACTTGTGAGTGGCCCCACCAGCATCCTTACTGTTGGTTTAAATCGGTTCTCTTGATATTTCCACGTATTCTTGTAATCCATTGAAATGAACCACCCACACTTGTGAGTGGTCCCATCAGCATCCTACTGTTGGTTTAAATCGGTTCTCAAACTCGATGTTTTAACTTATTTTTGAATTCTACTGAAATAAACCAAAAACACTAATGAGTGGCCCCAACAGCGTCCATACTGTTGGTGTAAATTGATGTGAAAATTTGAATAACTTTAACATGCATTTCTGTACAGAGAATAAATCGTTCAAACTCGTGACTTTGTCGTGAGAGGTATGGATGTTAACCACTCCGCCGGGGCCGCCCCATTCTTAATAATGATTCACAGTACATTATTGAATTAACAAATGATGCAGCAGCAATCATCTTCAACTCAACCACAGACTAATTTGATCAACAGCTTTTTAAAGCAGATCTATTGCGTTTTATTAGATAAAGCCTAGGTGTTAGTTTGAAATTTCAAAATTTATTAACCGGAAGTCCCAAAGGCGTTATGCCAATAAAGTTGCAATCCAATTAATATTTTATAGATCCACCACCAAGTTGATTGGATGTCATATTTGTAGTCCATGTCAAAATAAAAACTCTCAACATACACACACATACAAACACCAGCAAAATCAAGCCGGCTATCATCTAATCAGAGCTCGCCGATTAGCTGCTCGATTTAGTAGTAGGATTGTTAATTTTTAATTTGACATCTCCCGGTGGCGGCTGTCAAACCAGTTTAAACCCAATCTAGCTATGGCAAAATCTACTAATCCAAAAGGTTCGAGCTGGTAATCAGATAAGTCGCTCCAAGTGAGTGCAGAACCAGATTTCCTGGGGTGCGGGAGATCATTTCGGGGTATTTTTTATGGGCGGTATTGATTTTGCAACAACATTCGCAGGACCCAATTAGAGGCGATATGTGAAGTGCAAACGGCTGAATGAATGGGATCGACGTTCGGTTTCGCCCGGTTTCACGTCGTATCGATCTATGGATCAAGTTTGTCTGCTTTGCTCGCTATCGGTATGCTGTAGCATTAAAATTCCGGATTAATTCCACACTAGAACCAGGGGATTCGCTTTACATGCTCAGGTGGCCCAGATTGCGATGGTTTGATAATGAATTGAGGGAGAAATGGCGCCGGTTCGTTAGGTGTTTTATAACAGTTTTGCTTGCTTGTCTTCTTGGCATTCCAAGCTTATGGCTTTTTGCATAGCAGCTTATTATCGGATCTTAACTCAGAGTTACAAATGATTAAGAGCTTCCGATGCCTCTACTTCGCATTAGTAAAATTCTGCAAGAAATTTTTGAATTTGGAATATTTTCATGCAGTACCTGATGCTGATTCCGGCCACTAACTGATTTATAGCTACGCCTTTACCTACTAACCCAAGGAAGGCACCATCATAACAGTTGTGCCATGTTGCAATCACGCGTTGATTGCTGAATCATAATAGCCCTTAGATTACCATTAATTATTTTCTCGCACATCAAAATATCGTGTTTGTCACATTTCCGTATGTGTGAGAAATTTGTCCGGGAGCGCTTGATTGTCCATCATTATAGACATAATAGCCCGTCGGCTATCCCCTGGAAACCTCATTTTCCACTGGTAATCTTCTTTCACGCCAGTAAAGAAATACTGACAGAATCACCAGAAAGATAGATCGCCGAGCTTTTCTGTGTCCCCAATGGCATGCGAAAGCGTAGCTCACATGATAATCGCTCCAACAGAAGCTGGTACTCACGTGGCGAAGGTATCGCACACGAATTTCGATCTTCACGCTACTTTTTCTGCTTCTTCCTCATGACGGATCACGACCGTTGTTGAAATCACCACTTACACCCTAGATTACACCATCAATTTTAACTGATGGCATGCTGCAGCCATATAGGTACGAAGTGAGAGCTCATGGAACTGAAGATGCTCCGCCACGCCACATCATGAATTAAAGAAAAAAGTTTCGTTTTTCCAATCGAAGCAACCGCATCCGTTCGGCAACGACAAACATGCTTCGATTTTATTGTAGGACTTCCAAGTGTGATGTGGTGCACTGGCATTAGCTCCACTCATCATTGATGCTTTCAGATGTCGGCGGCAGTCGGCTTGCTGCCAATAAAGTAATAATATGGTAACTAGATTGTACACTTCGGTGATGTGCATTTAGGTTGTCGATTGTGAACGAATAAAGTGGTCAACGAAACGGATGAGATGCTGTGGAAGATTTGCCGACATCTCCGGTCCATTGGAAGCTGGGACAATGACTTCCAACCATGGTTGCGGTATGGATCTACTTTCGTAACTTTATTGCCTGGTAAATGACCTACTGGATGTCGGTGGTTGCAATTGAATGTGGGAATTGTACGTTCAGGTACGTGGCGGCCGCTTAAAGAGGCGTAAATAAATTGATAGTATTGCATCAATTTAAATTAACATCACAATGGTCAGTTTTGACCGAATGCCCGCAAATGGAAGGTTATGGTGCTTGTTAAGTTTGTTTGAGAGATATCAATAATGATGCTGAGGAATTCACATGAAGCATTACTGTGTCCACTTTGAACTTCGCCCAGAGAAGAAAATCTATATAATGAGACATTGTAGCAACTGAAGCATGGAATTATGTCCGATTATAAACTTAACATTTTTTCTTCAACCCAGTGTTGCAATCTATCTTGTGAAAAGTACTCGATCCAAATTTTACCTACTCCAAAATACCTCGGGATTAACTTATCTCTACTATCAGTAGAAAAGGGATTGTATCGAAAATAAACTTGCAACGCTTATGATACGCTCACAAATACACGCGTAAGGCTATCGGTCTGAACCTACCTACATTCGATGCGTTCATCTGTCAACAATTTGATCAGCTTCTGAACTTTCGGTGAACAGTGATCGTTTTTTGAGATGTCGCGCATCGAAAATAGTGTTAAAATTCAAGTGGCGGACACGCGACTTCGTGAGAAGAATGTCGCGATGTCGCGGAATTCATCACGAAAGCGTAAAAATTACCATCAACATGTTTGAGGAACACTAATCGATCGATGAGCAGCCAAGAAGAGGAAGAAAACCAGGTCTAGCTGACCCAAAATTGGATTGGAAGGTAGTCAATCTCATCCTTCGGAACAGATCGGTTTCGATTCGTGATTTGGCCAAAAAGGCTGATATTTCCGTCGGAATAGTGCAAGGAATCAAGAAACGCAACAACCTGAAGACTTATAAGAAGCAGAAAATAGCAAAACAAAGTGCTAAGCAAAAATCTAGGGCAAAAACCAGACCCAGAAAGTTATACAGCCGACTTTTGCAATGACCGTCTGCCTGCGTTTTGATCGATGATGAAACATATGTGAAAGAGGACTCCAGAACGCTTCCATGACCGCAATTTTACACCAAGGTCATCGGCGAAGATGTGAGCATCTCCGAAAAGTCGTTCGAGGTTCAAAAATTTGGCGAAAAGGTTTTCGTATGGCGGGCAATTTTTTCCTGCGGCTCCAAGTCATCGATTTTCAACACTAATGGTACGATCAATGCCAACGTTTACCGTCCTGAGCAGTACAAGGTTCCTCCTTTGTTTTGGCCTGATTTGATGTCAGCCCATTACGCCAAAATCACAGTACAATGGATGCAAAAAAAAAAAAGAAACAGATTTCGTTGAGAAGACATCAATCCTCCCAATTGTCCACAGCTTCGTTCACACAACTGGGCTATCGTCAAGCGCAACTTAAAGAAGCGTGGTAAGGATTGCAAGACCATGGAAGACTTCAAAAAGAGTTGATCTGTGGCTTCCAGAAAATGCGACAAAACTACTGTCAAAAACCTCATGATTGGAGTCAAATCCAAAATCAGGAAATTTCTGGAAATAGAAATAAAGTTGATTTCATAATTTTTTTTTTTTTTTGTTTAAACAAAAAGAGCAAGACTTGAATGAAATGATACAGTTGTTTTTAATTTTTTTTTTGTTTTTTATTTCATACTATGAGAAAAAATGTGTTGCCAGTTTGTTTTCGATACAGTCCTTAATTTGGAGCAGTGTTCAATAATCTACGGGTCATGTTGGGTCACTGTAAATCATCAGATGAGTCGTGGAAAATGGATCAATCTTCAAAGTTCATCTAAGTTCAGTTTTTTTTTCTGAAATTTGTATAATTTTGTTCGTTAAATATTTAATCGGCAAAGTAAGAATTTTTTTTAGTGTGTTCTTGAATTAAAATAAACCAGATAATATCTGGCAGTAACCAAGAGTTTCGCAGAATGTTTCGCAAATAAGAAATTCTTCAGCTCAATTCAGATTAAAAATGGTATTTTCGAATCCATTCAACGTTTTTGCCTATAAATGCTTTCAAAATAATCTGTATGCCTTGAGGTTTAGAAGGAAAATTCAGTTCCTGGTTGAATAATGAGGACCTTTAGAGCTGAGATAAAGAGTCTGATATAATTTGATGTAAAAATGTTAAATATATAAGTATTTTTAGGTTAAAATGATATTAAAATAGAGGAGGGAAAATATAGAGGATTTTTAAAAGTAGGGAGTGGTGACCGAAGTGGCTCGGTTAGTTTCAAGATGCCCAAGAACGTCATAGCAGAAGTCAAGCGCCGGACAAACATGTCGATCAGGAATGGCGATCTGTTTTGTCCAGTAAACCATGAAATGACCTGGACTAAATACCTACAGAGTGCAAAAGGCCCCGAACATAAATGAGAAGCCAAATATCGCTGTTAAGTCTCCACCCAGAAGCTTTAACGTTTGCATTAAAAAAATGAGCTTTTTTCGGATGATGATAAAAAAAAGCTAAGACAGATAAATGCTTTTGATAAATTTCCCATGGAAAGTAATTATTTAAGCTCAGCAAAAAAAATCAACGCCCTGCGAGTGGTCTTCCGGCAGTTAACCGGAACATTCGCCATGGCGGACGAAAACATGCGTGTAGGCATGTATTTGAGTTCTTTCTTCGTTTCATTTATCAATTCCTCCTCAGTTTTCACGACAAAATTGACGGGTTCGCCGACTTGGGTACCACATCGATATTCAGCCGCTCCATCTTCTCCAACGATCGCTACGAGTTGTGGGCCGACGCCAGATCTGGCCAGAACACCGCGTCTTTGCCCTTATGGTATTTCTTGATGAACGACGCAACTTCCGGCAGGCATTTCGTACTTTAAATTTCCCCGCTCACGGCCAGTCCGGAGCGAAAGAAGAGCGGCTTTGATATCCCCTTCTCGCTGATTGTCAGCCACAGCAGCACCTTCTTGGGAAACTTGGTGTGTGAAATGATCTTCACCTCGGAGCTCACTTCCTTCGTGGGGAAAGTAAAATACGAAGTGCCCTGCCAGTCGTTGCCATCCAGGGTGAGATAGGCCTCGTCGTCCATCACCACCGCCACGTCGCGATTCGCCGGGAAATCGAGTTGACCATCTTATTCAGCCGCTGCCGCTGCGTCATTGCCTGCAGCTCCGAAACCAGTGGACGCGACTTCCGCTTCCTGACATGTATGTTCATGTTCGCCAGGTACTTTTCAACTGTTTGGACAGTTGAACCGACCTCCCGGCCAGCGCACGGGGGGGGGTGCCCCCTTTTCCCGGGGTTTCCCCCTCCGCCTTCTTTGGGGGTTGTTGTTGCCCCAGGCCCCGGCTTTCTTTCGATGCTCTGATTGTTGTCTAATAGTGCCAAGATGTTGTAAATGCCAGAACGGGCGTCTCTGGCGTCCACAAAGTGCCGCACGATATCCGTATTCGACGCGGCGGGGTGCTCTTTGAACGCGACTTTGAACGGAGTTGCTTCACTGTTTTTGCCATCATGGTTAGAGTTTGACTGATAGAGCTGTCAAATTTTGTCTGCTGACTCATGGGTTACTATGATTGATGCTGCGTGGATAGTTTTGTTAGTGCAGGTGAAGGTAAAACCATGAAAAATCGGCAATTTTTGTCCAGTTTTTTTAATGCAAGCATTACACGCAGTTGTTCGCCAATGCGCAATGAATCGTGATGGACGGCGAGCCTACGTTGAGGCCGACTTCCGACAACTACCCGTACATGAATATTTTGTCACCAAGTCCAAGTTTGACGCTCCAGAGGATATACGGAAGAAGAAAATGGCCAAATTTGACCAGAAATTTCTAATCTGGCAAGCGATTTGCCGTTGTGGCGAAATGAGCGATCCCTTCATCAGTTCTGGACCTATAAATGATGAAATATATCAGCAAGAGTGTCTTCAAAAGCGATTTTTGCCATTCCTAAAGAGTCACAAGGGTTCTACTCTATTTTGCCTCAGGCCACTATGCTAGGAACGTGTTGGAGTGGTACAAGGAAAGCAATGTGCTTTTTTTAATAAAGAAAAATCCCTGACTGAGGGCACTTCGTTAGAATACCAAAATAATGAACTATAATTGAAAAACGGCTGGATGACAATGACCGAACAGATGGCAAAGGCTGGTGTACAAAACCTAGTGGATGAAGTCGAGAGAAAGGTGTGAGCAGAGCTCATTAGTTGATCTTCATCTTCAAATGTTTTAATATAAACCGGTAAGAGGTCGAATTTTGATGAACATTTTTGTGTTTGCCATTTTCCGCGACTACACTCTTTAGATACCAGGCGATTGGCTGTGTGAATCTCGGCAAAAGAAATAGTTTGTACTATAGCGGACTCATTTCTGACAGACGAGAAATTAGTTCAAACAAACACCTCGAAAATCGGTCGATCAACAGCAGAGGGATTTTCCAACATATGAATTTATTTTCGAAACATCAAGTTTGAATTAAACTTTAACAAATGGAACACAGCCTTAGTAACCAGGCAGATCATGCACGAATATGGCTTTCCAGAAAAAGTGACGCTGTTAGTCAAAGCAACGAAGGCCGAGTGATGTGTGTCGTCCGGGTCTCAGGGCCATGTAGGAGAGGGTTACGGCAAGGTGATGGATTGTCAAGTTTGTTTTTTAACATTGCATTGGAGGATGTGATTCGAAGAGTTGGGATAGACACGAGTGGCACGATCTTCAGGAAGTCTGTCTAATTTTTTGGCTTCGCTGATGACGTTGATATCGTAGCACGTAACTTTGAGACGATGGCGGAAACGTATGTACATCAGACTGAAGGCTAAAGCTGGTAGGATTAGGTTTGTGATTAATGCGTTGAAAACAAAACACCTGAGGGGAAGAGGCTTACTAGAAGACAATGTTAGCCCTCCACCATGAGTTCAGATCGACGGTAATGAAATCGACGTAGTAGACGAATTCGTGTATCTGGGCTCATTGGTGACCGCTGATAACGACACCACCAGCGAAATACAAAGGCGCATTATGGCTGGCAATCGTGCCTAGTTTGTCTCCAAAGGACGCTAAGGTCGAACGAAGTTCGCCAAACTACAAAGTTGGCCATCTACAACACATTAGACCAGTAGTCCCCTACGGCCACGAAATAGGACATTGCTAGTGGAGGACGAACGCGCCCTTGGTGTATTTCAACGGAAGGTGTTGCATGCGGTCTACGGCGGCGTGCAGATGGAAGACGGAACGTGGAGGAGGCGAATGGCTAAAATCGGTCGATTACGATGGGCTGTGTATGTCGTAAGAATGTCGGACGACAGCCCAGTTAAAATTATTCTCGAAAACGTACCGACGGGCACAAGCAGAAGAGGCATGCAACGCGCAAGGTGGAACTATCAAGTAGAAGGCGACCTGCGGATCCTTCGCAGACTGCGAGGTTGGCGATGTGCATCCATGGACCGAATAGAATGGAGACAACTTCTGTGTACAGCAGAGGCCACACCGACCTTGGTCTGATTGGTAAGGTAAGTACTTAGTAAACATACCGGTACTATCAGATATGCTTGTAATTCTGTACAAAATAGTTCATTGAAAGTAAAATTTGCAACTTTTTCTAGTGATATTCATGAGGTAAGTATTATCAACACCGTTACACCTGACATCATCACTGCAACGAATTTCAGCCCTGAGCAGATAATGTAATGCAATCAAGAGGTGTGACTGTGCAATTGTTTGTTTGTTTATCTGTGCTCTATTGGAGCTTCAGCGAGTTTTCTAGTCAGCTGTTAAAAGATTCTCGTACGCTTACTATATAGAAAGAAGATTCATGATGATTTTCCTGAAAAAGTTTTCTAGAAATGAAGGTTGAAGTAAGTAAATAATGTTAAATGCAAGAGATGTAAAAAGACTCGATTCGCTAGTGTGAGATTTTTCTTCACGATCAACAACGATTGATATTTAGTTGTGCTGCAGCTCCATAACATAAACATAGAAGTACCACCTTCCAAACAAATCATCCCCACCCTTCTGATTCAATCGAACCACTTGCCACTTCATAACAATACACAACTGCTTAATAACCGTGAAAGTCGTCGAGTGTCGTCACCGTTTTACATCAACATGCAACCGTATCAAACTTGTTCAAAACAGCATTTTTCAAATGTTTCCAAATCAAAACTCTGCCTCATCAAAACACAATATCATCGCGTACATCCATTAATAATTTCGTTTGTTTATAACCGAAAAGCATTCCTTCACAAACTGTCATCCGTAAACAATTATCCATTCAAGTGAAACATGATCCACTTGGCTAGAGTTGGCGTAGAAACCTCTATAAACATAGAGAGAAAGAGGCTGAAAATATCGCTGTCTCAGTTTCTTAGGACCGCACTGCACGTGAAGCATGATGTAGCCTCGGCGCTTGTTGGCCGTTAGGTCGCAAGTTGGAACTTGAAGAATTTTGCCCATTTGCATTTTTTTCTCCTTGGTGAGTTTCTCCACAACTACAACAGTGCTTCGCCATGAATAAATGAATGAACATAAGCACTTGACTCGCTACGACGACGCTCGTGGCGCGGCGGCGATCGCCGTCATGATCACGGGTGAATACGGTAGATCATAGAAGGGCCAGCTATAAAAATGCTTGCGACGCACCCCTTGGGAAGAGGAACACAGAAATATTAATTGGTTTTGATTGGAATTCAATTTCCTCGTCGCACCGTTGATTAATCCGACCTCTGCGTGGACCCTGATGCGGTGGTCGGCGATGGGAGGTGAAGGCGAAACTGGCTACAGCTGAGAGCAACAAGTTGTTTTTCAACTTTTCACCTCGGCTGGCAAAACTTTCAGGTAAGAGACTTCAGGTCTGCGAGCGTGTCGCTTGGAAATCTGTGCCCAAATTTGGAATCTGCTGCTTTTGTGTGTGCTGGAGGAAGGCTTTTATTTTGGAAATAAAAACGAGGAATTCAGGTCATCGAATATTTGTCTTCGTTTTTCGGAGAACGTACTTGTGCTGCTGCGGCGCAAAGTGGATGCCCTGAGGGTCTAATAACAGGTCTCGGACGAAGATTTAAATGTGTATAGATTTTATACATGTTTTGTAGAGGTCTACAAAGTGGTTGATTGACGCCTGGTGACATCAAGGTTAGAGTTGTTGAGGCGTAGAAGCAACAGGTGCGCTGGGTTCCACGGCTAATAGATCCGATCGTCCTCTTGTAAGGTCGTTGATCAATCTTATTTTCTACAGATTTTGTTCAAGCCGGACATTAACACCATTTGTCAAAATGAACTATGCATACAGGGTGTCAAGGAAATATTTGACACGAATCTTGCATGGCACGTTCTACCAGTTAAAAAAGTGTTGAGAGGAATTCCACCCACAGACTGTAGAGTAGCAGTAGCCTTCCAATGGATCCCCTGCCAGACGATACAGAACAGCTATTAGGGCGTTTTTATTCCCGACAGATTCAGTCATCTCAATTACAGATTCCACCCTTCGCTTCCTGCTTCTGCCATACAGCTTCTGCTTGCAAAATATGTGTCAAGTGGTGGGTATGCCTTCCCTTCGATAGAAATTTTCAATTATGATTCTAAACTGTATATAAATTCATTGGTGCGAAACGGTGGTTCTCCTATCCCATTGACGTACCTCGTAAGCTCTGGAGGACGAGCGATGGTAGCACACGTGCACCGACTGAGCGAAAAAAATGAGGGATGATAATCAGAATTCCGACTTCCCCTCGTCTGAAGCGAATTTCAGAAGGACAAAACACTGTTCCCCCTTTTAATTTTCTCAGGAGAAAATCCAGCACCGAGAGCGTTTCAATTTTATGTTCGGAACAACGATAAAACTATCAATACTATACTGTTTTTCCTCTTCTGTCATTGTGTACATGAATTGTTATGTTGGCTGGCGAGGGCCCGTCGTAACCCCTCGGTGGTTGTATTGTTATTTTATCGCCGTAATTATCATGTCCCCTTTGTGCTGCTTGCGAAGAAGCTGAAATGCATGCGAAGACTGCCTATGACTGCTGTTTGTTTACCGTTCTCGTTATCTCGATATGTGGCAATTTGCTCGATGTATATTTGAATATGAACAAGCAGATTTGGTAATTGTTTTCAATTGACTATCGAAAATAATTTCGACCGGTCTTTGGCAATGTGGAACAAATGTCCGATAGTTCGATTATTAAATCCCATTTGGATGTAGTTGGCCAATGCAATTGTTTGTTTGTTTTTCTGTGCTGCTGACCCATCGCTGCAAGAAATAGCGTTATGTTTAATAAACCCGATTTTCAATGCCGTTTAATTCAAATAACAATCAATTTATCAGATCGTTATGTATGTGCGTTCTCTTAACACATATTATTCCAAGGTCCTAAAATATGATAGATGCTTCAAAGTCTGTGCATCTTTCAAATAGGACAGTACTTCTTGAGTAACGCATGATTAGAATTGTAAACAATGACTTTAATCGTCGATTTCTCTCGAATCTCGAAATATTTTCGTGAATTGAAAGCAGAATCTGTTTGAGGAATATTCGCTCAACGATATGAAATATTGGTATATCGTAAGAATCATGGAATTTGTAAAAAATCAACGTTTATAGCCATTGTTTACAATTGGCTCTTAGGTCTTTATCATGAAATACTCCAGACTTGTACTACACGGTTTTCAATGAGATCAGTTAAAAATTTTCATCATTGTGTAGGTATGCGCCATTTACATATTCTGTATAGGTATTGGTGTCAGCTTAAGCTTTATATTTACGCTTGCGGATGTGCGTGGTGTTTACATTCTGTCAGTTATTGTTCGTTTGTTACGCGCGATGAAAGAGTATCGGGATACCGTAAATAAACTTTTTTTGAACGGTGAGCGACCCGGCGATATATTCCGGCTGCTAAAATCACGTGGGATGAAGCGGAATTTTGTCTACCCGACGATCCGGCGATACCAAGAGACGTCCTCGACCGATGACCGTGCGAGATCCGGTCAGCCGCGTGCCATCAACGTCGTGAGAAAATGGATTCGTTGCAAAAAGAACTGCTCAATCCGGAAAACGGCTGCTGATCTCAACTTTTCCATCGGGACCGCTTACACCATATTCAGCAAGAAACTTGGTTATCAGCCTTACACAAAACGCAAGGTCCATGGCGTTTTGAAGGCTACCAGCTAAAAGCCAACAATATCCTCTCACGGCACGCTGGACAGGAATTCGATTTTTCGGACGAGAAGCTGTTCGTGCTGCAGCAGCCGCAAAATGTGCAAAATGACCGGATGTGGGCGCCAACGAGGGACAACATTCCTGAATCCAAAATAAACATCCCTCGGTTCCAAAGTGCAGCGTTGGTGATGGTTTGGGGGAAGTATGCAAACGTTGTTAGCTCGCCCTGGTATTTATTGAAAATCAACGCGGCGTACTAAAAAGCTGAGGTTTTGTAGAAGTTTGCTGCCTCCAGTCTCCGAAGCCTCTACGGAGATGAGTACTACGTGTTCCAGCAGGACGGTGCACCAGCCCACACTGTAAATATGGTCAAAGCCTTGGCACACTGCAAATATGGTCAAAGCCTTGGCTTTCGGGACAAAACTTTGTGGCCTCCCCGGCTTTCCGGAATCCTCTTGACTTTTTTGGCCCTATCTGATGTCGAAGTTGAACGAATACAAGGTACCTTGGACCAGTTCAAGGCTGTTATTCTCAAAATCAGGGACGAAATATCCATGCAGTGCGTGTGTGTCGCTTGCGATGCGTTCGAGAAAAAGTTTGAAGTTCTTGAAGAAGTACAAAAGAGGGGTCATTCCAAGAGAAATGTTACAAACGTTCCTTATAAACATAATTTTCAATAAAATGAACCCAGAAAAAAAATATTCTCACGTTTCAACATATTTTGAAAGTGTATCCGAACTTATTGAAACTTGTGTCTACGTTTTTTGATTCTAACTCAATGTATTGACAGGCGATGTTGTATTGAAGCCTTCAAGTTTATAAGACCACCCAAATATTCATTGAATTAAAGATCAAGAGATCAATCAGCACATCAAAGGAACTTTTATCCTAAAAAGGGTGAGCCGATAATTATTGCGACACTTGCAAACTTGCGTAACTTTTGTTTTATAGTTAACCGATACTAACCCAATTTTGCAAAGTGTCAATTCAGATTGTATTGTTTATATTAGCTTAGTTTTGCAGTTGTCAGTGAAATTCCGGTCGAGATGGAAAAAAATCAGCAAACTGATCGCGGAAGGATTTTATCCACGCACGTACAAAATCTCGGGTTGTCGCATTGCGCCTTGGAAAAACTGGTGAATATATACCACCAGTTTTGTACAGAGGGCCAAGAAACGATCCGGATTGAAAACGTACAAGGTACAGAACATCTCATATCAGGACGAACTCCATTTACCAAAACGTGTGCCTGGAAACTCTACACGAAGCTGCTAATGCAATACCGGTGCTGCGTCGTTTATGATGAGACTTACATCAAAGCGGATTTTAAGCAGTTGTCGGGACAGGTACATTTCACTCGAAAGGACTAGTTTGCTGTCGATGACCGTCTCAAATGGAAGAAGCTGTCGAAATTGACAAATGCACTTGTCACAAACGGATTAAATTCCACTCGAAGCTTTCAGCTTCCTCGATAGAAGCTCACAAATGTGAAAGCCTATAAACTACCTAGGAGTAATTAACCTATAATATGTT
Source organism: Aedes koreicus (assembly GCA_024533555.2). Taxonomy (NCBI): domain Eukaryota; kingdom Metazoa; phylum Arthropoda; class Insecta; order Diptera; family Culicidae; genus Aedes; species Aedes koreicus. The sequence goes on from JAHHFK020002854.1 coordinate 1,088,381, forward strand.
AAGTTAATAAGTTAATGACTGAACATATATGTCATCAGAACACCTAAAATTAAAAAAAAGATTTTACTCCAATTTTGTTTCAATTTGCATCAAAAAATTGTTGATGATTGTAAGATTAGTCCGATGATGGCTCATATAAATAAAAAAAAAAAAAACCAAGAATCCTCATTGAAATATGAACCGCGGCCGACAGTGTTCCGGTTATTTATTAACCACTCAGCAGTATTAACAAATAGTAGATACTTTAATAAAGATCCTACAGTTGCTTTCACTATCGAAGCACAAAATGAAAAAGTAATAGACCAATCTGTGGGCAACCGGTCGCTCGCGCACACATGCATGGATTTTTTTCCTATTGAACGCATATAAGAGAAAAAAATTAAAGAAGGGGGGATTTTACAATTTAAAGGGGGGAAAGGGGGGGGGGTGCGGTTTGTTTTGGGGTGGTTGGTGTTGGTTTAATTGTGTGGGGGGGCTTTTGTGTGGGGTGGGGAGGGGAGGAGAGGAGGGGTAGGGTTGGGGGAATAAATAAAATAATTTCGTCTGCGGCTCATTGGTGATCACCAATACGACACCATCAGAGAGATAGCAGCCGCATTATGGGTGACAATCGTGCCTATTTTGGACTCCAAAGGAAACTAAGATCGATAATAAGGCTTGTTCGTTACAAAATCAGGACACATTAAATTAGGAATAAAACAAATTTGCTGTTAGTTCAAACCAAGATGCATTTTTTATTCATTTAATTGTGCATTATTAGTCAGCTTAAAACAAATAACAGTTACTTAGTTAGGCTGCATGGAGAAACTAAGAACTTTTGAGTTTACTCCAGCCATTATGGTCTGTGCAGACTTCTCTGCAACCGATTTAGCTGTTTTTGTCCAAGACTTTCGAAATTTTTCTATAGTTGTAGCTTGTTGTTTATATTGAGAGAGTTCCGTCTTCACGAGAGCCCAATACCGCTCGATAGGTCGCAACTCCGGACAGTTAGGTTGATTCGCCTCTTTCGGTACAACATGGACTCCATTCGCTTTATACCATTCCAAAACATCTTTGGCGTAATGACAAGATGTCAAATCAGGCCAGAATAGCGCGGGAGCGTCATGGCTGCGTAAGAATGGTAACAATCGCTTCTTTAGGCATTCTTCACGGTATATTTCCTTGTTTACCGTTCCGGTAGTGATGAAGCTTTAGCTTGCTCGACCACAGCTGCATATTGCCTGCCGGACCAAATATTTTTTGGGAAACTTGGTATTTGTCTTCGTCCTGAAATGCTCCTCTACGCCGTTCCGTTGCATGGCAGTATAATAAGACATTCCGGGAAGCTGCTTAAAGTCTTCCAGCGCATAAGTTCCATCGTCCATTACCACGCAGTAAAACTTCGTCAAATATTCGCGATACAACTTGCGAGCTCGGGTTTTAGCCGTGACATTCTGTTTATCATTACGATTCGGTACAGTTTTCACCCTGAACGACTTCATACCTTGCCGGTGCTTGGTAGTATGCACGACAGTTGGAGACATTTTTATTTTTATAGCCACAGAACGTACCGAAAGATCTGGTCTCTTCTGCAATATTTGCTTCACCTTCGCGTCCTTCTGATGGTTCCTGAGATCCGTTTTTGTTCCGCTTCCAGCCTTCCTGGCTGTTGTCAAACGAGTAGCCAAAAATTTAAGAACGTTATGGACAGTGGTTGCAGGAAAACCAAGCTTTTATGCAATTTTTCTTACTGACAGACCCAGATTTTCATTGCGACCGCACACAATTGTTTTTCGCATTTGCTCTTCTTTCGACGCCATCTTCGATCTTAAAGCTTGTAGTATCACCAAACATTGATTTTACACAATGAACAGACATACGTTCATCAGTCTGCGAAATATTTCACGCGTTGATGAAGTATTTCCAGAGATATGCGTATTTAGGTGTCCAGATTTTGTCGCGAATAAGCCTTAGTTTGCTGAACTACAAAGTTGACCATCGACAAGACATTAATTAAAGAGGTAGTACGGCTATGAAACATGGACATCCTCCGTGGAGGAGGTGAATGAGCTACGCATTTCATCAGTTGCTGGGAGAACCTCCCATCGTACACACCGCCAAAATCGGTCGACAACGGTGCGCCAGGCATGTCGTAAGAATGTCGGAAAATTATTCTCAAAAACCGAATAGAATGGAGACAACTTTTGTATACAGCAGAGGCCACCCCGGCCTTGGTCTGATTGGTAAGGTAAGTAATATGGTGAACACGTCTAAGACTAAGTGTCTGTTGGCAGGAGGAACCGAGCATGATAGAGCGCGCATCGGTAGTATGATAATCGATGCTATAAATTTGCCGGATTATTGACATTATTGCAGAAAGTCGTGCTTACCATGGATTTCACAAGATCCTGAAGTCTTGTAAACATACACCCCCCCCCCCCCCCCCCCCTTCCACCGTACTTAGTATACCATGCTCAAGACGCTGATAAGACCGGTAGTTTTCTATGGGCATGATACGTGTACAATGCTCGAGGAGGGCTTGCAGCGTCGTGTGCTAAGGACCATCTCCGGTTGTGGATGTGAAAACGACGTATGGAAAAGAAGAATGGACCACGAGCTGGCGAAACGCTATGTCGAACACAAGATTCTGAATATCAATGAACTGTACTGGTACAATAACGGGACATGACGTAAGAATTCAGAACAAAAATCTCGCAAAAATGATGTTTGCCTCACGTCCAGCTCGAACAAGACGCAGAGGTGCACAGCAAGCAAGATGCTTAGACCAAGTGAAGCAAGATCTTAGAAATATGGGACGCTTGAAGAACTGCAGACAAACAACCCGCAACCGCGTTTCGTGGCGAACGATTCAATGGGACGATGGACCAGTGCAGTTGGTGCAGTTTTAATGGGACGATCGATCAGCATTCTAATTAACATAGTAATTTAGCCAGAGAAAAACTCACAGTTAAAATTTATTTCAGTTTATTTTCGAACCAGAGAAATTTGATCATATCAAGAAATAAATTGAGAATACATACACATTAAAATAATATTATTCTGACTTGTTACATCCGAATGCTCAAACTTTTAGTTTAATTCCGTCTATAAGGTTTGCCACAGTCCCCTCAACCACTTGATTGGAAGCATCATTGGCAATTCGTTTTGATTTTCCAAGGTTTCGCTCCACGATTGCCCAATATCTTTCGATTGGTCGAGGTTCTAGGGTGTTTGGAGGAGTTCAGTCTTTTGGCACAATGTTGACGTTGTTACCCGAAAATCATTCTTGTGCCACTTTTCCACTATGACAAGACGCCAAATTAGGCCAGAACAGAACATGTGTGCTTTTGAATAAAAGGTAGTAGCCGTATCTTTAGACACTCTTTAGCGTACACTTGCTAATTTATCGTACCTGTAGTTTTGCTCTTCAATGCACAACACAAGCCACACCCTGTACTTATTAGCAAACTTCGTCAACGTATTGGCCTTAAAGTAATCGTTGAAATTACCAAGTCTAAAATCCAGACAAGGCAGCTGCTTGAAGTCTGCTTTGTCGATCATATCATCGCCCATTACCAAACAGTCAAATTCTGTCAGCATTTTGTCGTACAGTTTACGTTCTCATGTTTTGCACTTGTTTTCTGCCTCTCGTTCTGGTTCGAGGTTTTAATTATCTTAAGACCTATATCCTGCTGCTCTCTTCATTTTTTATACGCAAGAATATTACATTTTGACTGGGCCACATCGCGGATAGAAATGTTCGGATTTCGCTAAATCACTATGAGCACTGCATTCCGCTGCAATTTAAAGTTGTCGTTTCGCTTACCGCCGGATCCTGGCGTGGCATTACGTTGCTCGAAGCGAACGACTTTTTGTACGAACGCTTGTGAGAAAAAGTTCTTCGTTTCGAGACCCGCAATACGGTTCCTGGTTTCGAATCAACCGTCGGCCGATTCGAAAGCATTTAAAGCGATACCTACTGTCAATCAAGAAATTCCAAGTGATGCTGTGACATAGACGAATTCTCAGCACTTTTGTACAGAATTTTTCACGCAATTTTTGTTCCTCCATTTTCAAAACAAAGGTGAAATATCAACAAAACGTATTTTTAGACTTTACAAATACAGTTAGTTTGATTGGTTTTAATTTTATATTGAGATATAGGAACAATATAGCCAAATGACAGTGACTAGATTTTGCTGTGCGCTTAGTACTTAAACTGCGTAACCAAAATTGACGAAGCAGCCAACTATGAAGTTGCAGAAAAATTCCATTCAACCGAAATGGCGAAGGAAATTATTTGGTTGGAAACATTTTGGCATGATCTCTTTTGTTTTGGTCGTATTCCTTCCTTTGATGAAATTCCAAATCTTTGTTGGCAGTACACAAAGCCGAAAACTAATTTTGTCTTTAAACTCATGATAACCACTCTAACGACAAGTTTTTGCATGCTTATGTATATCGTATTATTTTCCACTACTCTTCTACTGTTAAAACAACAAAATAGCACTGATCCACGCTCAAAGACAAAGCAACCAATTTTTGAAACAGAGAAGTCAACAGTTGTTTTTGTGTCGTAGATTTGGACGTCACAGAAGAAAAAGATGAGTTGTAAAACTTGTAAAACTTTCCTTAATAGGACGATAGGGATAGGTCAATCTGTTTATAGGACGATGGACCAGCATAAGTAAGTAAGTTTGTATCCAGTTTTAACTATAAATTCTAATTTTAACCCACCTCTCTGGAATGTAAATTGACTATATTCCTGGATAGTGTTGTATGGCGACCGTTTCGCTTTAAAGATAATATCAGTAAGGGCTTCGGGTTATTGAAATCAATTATAGTTTAAAATTATTTAAGACCACTGCCTTGGGTTCTTAACCGTTTATTTTGCATACTCTATGGGGATGAACATTTTCACTGTTTTTCTTATTTCATAGTGATAATTATTGTCTATTATGATATGACAAGTACAGGTTTAATTTCCCATGCGTGTAAATCCAGGCGCTCTATGTTCGTCATAAAATGACATGTGAATTAACGCATGATCAATAATATCAAATCTACACAGTTTGAAGAAAACATGCAATTTTCTGCGCTATCTAATGCACATAAGGGGAACGGTAGATTTGACAGAAATTAATGGGATATTTCATGTACATTTAAGCCAGATAACGCCTGAATCTAGTCTGTTGTATGAAAGATTGTAAACATTGTTGTATGGCTCATGAAAGATTGCAAACAATTTCGTTGTTTACGCCTCCTTTGGCTTGAAATTAAACGAGGGTAAATTTTACGCGCCTGTTGAAATTCATTATTTTTTTTCTGTGTAGATTTAATGGCGTCAAAAACTGTTTATTTTTTTTTTTTTTTGAGTTTTACACACAAAATCCTACTTTTGATATTCGGTAAAGAAATTTACCGTTTTGATGGGTTAAACAAAATATATATTGAATGATTTGTAAAATTTCTTCAATTTATAGAAATCTATCAAAGAACTACATTGATTGATTGATTGTTCAGAAATTCACAGTTTTTTTTTCTGGTAATTTTACTGAACTTGGGTATTGCTTACTGAGTTGTTCAGTAATTTTGACAGTTGAGAGTTCATCACTAGTTTGACGATCGTTCAGTAAAAATACTTTTACTGAACTGCTTACTGAACACTCAGCTGTTTGAAAGTCAATATAACTTTTACTGACTTCAGTAGAAAAACCTTGGTGAGTATGGGCATAACGAGCACACGGGGTAAAATGATCACCATCAGTTTCACCAAAATCAAACAGTTTTTAATATAATTTTAATCGCTGAAGTATGTACCAAACAAACTTTTTTCATTACCCTAACTCCAATTACTCTAGCTTCAAATAATTGAAAATTATCGGTAAAAAAATCTCGTTCGTCAGCAAGTAATCAAATTTCCAACCACATTTGTTTTGGAGAGGGGTTTTGTAGTATCATAACTATTAGGCATTATTCATTATGTCCCAATCCACTCAGACAACCACTTTACCAGCATAATTTCAATTTAGTTTTTTCGTCACTGAATTATTATTTATTTGACTCTAAAACGTGTAATACTGAGGATAGTAAATTGGATTAAGCAAATACTTTGTAATATATTTTGATGTTATTGGGTATCCTAAAACTGGATATCCACTTAAGGTGCCCATTTTATTCCTAATACGAGCATAATACTTGAGAATAATAAAACAGCCCCTTCAAACTTTATTGGCATGAGAGTTTCTATTCTGAAATAAATAAATAATTTAAGCTATGTTAGAACAAGGTAATTCTTATCCAGTTTGAAAATCCATAAGCATATTCTGCATTATATTCCAATATTTGTTTTCCAACTTACCATTTCGCCACATTTGTATTTCAAATCATTCACAGCATGAAAGCTTAGCTGTAAAGATCCAAAATTTTCCACTGAAAACAATCTTAAAAAGTCTCACCACACCCGCTGGACCATTTCAGCGAAATGATGGGAAAAGATCCATCACATCGCGGGATTTGGCCGCCATTGATGCGTGACGTGTTCTGCCGGCTACCATGGCAACGAACCCACCAACCAACCAACGCACACGAACTGAAAAGTTAAGCTTCTTCAGCTGGAAGTAATCGCAATCCGCTCGCCCGGCTGTGCCCGTAACTCAACCAACCAGCACAGGGTGATCCTTGTGCTCGGTGTTCTTCCTCGAAATGCCTTGCCAGTATCCCGGTCCAGGCAAAGGCAGCTTGCATGATGTAGCGCGGTAGGAAAATCGATACTTTTCAGCACGCCTGGCTGCGTCTCGCTCGCGACTGCGCACTACCCACCGTGTCCAGTGACATGGAACTAATCCAGGAAAATCGTCGCATCGTCATCTTCTCGGGCTGGCCGGGGTCGAGAGAACTCGATTCTCGCCGACTAGCATATCGATTTTTCACTCCCGTACAGGCTTAAGGATTGTCATACTGAAGGAAATTAGATTACGTGATGACCTGTCAGGCCCGAATGTAAGATGTGATTTCGAGAATGATCCACTTGACCACAGCCCTTTCACCAACGTCATTAATTCCGAAATAGGGGTGAATCACCGCACCCCGCTAGAAGCAAGGTCGAGTTCCTACCCTGCCGTCGACGGATGAAACTGATTTTCCATTGAAATTGTGCGAAAACTGACGCAAAAGAACCACTGCTAGCCGAAACGAAGGGAAATGAGATCTCACTCAAGCGAGAAATTCATTTCACCATATCGGCACAGGAATACAAAAAAATTCCGTTTGGGGGGGGGGGAAAAGGTGGTGGCGCCCCGGGGGGGGGGGGGGGGGGGGGGTTGGGGGGTTTTTTTTTTTTTTTTTTTGGGTGGGGGGGGGGGGGGTTGAGGGAGGGGGGGTGGTTTTTGTTGGGGGAATTTTTTACAAAAAAATTTTTATTTTTTTGTCGTTCCCCTTTTTTTTTTTTTTTTTTTTGGGGGGGGGGGGGGGGGGGGGGGGGGGGGGGGGGGGGGGGGGGGGGGGGATAGTGGGTGGGGGAAAAAAAATTTGGGGGGGGGGGGGGGCTCTTTTTTTTTTTTTTTTTTGTTTTTTTTTTTTTTTTTTTTTTGTTTTTGTTGTGGTTTTGTTGTTGGTTGTATGTTTTATTTATATTATATATGACATGGATTTTTTTTCCTGTGTTGGGGACATGATACCACCGCGACCATTAATTGTTCTATTGTGGTGAATCCTCTTTTTATGTATGCCAAATTGCAATGGTGAGTCACTATTCTGAGTAACTACCACTACTATTATAGGCAATGATCCCAACTAGGTAATATATTCCTTATGAAATTTATTACCCTTTTGGGGCTAACAACCCAGATTTCCCAAGGCTCCATAAGACCTTTGTCAAGAAATCTGCATCTTTTATGAAATAGTGCAACGCAGTCGCACAGTAAATGTTCAGAGCTTTCACTCTCCAGGTTACAAAAGCGACATTTATCTTCATTTAGCTTACCAATGAGCTTTAGGTGATATTTACTAGGACAGTGTCCTGTTATTAAACCTGTGTATAGACTCAGATCACGTTTCGATAGATTTAGTAACCTATATGTATGACAAGCGTTTGGCTTTATAAAACGTTTTGATTGCCGGGCATTTAAGGTCTTGTTCCAGTTGTACTGTACCTTCGTTTTCTCCCAGAACTTAAGCTCCATTTTAAGAGCACAAGAAGATAAGCCAAAAAAAGGGCTCGGGACCAATGAATTTCGTGGTTGATCCTTTTTTTTGCCAATTCGTCAGCTTTTTCATTTCCGTCGATTCCGCAATGCCCAGGAACCCAGTATAGGTTAACAGTGTTGCGACAGGACAGTTGTTGCAACAATTTTGAGCATTCCCAAACCAGTTTTGACGTATAAATTTTTGATTTTAAAGCATTTAGCGCTGCTTGACTATCTGAACAGATGCATATATTTGCATTTTTGTAATTCCTTCTAATACAGATTGCTGCACATTCTAGGATAGCATATATTTCAGCCTGAAATACCGTGGGCCATTTTCCCATAGACACCGAAAAGTTAATTCCAGGGCCAGTTATTCCAGCACCTACCATACTGTCTTGTTTAGAGCCATCTGTATAAAAGACTAATGATCCGGGCCGAATATTCGGCCCTCCTGCATGCCAATCCAGACGAGTCACGTCATGAACATGGAAATTGTGGTTAAAGTAGTTTATTCTCTGCATACAGTCCTCATTCAACATTATTAGTGGACTTAGTTGAAACTCTTTTGTGATACTCAGGTGTCCAATAAGATCCCCATCGAAGAAATTCATGGACCTTTTGAGCCTTAGAGCACTTTTAAATGCATCCAATTCAATAAATTGATTTAGAGGAAGTAGATTAAGTAGAGATTCTAGAGCTATAGATGGAGCGCTACGCATTGCTCCAGTTATAGAAATGGCGGCAAGCCTTTGCAACTTGTTCAATTTGATCTGTGCCGTTTTCTGTTTGGTTTTTGACCACCAGATAAGTGACGCGTAGGTGATCTTAGGTTTAACTATAGTCGAATAGATCCAATGAATCATATTCGGCTTCAGACCCCATTGTTTCCCAAAAGTTCATTTACAGATCCAGAAAGCACTTGTCGCTTTCGCTATTTGTTGTTCAATGTGTTTGTTCCAGTAAAGTTTGTTATCTAAAGTTGCCTCCAAATACTTAACTTCCGTGGACATTGAAAGCTTTACATCACCTAATTTAAGGTTAGCTATTGAAATGATACGTCTTTTAGTAAAAGGTACAATAGTTGTTTTTGTAGGATTTATACTCAATCCCTCATGTTTACACCACGATAGTGTGAGATTTAATGCTTTTTGCATTCGGTCAGAAACAGTTCCATCAAATTCTCCGCAAACTATAATGACTATGTCATCCGCAAAACCAATTACCTCAAAACCTTGATGCTTTAGTTTTAGAAGGAGATCATCAACAACCGGGGACCACAGAAGCGGAGATAAAGGTTGTACGGAATCAAATTTCACCACTTTTAAATGGCTGTAACTTTTTACTCGTTGGGTATTTTCTATTGAAATTTTGGGAGGAATTAGTTCAATTTTTTTTTTTTTCCCCTTTTGAGTTTTCTTTTGGGTGGGGAATATGGGGGGGAAGAAAAACAGGGGGGGAAAAAAAATTTTGCGCACGTCCCTCGAAAAACCGGGTTTTTTTCCTTGTGTCATCAGAAGGGAGCTGGGGGTGGTTCTTTCTGGGGTGTTTTGTGTTTTATATCGGGACCACGAACGTTTGACCATTGATCGGAAAAAAAATGGCAAAAATGGATCTCCGTATAGTGTTAAGGACAAGCAGGGTATTTCAAGCGGGTAGTTCAAGCTTTCAAGAGGAATCCCTACAGTTCAGTTCGAAATGTGGCGAAGAAACTGAATCTAACCAAAACTTTCGTGCAAGATGCGAAAAAACGTGAAGGACTACACACATACAAAGTCCAAAAGGCGCCTAATCGTGATGAACGGCAGAATACGGTAGGTAAAACACGTGCACGGAAGCTCTACACCCAGATGTTGACGAAACCACATTGCCTCGTTATGGATGATGAGACGTATGTAAAAGCAGACTTCCGGCAGCTTCCGTTGCTCCAGTTTTTCACTCCTCATCATAAATTCGATTTCCCTGAGGACGTTAGAAAGCAGAAGATGTCAAAGTTTCCCAAAAAATATATATGATTCGTGAAAACTGGAACGGTCAATGGGCAGGTGTATCTAAAGGAATATCTTCAAAAGCGCCTACTTCCTCTTCTGAGGTCACACGATGGTCCTACGATTTTCTGGCCCGATTTAGCCTCGTGCGTTACCCGAAAGAGGTTTTGGAGTGGTACAGAGTGGCACTTTGGAAGCATCCTAAGGAAGTGAAATCGGAGGAAGACATAAAGAAAAAATGGATTGCCACGCTAAAAAAAGTTGGGCCAAATGTTGTACAGGACCTTATGAGTAGTGTAAAGAAGAAGGTTCGTGCATTTGGATATGGAATTGAAATTGAATAAAAGAAACATGGGAAAATATTCATAACATGTTTTATTTTACTTCCTGAAAGTTTGAAGATGATTAGTTGAACGGGCGAATTTGGCCGAATATTTGTGTGTGTCGCAATTTGATTCCGTAACCCTTTAGTACACCCCCTTGAGGACAGCCTTTAACTGCTGTTACTCTCACTTCTGAATCTCCTAGGTTAGCTGATAATTCTCTTTTGAATAACCATGATTTCTCATTGTGTTTATCATGGATGTGAAGGATGCATTGTCGAATGCACCTTTAATATCAAAAAACGTTGCTAAGAGAATTTCGTTAGAAGCAAATGATTTTTCTATTTTAGTAACCAGAGTGTGAAGAGCTGTTACTGTTCATTTTCCTGATTGATAGGCAAATTGTGTTTTACATAATGGTTTTTAAAAATAAATTCTGATTTTATGTATTTATCTATGAGTTTTTCCATTAATTTCAAAAATATTGTTGACAGACTAATTGGTCTGTATGATTTTGGTGAAGATTTATGTTTTTTATTTTCCTTTGTTATTTTTTTTAAGACCGTGCGTTTCGTAGTTGCTACTCCGTTACTGATCAGAACTAGTGTAATTGCACAGAGAACCACATAGATGCAGCTTGGGAGAAGCTTTACATCTTCAATTTACAAGTTCACTAGTTCATTCTATTTATAGATCAGTACCGGCGCCGGCCACGTCCTCACGGTGTTCGGGGAGGTGTGAAGGATCATTAGTTTGACAACCATTGGTTAGAGACCGTGTTTACCTATGCGTCTCCGTGATTGTCAATGGAAGGATAGTTTTGTGTTAGTAAGATAGATCATGGATTCACTGTGGTAAGTGATGTGGATCAATGAAAGCGCAGTAGACTGCTTTTTATTTTAAATCTAGTGGTGATAGAAAGAGGTAAGTGACAAATGGCAAGGAAGGAGACGGGCCTGGGATTGAACTCCCGACCATCTGCTCAATAACCATTTTTATTTGCCTTTGGTGTAAATACAACTCGGACTTGCATCCATTCCTTTGGAATATATCCCATTAAAAAACTAGCTTTGAATAATTCAATCAAAATAGGAATTATCACAGATTTGCACTTTTCAATAAGTGCTGGAAAAATTCCATCTGGACCAGGGGATTTGAAAGGACTGAAAGAATCTATTCTCCATTCATTCCTAGAGTTCGTGAATATTTTGTTTGCAATATTTCCAGCTTGTACATTGGACAATTCTGTTCCAAGTAGTGAACCATTCATCCCAGTAGATCTATTTATTTCCACACGTTCAGATTCTGAAGATGTGGTACTTTGCATGCAATTGTGATTTGGTAGTTGATCAGCAGTACGCAAAGACCCTGGAAAATGAGTTTGCACAATTAATTCCAGAGTTTCAGTTGTGTTGTCAGTAAAATTTCCGGCATGCTTTTTGAGAGTCCCGAGACCATTGGAATGATCTCTCGAGAGAACTTTTTGAATTCTTGCAGTTTCAGGAGTGCTTTCTATGTTTTCACACAGATGTCTCCAATCGTTCCGCTTGGATCTTCTTATTTCTCAATTATATTCACTCTATACCTCTTTGTACTGATTCCAATTTGAAGTTATTTGTTAATTCAATATGAGTTGAAGAACAATATAGTATTGTTTTAAACGCGTTTAGTTTACAATTTTGATAAGGGACTGTTCATAAACCACGTAGACATTTCTGGGGGGAGGGAGGGTCTGACTAAAGTCTACGCTCCATACAAAATTTCAAAAAATAGTATGGAGAAAAGTCTACGAGGGGGGAGGGGGTCTGACATTTTGAAAATGAGTCTACGTGGTTTATGAACTTTCCCTAAAGATAGATTGTTGGGATACTTCAAGTTCATAACAAAAATTAAAAACGTGATTCCTCGATGTTTTTCGAGAGAGTAAGAAGGCAAGGGATGTAAGTAACAGAAATCTTATTTCGGGAAACCAAGTTTCAAAGTTTGTGTGTATTTTTCAAGTCGTTTGTCTGTTTGCTGTAAAATGGCTCAGGGTGGTAAAATCTTCACCAAAATCTCATAGCATACACATAGTTTAAAGCATTGGCAATCTATTGGCATACCCGAATAAAAAAAAGTTTTATGAAGGTTCTGAAGACCATGATTCAGATTTAAAGACTGCTTGAAAACTTTGATAAAACTAGGAATGGTGCCTGGGTACTCAACTCCATTTTGTCTACTTCTCCTCTTACAGCCTAGACACTTCATTTAGGAAACTGATTGAGATTAGCTTTATTTTTAATCATCAACAAACAATTTATTTTTAATCACAAACAAAGTTACCAATCGTAAAACCTATTAATAAACAAACAATTAAATTGATTTGTAAGAACTTAAAATGAGCTCATAAAATTGTACAGCTTTTACTTAAAGATATTTATTAGAGATGTAAAAAATATTTGATGATAGTGGATTACCACTATATACTACGAAATTTCTACAATTTCCCTAAAAGCACCAGAACAGTAATTATATATTTTTACCCTAAAAAATTTAATGATTTTAAAAAACAACATTGACCACGAATATAGTCATATTATTTTATTTACTGAATCACATTTTGTCTTTAAGCAACACTCAGTGTTTTAAAACGAAAAGGATCGTTTTCATACATTAATTTGATAAGAGCTTTTTTTGTAAAGATTATTCCTATGGATTTTTTTGTTGTTGGGGCGTTGAACCACTGCGTTCATTGAATTGAACTTTTGTGATATACCCTTGTTTACTATTACTATTCGCATCTAAAAGCTTGATCACCATCAGTCAAGTGAACAGCCTAAGACGCGTCTCCCAATTAGGCAAAATCGAGTTTATAAAACCCACCACCTCTCCAGGATTTGCAGGTCAAATTTCTTCAGGTTGCATATAGCTACTGTCCAGAAATTTAAGTCTGCTCTTGTACAAAGCATCACAACTGCAGAGCAGATGTTCCGAGGTTTCGCGTTCCATGTTACAGAAACGACAGATATCATTCTGAACCTGGCCAATGTTTTTCAAATGATATCTACTCGGGCAATGTCCGGTTACTAGGCCGGTATAGGTACAAAGATCTCTCTTATTGAGCTCCAAAAACTTTTCACTGATTGTAACATTTGGAATGATAAACCTTTTCGATTGAACACACTTTGTGGAAACCAACCAGTTAGTCATCACCCTTTGTTCTTCCCAAGATTTCAGTTCCAAGATGGATGAAATACACTCTCATAAATCGAAACACTCAGAACTTATTTCATAAAATCATTTGACACTTGCACTTTTTGACGAGAATGTCCATCTCCTCGACTGTCAAATCCGAAATGTTTCGGTGTGATACATTATAAAACCATTCAATAAAACGACTAAAAAACACGAAATAACCGTTCAAATCAGGCAAAATTCTCTCCGCTCCAGTTCCAGCAAAACACCAATTTTAAGTGTCAATTTATCTGCCCCGAAAGCCACGATTCCCACCGTCATTATGCTCAATCACGACTTTCAAACCAATTGAAGCCTACAGAACAATTTTCCCTCACCTCCCCGCCACCTATGCTCATTCCGTCATCGGAATCCCACAGCATCATGGTATGCTTCAAGGGCCTCCAAAAAAAAATCTCCAACCAAGAATTCAAAGGGCGTCAAACGTTGAACACGCACATCGCACCAACATCCGTAGCCCGACTGACACACTGTGTGTGAGAACGAGAACCTCGGACTTTGTCCGGCTCCGTGTGAAGAAAAATGCGTTTTCCCATCCATTCCCAAATGAGCAGCTAGCGTTGTTGCTGCTGCAGGGTAACGATGACAACGACGACAACGCTTCGGTTCGAGATTTTTCCGAAAATCTGATCCACCCAGCGACAATGTCTTGTTTCTTGGCAACGTGGATAATGGCCGGGATTGGCGTTTTGTTTGGTTCTCTCTTGGCTGCGGCCAGCCTATCTCGTTTGAGAAACGAGTTAATTGATGATAAAACTCTACATCCAAGAGCAACCGGGGGCTCACGGGTCTTGAGAATAATAATGGGTTTTGTTGTAGTGATGATTTTCATTGTTTAATGAGTTCTTCTAAAATTATGTGTTGCTTGAGATAGGCTTTTGAGTATTGTTTGAAATATTGACGGATGATAAGTCGTTTCGTTCAGTTGCACAGTGGGCATGATCGAGGCTGCTATCGAACTTATTTAAAAGCCGGTGGTACTGATACATGAACTGATGCTTTACTAAGGGGAAAAAATTGCATACCAATGAATGGATTGGCGCTGGCTTTACCCAGGGGATATAAAGTGGTCCATTTTAGTCATTTGTACCCTAAATCTTGTTATTTTCATGGTATTATCCGCATAACTTGTATGCTTTTTTTCCAGTTCAGTTTTCCATCATGAATTCTCATTTTACCCTTATTGGGCGAATTTACCTTCACAGAGTGGGTTCAATTAAGTGAAGCAAAAACGATTTGATTTGAATTGAAATGAAATTTTCTATTAGTTCTTTTTGGGGTCGCTTACTAACAAATTGAAATATAACGAGATAGACATAGAGCTCAATTCGATCACCTTTTGCTGTAATAATTGCCTTGAGCCGTTTCGGGAGAGCATTACAAACGGAACGCATCTCTTGTTCAGGAATCTCACTCCATATTTTTTGCAAAGTTGCTTTGAATTTCTCTGAGGATTCTTTGAATGGATTTATAGCTAAATATATTATTAATGAGAAAAATATAACTTGAAATTATTGTGCCACGGCAATGCTTGTCTTTTAGCGATTTGCTAAGGAATGCGTGAACGAAATTAAGGGATTTACAAAATAAAAATGATTCTTTCGATGGAAAAGCTTTTTGACCGCATGATTAAAGCTATGTCCATTTAGAATTCGGAATAATATAATCATCTGTATCTCGGTAACGGATTGACGTACAAATAAGTTTAATACATCAAAACAAAGGTAGTTCACTGTATTTTAAGGAAAAAATATCGAAACAAATCATTTCTCTTTGTTTCTAATGAAAATGTGCACATTCTTCTTTATTCCTCCCATCAAACGCTGCACACCTCCGGAGTCAACTTCCTTGGCACATTTGTTCCACATTTTGGTCATCTGAGTCGCGTCCCGAGCCGTTTTTCGACTTTTCTTAAGCTTCCGCTTCATTATTGCTCAAAATCTCTCGATGGGCCGGAACTGCGGGCAGTTGGGTGGATTTATGTTTTTATCGATGAATTCTACGTTATTATTGCGGTACCACTGGATGACTTCCTGGCTGT
This sequence comes from Aedes koreicus, assembly GCA_024533555.2. Classification (NCBI taxonomy): domain Eukaryota; kingdom Metazoa; phylum Arthropoda; class Insecta; order Diptera; family Culicidae; genus Aedes; species Aedes koreicus. The sequence goes on from JAHHFK020002854.1 coordinate 1,104,132, forward strand.
AGGGGCAACTCGCCAAATCTGGCCAAAACTTCACACAACCTTTATGGGCTTTAATGAAAGGTAATACGCGGTTTTTGAGGCATTCTTTCTTGTACAGCTTCGAGTCCATCGTCTTATTCGTCACGAACACTTTGGTATTTGCTCCGCAGCTGCCAAATCATCATTTTTTTTTTTTTTTTTTTGGCAAATTTGTCCATAAAAGCAAACTTGAACTTCGCATAAATACTCCTCGGGCCGTCGCCATGGAAGCTGTCCGAAATCCATTTTGACGTAGGTTTTATCGTCGATGAGCAGGCATCCTTGGTACTTCGTCAATACCTGCTGGTACAATTTCCGTGCTCGAGTTTTGGTGACGAAACTTTGCTTCAACGTTCTGTTTGGTTGCTTGCTGGCTCGATAAGAACGATATCCTGCTCGCAAACGAATTCTTCGAACGGTACTGCGAGCAGCAGCGTATGTTTGTGCGATTTCATTATCTGATAGTCCAGGGTTTGCTCTGACGGTTCTCAACACCTTATCAAAATGCGCGGTCTTACTCCGGAACAACGAAAAAGTATCGTGCACAAATGGTGCACTGTGAGCGGACTCTCCTTGAGAAAATTGGCCAAGGAAGAGGGTGTAAGCGTCGGAGCGGTACGATCTGCGATTCTAAAATATAGAGAACAGTGTACGTTTGAAGATGCGCCAAAGAGTGGTCGGAAATCCGGTCCTGTTAGTCCGGATGTCGATAAAAAGATAAGGGATGCCTACAAGCGAAAACCAGCGACTTCCATTCAGGATGTTGCGAAAAAACTAGGGACCTCGTCGAGTAACGTCATGCGTTCCAAAGAAAGACTTGGACTAAAAACATACCGGAAGCAGAAAAAACCCAAAAGGAATCCAAAACAGGCCGCGTCCGTGAAACCATGAGCCCGCAAACTCTACGATTCGTTATTGTGTAGAAATTCTTGGTGTATAATAATGGACGATGAAACGTAAGTGAAACTAGATTAGAAACCGCTTCCCGGACCACAATTCTATACTGTAAGCGAAGACAAAGACATCCCCAAAACGGAGAAGGCAATTTTTACCGAAAAATTCGGTAAGAAGGTTATGGCTTGGCAGGCAATATGCGAGTGTGGTAAAACATCTAGTCCGTACATCACAACGGAGACGATGAACACTCAGAAATACGTTAAGGAATGTCTCCCGAAGCGATTATTGCCGATGATCAGGCAGCACGAAGGTCAAGTAGTGTTTAGGCCTGATTTGGCGTCATGTCATTACGCAAAGGACACTTTAGAATGGTACAAAAGTCAAATTGTATGTTTCGATTCGAAAGACATGAATCCGCCGAACTGCTCGGAGGCACGGCCAATCGAGAGTTTTTGGGCTTTAACCAAAGCAAAGCTTCGAAAATTCATAAAACCAGCGGACGACATCCAAAAATTTAAAAAAAGATTGGCCAAAAGTGGTCAAAATGGTGGGAAATACCACTGTGCAGAAGCTAATGGGTCATGTTCGAGGAAAAATTAGGAGTCTTGGCTATGATTAAATAGTTTGATTAAACGAGAGTAAAATATCATATAAAACACAAATACAAATATGATTTGCCAAATAAAATTATTAAAACTAAAAAAAACATGACTTTTCTGTCATTTTCAAAGTGTGCTTATACTTTCTGGAACAGTCTATACAATAAAAAAATAGTATTTTGTAAAAAAATAGTAACTAAAATGTTCGATTTTATGTGAACTTTAGAAGGAAAATAAAAAAAATTAATTTTTTTGTTTTGAAAATTTTTGTTTTTTTTTGTATACGTTTCTTAATTTGCGTGCGTTTTTTTTTTTTTCTTTTTTGTTGTTTTTTTTCTTTTTGGTTTTTTTTTTGTTTTTTTTTTTTATAGTCCCATTCATCTTTCTTTATAATAGCCCAAAATCTCTATTTCGGTCTGAGCAGGGGACAGTTTGGTGGATTGAGCTCTTTCGGTATAAACTGAAACCCGTTGGTTTCATACCACTGTTTTACTATAATAACACTGTTTTACTGTAATGAAATATTGACGGATGATAATCAGCACTGTTTTACTGTAATGACAGCTTGCAAGATCTGGCCAAAACATGGCGGGTTCATTGTGGGATCTGATGAATGGCAATATTCGCTTTGGGAGACATTCCGTTCTGTACAGCTCTGAATTAAATGTCTTATCAGTCATGAAAAACTTGGTCTTCCTATATGCCTTGCCAAATCATGCATTTACATGCAAATTTATCTGCAAACACAAACTTGAATTTGGCAGGAACATCTCCCCGAGCCGTAGCCAAGTAAAACTTTTGTCCCGGTAGCTGTTTGAAATCGGCCTTTACATAGGATTCATCGTCCAAGATGAGACAGCCATTGAATATTATCAACACCTGATAATACAGTTTTCTGGCACGGATTCTGGCCACATTGTTCTGCTTTTGATCCCTATTTGGTTGTCTACAGGCCCGGTTGGGGTTTGCCTTAATGTTCTTGATGACTTTGTTCCGTAGTTGACGGTTGACAGTACCCGCCCGACGCTTGCGATCCGTCGACCAAGTTTCGCTGTACTTTTTCAAAACACGCCACACGGTATTTCGGGGAAAACCCAACACTTTAGCAAGTTTTGGCCCAGACCACGAAGGGTTTTCCAAATGATTGCGCACAATTATTTTTCTTCATTCTTCTTCCATTTTGTATTTCTCTGGAACACATTCGAACTGCACCGCGAAAAAAACTTCTGTTGTTGTTATTGTTATAGGGAACATATAAGATGTCATTGTTTACAAATCCGACCACTAAGGTCGCTGTAAGAATCAAAAATGTTTGTTCCAATACTAAATGGGCCACACCTTAGTTAATAATTCGTATTTACTTCTTATTAATTAATATATTTAATAGTGTAATGGACTGGCTCTTAGAACACCAAGTGGTTGTAGACGGGGATACTGGCGTCATTCTTGCGTGGCGTTTGTCGGGTGGGACACGTTGAGAGTTTCACCGAGTTTATGAGTCTTTGTATGTGGCTTAAAGTCATCTTGAAGAACCAGCCGTGAAACACACTACGGATTGTTTTTCATTAACAAGAATGTGGTGGGAAAATACAGAAAAAAATGCATTATAGGGTTTTGGTTGACATGATGCAGTGTGCGTTAGGGTTTGACAAGATTAAGGTGTCAGCTCCGAGTAACTTTTCGGATTCCTTTTGGTTCTTGCAGTAGCTGTGAGGGGGCTCACATCATATTTTAGAGCTTGTGTGGGATGTACTACGAGAGGGATTACTTTTACGAGTCTCTGGAGGACACCCAGTATCCTGAAAAGATAGGTCACTGTTGCTTTTCTATTGGAAATTTAACGAGACAACAGAACGAAAAACGATTGACCGCTTGTGGGGAGAATTGTTAAGTGCAAATCAGCTGGAGGTCTGAAGGGTGGCTCATTGTTCAATTTCTTTAGAGGCACTGCGCTACATACGGCCTGTACTCGAAAAAAATGCACAATTTTTATCCGTGTGTAACTTTTTTGTCCGTGCGTAAAAATTGATGAAAATCTGAGTATAACTAGTTTGAAGTAGATTGTTTACATGTGCAATATTTCATAACAATCGGTTCAGTGGTTATTGAGATGTCATCGACACAAGAAGAAAATTGCCGGAGAATTTTGCGCGCCATCATGGAAAATCCGACTGCGACCATGAGATGGATCGGAAGACAACTGGGAATCACCCATACAACTGTGTCTCGGGTGGTAAAATCTTTTAAGGAGTTCCAGACGACCGAGCGGCGGGCTGGAAGTGGAAGAAAATCGAAGACAGCTGACCCTGTGAAGGCCCGGAAGGTGTTGGATTATTTCAAGTGTAATCCGAACCCTTCGATTCGCGACGCGGCTCTGAAGGCAAAGTGTTCCGCCTGGTTCGTTCAGCAAACCATGAAACGAGCTAGGCTTCGTGTATGCAAGGTCCGCAAGGCACCGAACCGGCGTGATCAACAAAACACGGCGGCCAAATTCCGCGCAAGGAAGCTGTATCGAGAGTGGTTAACGAAACCGATGTGTGTGGTTATGGATGACGAAACCTACATCAAGGCAGACGCAAAGCAGATACCGGGGCAGGAGTTCAACGTTGCCAAACCACGGTTTGATGTTCCGGAAGACATAAGGAAGAAGAAAGTAGACAAATTCGCCAAAAAATACTTGCTCTGGCAGGCCATATGCCAATGCGGTAAACTGAGTAAACCATACATCACAACGGGTACCATCTGGATCTCCTTGAATGATTTTATCACACGGGACACGCTCGAATTGTCGATTCCCAACTGTTTCGCTATCCAACTGTGGGACTGGCCTGGATCTTCAACGACCACGCCCATATATTTTTGTCGAAGCACTTCTTGCTTGGAAGCCATCTCGAATACTACTTGACAGATTGTGACGAAATTTTGTACATTATACTCTAACTTAGTTTTACCCAAAATGTCATCAATTTTTACACAAAAGAAAGTTTGCATTTTTTTTTTTTTTTTTTTTGAGTGAATTTAGAGTCCTTAGGTGTAGGCGCAGTCTGGGTATAAGTATTGCAGGAAGTATGAGGCCACAGGCTGAAAGCTTTTAAGCCAAAAGGTTCATCAGGCCGAATTTAGGAAAGTAGAAGATTGAACTTAATATTTCAAGAAATCATTGTGATATAACGCTTATGAACTTGCATGGGAGATTATTTCTCCGTAGTACCATAAGCTCTTCTTTCAAACTTGAATACTTTCAATCTGCATGACATGAGAAGATTAAATTTAAAATTAAGAAACAATGAATTCTCGTTGCTTCATTCAATCATACAGCATGTAGCAGATTTTTCATATTTCAAAACATCTAGCAGCATGCCTTGTGGATGAATAATTTTAGAAATTCTTGAAATCTTTTCACTATATTATTAAGTATGTTCTTATTTGAAATCTCACCATCTGCTGGCAGTTGAAGTGAGCACTTAGTATTTTTGAAAAAATAAAATAATGGGACATGAAGCAATAAACTATTTTGGGCGATTTTTCGTACTTTGAATCATAAGCAGTTCTTTCAACATTCAACGTTTTCAGAGTGCTGATATGTTTTTTTTTGAAGATTGCACTTAATTTTTCTCGTAATCTCGTAATCAACTAAATTGGCACGAGAGATTTTTCTTTCAATCATTAGCAGATCTATTTAATTTACAAACTTTAAATCAGTGAACATGCCGCGTTATTTGAAACCTGAACAGAATGCGATGCTTGACTGTAAGAAACAAATAAAGGAATAATCAGTCACTCAATCAACTTGGAGAGCGATTCGACCTAAACCCATTCGGACTAATGACTCATTCGGTCTAATGACCCATTCGGCTTAGTGACCCATTCGGTCTAATGACCCATTCGGCTTAGTGACCCATAACCGTTTTTTTTTTGCAGCATGTTAATATTAGTCCCGAATCAAGAGAAAACAATATTGATTGTGAGGACAATATACAGTAAGGACTTTCAACATTGTTGATTGATCCTAACTGTGCGAAAAATTGTTCCACGAGAAACTAACAGGACTGATCAAGAACACGATGGATGGTGAATAGTCCTGTTTGAAGATACCCGATGCGTTATCAAACTTATATGAAACACGCAAAGGAGTGATGGTCTTTCATGCCCCATGTTAAATAATGCGCTAGAAGGACTTACAAAACGTAAAGACGTTAACATGAGAGGTACAATTTAAATTAAATCCAGCCAGTTCATCTGCTTTGCTCGTGCCAGGTGGTTGCTCAAAAGGTTGTAGTGAATAAGTCGAAGACTAAAACTGTAATAATCAACGGAGATGTTTTCAAAATGGATGACTGCAGCAGAGAAATTCTGGATCCATAATTTCGGATGTCGTGCATACTTTGGACTCCACAAGACCCTGAGGTCTGGTAAACTTCCTCCTCATACTAAGTGAACCATGGTCAATAGATAGTTCTCTAAGGGGCATGAGACGTGGACAATGTTCGAGGAGGACTACGCACTTGACGTTTTCGATTATCAATTCAATAAATTTAAGTAAAGAAAATTTGAAGCAACAAAAGACATCAAATATTGCAGGAGATTCAAAAAAATGAGAATAAACTTAACGATGTTAAAAATGTGTTAAAGAAAAAAGTCTTGTACATTCATTAATACTACCATTGAATTTTAATGGTTTTGCCAAATTTTTGCTAGATATATTCATTAATCATTATTCCTTCCTTCAATTTAAGTCTTTCAACCTTTCCCACATGCACCTTCTTAGTACAGTGTGTCTCACAATAGGTGTCACCTTTTTCAGTCTTGGTTTATTTCAGCTGGGTAATTTTAACAGCGAATTGATTATACTCGTTTTTAGTGTATTCTTCTGACAGCTTATCGCTGAAGATAAATAAGCGATTCCGTTTGTTTATATTTATCACCTACCATGGAAGTCATACGAAGGCAAGTTTTAAAATTACGTTTGCAAAAGCATAGACCGTGTCAGATAGTCAATAGCCTTAAGCAGTTCGGAGTGAGTGAGCGTTTTTTTTTTCGTACCTTGAAACGGTTCAAAGAAACTGGAAATGTCCATATTCAACACCAAGGAGGAGATCAAATGTGTGAAGAGAGCGAATAAGACGTAATCCGGCCGTATCTGGCCGTAAATTGAGCAAACAATTTCAAATGTCCCCTGCATCAATGAACAGGCTACTCAGACATGATCTGGAATGCAAGCTGTACAAGAAACAACGGGCTCACGGGTTGACGGAGCGTCAAAAACAAGCCAAGGTCCAAAGAAGCAGAAATCTTTTGGTTAGGCACGGTGACTGTGAGATTTTATTTTCGGAGGCAAAGCTCTTCCTCCTTCAGGACAGTCATAATCAACAAAATAATCGTGTGTAAGGCAAAAGTATTGCCAGTATTCCAAGAGATAAACTAGCTGTAGAACGGTATCAGAATGTATCGAAAATCATGATATGAGGCGCCGTTGCACGAAAAAGAAAACTTCCTCTTCTTTTCATAGAACCTAACGTAAAAATCAACACTGAATATTACATCGAGCAGGTTTTAAAGAACCATCTGCTACCTCATGCTCTAACGTTGTATGGGAATACACCATATTGTTTCCAATAGGCCTCAGGTCCAGCTCACAAGGCAAAGAAGATACAAGCGAGGTACGCGGAAAATTTGCCCGATTTCATTGCAAGTGAAGAATGGCCTGCATATTCACCGGATCTCAACCCACTTCACTATTTACACACTTTACTATTTAGGGTTATATGCTTCAACATAGCGGCCCTACGAAAGGGCTTACTATGGATCGATTCAAGAAACATTTGGTTGATATTTGGGACCCAGTTCCACAGGAAATCGTGCGTGCCAGCTGCGATGGGTTTACAAAGCGTTTTTGCAAAGTTATCAAGGAAAAGGGCGAGAGATTCGAATTGCATTAATATGGTTTATTTCAATAACATGTATCTTTCAAATGAAAAATAAATGCTATGATTTGGTTCATTTGTTTAGCTGTAATCCCATTTTGTTTTAGTGACACCTATTGTGAGACCCCTGTAGAAAGCAAACATAATCTCGATACTCCCCAAGTAGTATTTCAAGTAATGTAGATGGTTTTCCCACACCTTCCTTACAACTGCAACCTGTATATAAATGCAATCTCGATGCTGAAGAACAACTTTTACTCAACCTCTATACGCATATTTGGCTGACTTTAACGCTTCTATGCAGCTGGTTTTCTTTCCATCAGTATATTAGCGCTTGTTGAATCTTTTATCGACTCATCCATTAGTCATTATATGATTTTGTTTTGAAGCCAAGAAATATATTTCTTAGAAAATGATAGATGCAGCAGAAAAAAAAGATGATTGATTATTGCTACGGTTGAAATCATTCAAACTATTCGGTGACAATGTATCCCGAAATGATTTACCTACGCCTGGACCTAAACTCACATTGACAAATCTAAGCACTATCAGCTTCGCTACCCAACACTGAAGGCTTGCGCATAATGAATACATAGAGTTTAGGTGTTTTAGGCAGTTTTCTCAAAGGTTTTCTGACAACTTTATGTCAATGAATCGTAAACGTATCCATTTTGAACAAGCCTTAAGAATCGACGAAAAAACACTGAAAGTATATTTCAGCTTTATCGATTAACAAAATGGCTCACTATTTGAAAGTTATTCAAAAAAAATATAAATAACCAGGTTATCATATAGATATATTCTATTAAGTGCTTTGCTTGAAGAATATATTGTATAAGAAGTTTGAAAATAGGGTTAGTCAACATTGTCAACATTGCCGAAGCCAGTATTTTTAGTCAACAGTAATTTTACACTAATATTTACCCAAGATTTACCCTAATAATTTTACACTAGTACGGTATTTTGAAAGTGAAATTATTCAAGTTTTGATCAATCAAAATGGTTGTTGGTCGTCCTTCTTTCTTCTTTCTTTGGAATTTCAAACTTTTTGCTATCACAATTCACTAATTGCTTGCTCTCAACTTAGTGTTCTAAATGCACTTCCACAGTTATTATTTGAGAGCTTTCGATGCCAGGTACCATTTTTGCATTAGTTTGTTTGTGTGAAAAGTACAATCATACCCTACACAGAAAAAAAATCTGAATTTTCATTGTGATGGAAATATCAGAGCATGTAAAATTGTATTTCATTCCACACGAAGCAGCAACTTGCATGAAATAGTTTTAACAAAGACGAGCTTTTGTATACAACATTATGGGAAATGTATGGAATATCCCAAAACTTTACACGATTTATAATTTAAATGTGTATGTTTTGTGACGCTCCATTTATGTGCATGATATTGAACAGAAATTCACACTACTTTTTCGAGCTGTGCATACCCAGGGAGGCGATAAATTTCCTCCACAAAAAATTCCTAGACCAGACCCGGAAGTCGAACCCAGCCACCTCCAGGTTAGTGTTGCTTTGTAGCTGCGCCTTTACCGACTAGGCTAAGGGAGGACCCTAGTTGGTAGTTAGTCATAAACGCAAAATTTATGGAGATTTTGGTTATTTTTATCGATATGGATTTAATAAAATCCGTTCAATCAGTTCGAATGATCATATTGCATTTTTTTATGAGAATGAATTTCCCACTTACTCAAAGAATAAATAGAAATACTAAAAAAATGCAGGTTAATTACCAACAATATAATACGTATAACAATACTTTTTGAGCTCACTTAGTTGTAGACTTAGTTGTATACAACTTTTAGTTGGGGAAGCTGAAAAATGTTTCCTGCTAAACACACATCTTCATAAGTAGCCTTTAACATTTCCAGCAAGTGTTTGTTCCAAGTACGTGCTTTTCATTGCATTCCATTCCAGCTCAACTATACGATAGGAATGTAACTACGAATTGTATCATGCCTTCGCTTTTCTTGGATTGTTCGAAATCATTTTTTTTTCAACCTATCGATATATAAAGACAAATCTCGCTCGTAATAATGCATCATCGATCGCAAACGGAAATGCCTACGACCATCAAAATAGATATTCAGATATTGTTCCCAATCCGAAACCATTATCGCTCACGGACCAAATTTCCTAATGACTTAATTCGAAGTTAATAAATTTCTTCCTCCACAAACACTGCTCTGCGAAACAGCATAAATTTTACATCCCCAAAACTAGTCGCTTATTAGCCAGTGCAATTGAGTGGGTGCTTCCGACAGAGAAAAATGGATTCAAAATCTACAACATGCACAGTTCTTGCGATCGAACGCCCGTCGTACCCTCGATAAGGCTAGTTTTAATGAGTCGATATCCAAAATTGACTCCACGTACGCGGCCACTTATTCCATGGCGCCCCTGCTACGCCTCCTCCCGTTGGTGTCCCCGTCACTTGGATCATTATTATTTCGGTTTCGGTTCTGTTTCGTAGGTGACATAACCAAAAAAGCAGCATCACTTCGTAACGAATATTGAAACCGAAAAAAAATACAATATAGGAAGCGGCTCGCTTTTTGCACCACTGTTTCAAGCTTCTCAATCAGCGCCGTGACCATTTCAGGTATCTTACTGGTTCGCCGAACCGCTGCCGCACGCAGTTGAAGACTGAACAATTTCTCCCACCATGAAGCATAACCAACCAACGATGACGACGGCGCTTTATTAGCTTTGTTTACACGCCACTCGAAGCCGTACAGCGGAAATAGCCGTTTACGCCTCTGGTAAACACGATTTAGCACGCGCATGAGTCCGCCGGGGTCCGCCCACACCCAACTGTCACAACTCACAACTATTTTGCATATGTTTTCCATAATTCCATTTGATACGTCCGAAGATGACATTAACCCTTCTGCGACAAGGCGGCAACGTTCTCTCCACTTTGCGATGATAAAGCATCACGCAACTCCAATCCATCTCGAAGGCGCCTATGTGATTTGATGCGGCCGGAACAGCAGCCAGTATCGTCACCTCGCGACTGTATGTTTATTTTTGTGTTTACCTGAGCGTTTAGCATTGTGCAAAAAGCACAATGCATCGGAAAAACCGGAGAAAAATGGTCTTCAATTAGTTCTGAGCGATTTGTTTGTACCTTTTTCGCCTGGGCTGTTCTATTGGCTGCAACACGGTGAAACACAATCGGAACTCATATGAGTTCGAACTTCAATTAACATTCCAAATATGATGTTCCGTCTTTTGTCTTACTGCTCACGCGAATTGCCACAGCCTAGGGTGAGTGGGAAACCACCATGGTAGATACCAAGTGCAGCCACCTCTAAGTATTTGCTTGTCGTGGAAGTGCCGTGGAATGTAAATTGTTTTCGGCGATCGTTATGCTTCGTTTATCTGGATGTGGGACTCGTGTGATCGTTTTGAAATTGCAGCAGGAGTGATTATTCTACCGGTCGTGTTTATGCTGATTTTTTAGTGTTGGTTCTTTTGGTTGGTATGTATTTATAACGTATACAACTGGTATTAATTCTATTCGATTCTTCAGAAATAAATATGTCAGTAGGACTGATCGAAAATGATTGGTTTTTTATGTGAATTCTCGAATACGCTGTAGAAGATGTACATTTAATTGACGTGATGTTGATCATAAATATATTCAGCTTAAATTGTTCCACCATAGATGTTATCGCACTGATTGTCCAATTATGATTTTTGTGCTGTTCAATTAGGTAGTCAAAATGAAGGATTCTATCCAGTACTGGACAAAATAAAGTACGCAATACCAAGAACACAACAGCACACCACCGTTATTTGCGAGCGAATAACAGCTTAATCTACAGGGGAACGTCAAATAATTTGTTTGTTATTGATTTTTCATTACTGGTTTTGTTTGTTTGTTTGTTTGTTTGTTTGTTATTGATTTTTCATTACTGGTTTTTTCATTAAAGGAGTGAATCGGAAAGTAGTTATAAACATTTGATACGTAATTGAGCTTAAACGCTATTATTTTAGCGTATATTGTTATTAGATTTTCTTTACATATCAAAAAACCTACTTCGGATCGTTTCTTTTCATTTTCACCGTTTTTTTTTTGCAAAATCGTGGATTAAACTTGAAGTACGAAAGAAAATTCTGCTCACTTGGTGTACTGTAACGTACAATCAGATTGCCAAAAAGGTCAAAATGCATCCAGCAAGTGTAAAACGAGTGATTTTAAAGTATGATGAGCAGTACACCCTTCAGAATTTGCCCAGAACAATAAAAGCTGGCCTGATCGGACCTCTGCTCATTATGCCAGATCAACTCTACTGTGATTTTCTGATAACAACGTTGATTTCGTTGAAAAAGATATCAACCCACCAAACTGTCCCTAACTGCGACCGATCGAATTCTACTGGGCAATCGCCAAGTAGAACCTTAAAAAGGAAGGTGCAATGGTTCACAATATGTCAGACTAAAACTGGTCAGAAAAACTGGTGAACAGCGTCCAGAAACTTCTGAGCAGAACTTGCTGGATGGTATAAAGACTATAAAACGATCATATTACCAATATCAATTATCTGATTAATTTATTAATTTAATTACTATTTTAACATGTTAAGCTGTTATAAAATACATTGTTATGAAAATTTCCAACTTGTTTTTAGTTTTATTTCAATTTTTAAACGTTTATTAGTACTTTTTGATACACTCCTGAATCTGTAATGATGGTAAAAAAGCAAGTTCCCGTTGATACCCGTAAACTTATGGTTAAAAATCGTCAGAAAGATCTCTCGAGCAGAAAATTGCTCGAATATATGACATTAGTGAGGCAGGAGTTGGAAAAATTTGCAAGTAAGAAGAACTTGGAAGCGTAACAGATCGAACTGCCCAACAAACATTGGTGTTGAATTAGAGCTTGTTCAAGCTAATTTGGAGAAGCTATTCAGCTGTTTCTTCTAGAATAGCTGAATAGCTTCTCCAAATTTGTTTGAACAAGCTCTAATTCAACACCGATGTTTGTTGGGTGACAAAGGAAACAAGAGGAAGACTACAACCAGCGATGATCGCCGAATTTCTCGAGGAGCGACTGAAAACTCGTTCGCTACCAGTGGTGTAACTTGAGGAAATATCAACTTCAATACTTCTGAACGTACTGTGTGTAGAAGTCTGCAGGAAATGGGCTTAAGAAATGGGTTTTCCCAATGATGACCGTTTATTTGAAATGTTAATAGGATTGTTTACTTAGTATTCCACTTTAATTAAAAGCTAATTTTGATTTCCATTGGATCAACGTCTCAAATTTTCCCAAAAATATATCAGCTATGCCTTGAGATTCTGTAAAAAAAAAAAGGTTCTCTGGGGTTGATGAGAGTAAATTGAGCTCTTTGGGCGTAAACAACATGCACGAGATCAACAAATTTCCAACCACTGGGGCAAATCAAAGCGCAAAACATTTAAACACAAACTATTAAAGTGTTTGTTATTTTGAGTATAGGTCTGCTCACAAAAAACCCTCTCGGTTTCAAAGTTGAAAATACTACCAAACGAAATCAGTAGGGCGAGTTTTAAAAAAATAAGAGGTGTTGAACTTTTAAAAGAGTCTCATTTGCCTCAATTTGTTACCCTACGCCTCTGCGTTATCGTCTTATCTGGTGATTTGTACTAACATATTTGTTCATTCAATCATTGATTTCTATATATATATTTATTTATTTATACTTTTTTAATAATATCCTTATCTTATTTTTTTATACATTAACGTATTTATTTATCTATTGATTTATTAAAATATCAAATTATTTGATTATTCCTTTATATGTTTATTCCTATATCAATTTATTAATGTATGTAATTATTAACTTATTTGTTTTTTTGTCAATGAATTGGTTGATTTATTTATTGTTCTATTTATTTATAAATTAATTGATTCCTTGATTTATTTATTTATTAATTCAATTGTTTATTTTTCTATAATTTAATTTCTTTATGCGTCAATCGATGTATATATTTATACATTTATTTATTCACTTATTTATTTATTTACTTGCTTACTTTTGAACCAAGTTAAAAATTAATCTATAATTTTTTTACTCATTTATATTTTTATTTATTCATCTATAAGTTGTTATAACCTTTTTAAAATTCATTGATTTATTTACTTATGAATAACTTAATTTATTTATTTGATTTTTTTAAATGTTTTGCATATATATATAATTCATTTATTCATTAATTAATTCTGTTGATAAATTTATTAATTCGTTAGTTTTTATTGATTAATTAATTTATTTATTGATTTTTTTATTCATTTTTGTATTTATTGATTTGATTTTTATTAAATCTTTTATTTAATTTAGTTTTCATCTTATTTTCTTATCAATTTATTTATTTGTTTATTTATTCATTTATTTATTGCTTTGTTTATTCATTTACTAAGAAATTTAATCCTTCTTGATTAATCAGATTGTAGGTTTATTTATTGATTTAGTTATTCATTTGTCCAATTATTTATATGTTGATTAATTTATAAACATATAAATAAGTAACATTGCCAAAAACCATCCAGCTTTATTAAGTTTTATTGAAAGTTTACAGGAAAGCCACTAGAAATCAATTCGTATTTATTATAAAACGGCAGCAAGAGATGCCAATAGGTTTCAAATTTTAGTCAGGTTTATAAGAACCTACACAGCTTCTTTAGAACGATCTTAAAACCTTGACTTCTAAAATTCCTTTTATTCCTATCAAAGGTTTTATTTTGACTTTTTTTTTTACTAACTCATACCAAATGCTGTTTTGAAATGCCGTTTTAGGACTCATTCATATTATCTTATTATGGTCAGTTGAAAAAGCATTTTAAAACCATTTTGCCTCCAGTACATGCATTAAACGGCTAACTGGCATTGAGGAAAGCTATTAAGCGGTTAGATAGTTTCTACAGTAGCCATTGCTAAGACAAATTGGCGTTTTGTCAAAACTGTGATTTCTTGCAATCGCCATGTTGAAATCTATGAAATAATTCGAAATGTGAAAAAATAAATACACCAAATTTTAAATGTAATACAGTTGAACTGTAGATCTGAGACAAATTTCGTGGTATTCGTTCAGATAACCTTATTGAATTCCATCAATTTTCAGGAGTTTCATGATTAATTTACGGAATATATTTCTTTTCAATTTTGTTTTTGTTATTGTAAATAATTTTTCATATCGCATAATTTCCAAGGCGCGGTAATTTTTCAGCTCTTATCGTGCCACTATTCACCATAAAATTAAATGTGGATATGATTTGGAGCATGATACTCTATGAAAAAAAAACTCAATTTGTTTTATATATTTTGCTATCAATCATAATTCCTCGCAATAGAAGAACTTTTTTCTGAGCCATTATTTGCTGTTGAATGAATCAAGAAGAGCAACAAAGCAAAACAACAAAATCCAACCACGATATCGCCGTGAAGTTTGACAGCTGTGGCCATTCAGCCCTATGCTGGTTTTCGATGGCGGCCAATAGGTTTATCGATGATGGTTCTCAAGTGGTCATAACATCTTTCACTAGAACATTTTCAAAATCTTTTATGGTCTTAGAAAGGTTTTTTTTTAATGTTGTTTTCACAACCGTCTATAGAGTGGGCCACTTTGTACACATTTCGGCTTTAAAAAGATGCATAGATGAGGTGTTGGTGGACAAAACAGTTTTGAATGTAGTGTCATCAACAAAGCCAGGAGGAGTGCTATACGGCTAGAATAGAACTGAAATTGTTACTTGGGACACTTGATTACTTTTAAACAATAGAAAATGATAAACTGAAACTATCACTAGTAAACGCGAGCGAAATCTTTTCAATTTCACCAGAAAAAGCTTATCCTTTTACAGATAGGCCTATTTTGTCTGCAACTTACAGATTTCTTCAGTTTCGAATGCTCGTCTCAGCCAAATATTTCACGTCTCACACCAAGGAATCCAGGACCGCATATTGATATGGTAACTATTGAAGAACGCGAACCCTCCGAACGTTGCCCGGCTGTGGGCTATCAAGAATTTCTACCTTCTCAACATCATGGGATCCCAGTAGTGAACAGCAGTTTCTGCTAGAACCAAAATGTGAAGAGAAATCGATCGATGCAACTCATTTTGGCTTCTATTCGTGGATCTCATCATTTAGGTTTCTCGTTGATAACAATCTTCGTAGAGCTTATTTTTGTTATTTCTTTAGGAAATTGTTATAATATTCACATATGATACATTCCATTCCATTATCAAAACATTTGATTCAGCAAGCCGTACATAACGACCGGCACCATCAACGGCCAAATATATAAAGAAGAATGCCTCCTGAAGCGCCTGCTGCCCTTCCTCCGGCCCCACAAAGGTGACACTCTGTTTTTGGCCGGATCTAGCATCGTGCCATTACGTGAAACCGGTGATGGAGTAGTACAAAACCAACGATGTTGTTTTTGTGCCGACGGAGGCAAATCCGCCAAACTCGCCAGAACTTCACTCAACTGAAAAATTCTGGGCGATTATGAAGGGCAAGCTCCGAGAAACAGGGAAGGTCTTCAAAAACGACAAGGATTTGAAGAAAGAGTGGATGAAAGGGTGTAAAAAAGATGGCGCAAGTGTTGCCCATGATTTGATGGGTAGCGTTAAGGTGTTCAAGGTACGGGCATTTAGCCTAGGAGAGGAGGTGTAATAAACAAGCTTTGCAAAAACGTAGCTAATATGTGTTTATTTGTTCCCTGAAAGTTTTAAATATATCCGACTTAAAATAAAATTTTTGGTGATCGTTTTTGTCTCTTGCACTTTTTTTCCGAGTACAATCTTTATGTAGGTTGTGTAAAGGTCATTTTGTATTGATTTATCATTTGTATACAGCTTGTGTTTATGAGAGAAACAAACTCAAAAATAGTTTGCATTAAAGAATATCTATCTGTCCAAATTGGAGTAATTCAGACAACTGATATAACACATTAATAATCGGGAGTCCTATAGACCTTATATGTTGACATAAGTGTTTAAAAACGCAATAATGCGCTATTCAAAGATCTTCCTAAGAAGTAAATTAAATTAATTTAATCTAAAACATTCAAGTTCAAACAAGGTTTCTATTTGTTCATTTGCCATAACATAATACCTAAAACAACTAAATAAACAACACCGTACTTACACATTAAGTGAATATAATGTTGATCTTGCTGGCAATGCCAATCTCTTAGCTCGTCTCGTTTAGGTCATCGTCCGATAACGCTGGAGTTCTTTCTTTCAGCATGCATTCAACTAAACCGATGACAATTCTTTCCCACTTTTTTTTCGTGAATCTCAGATCCACAGTTTTATTCAAAATATCACGTCACCACTGAACAACTCCTCCGTTGTCTTTTCGTTTCGTTTCCCTTTTTCCACTCTCTTGCAAGCGCGCGGTTTTCTCCACCACCCCTAATCAAAATCAATCTTCCAGCCGTGGGCAGCGCAAAAATCAAATTTCAATTTTGCCAACCGACCCAAAACACAAGCGCACGGGGCTGCCGAAATCAAGCGTAAACTTTCAAAATTCAACTTTTCCTTGGCAATTAAACATTATTTCTCTCCATCTCACTTCACTGCTGGCTGCTACGCAACCACTCTTTCGCCGTCACCACCATGCAAGTTGCATGCACAGCCTCCTTGAGTTGGGTGGCTGTTGTTGAAGTTACCGCGATCAAAACCCACGAAGCACCTACGAAAACCACAACAACGGCGGTGGCAGCTCCACTTATACACTCAAACGGCCTCTTCTCAAGAAAGTTTACACTGATGGAGATGGGCCTCGGTGGTCCGATGTATCGATTCGAACTCAGCACTCGAAGAGCCACCGTATTTTCCCGTTTATGAAAACAACTACGACGAACAGCGACGAACCGAACGAACCGTTGCGCTACAACATCGACAGCACCCGCAAAGATTCCAACGAGAAATGATGTGCGAGGGATGCGAGACTTTGCGCGAGTCGATGGCTAGAAACCCGTTTTTCTTCGGTCGTCGGTCGTACGGCGAGAGAGCGAACGAAAACGTGCTCCGTCGGCAGTGCTTTTCAATGGGCTGCGCGGATGTGTGAGTAATAAACAAAAGTTGTTTTGGGAGTTGTTGCTCGGCGCATACCTATGCACGTAGCAGCATATGCCATGTTTGGTGGAGCAGAGCAACACCACCCAAGCTATGCTCCGGCTTGAGCGCGTGTGTGAGAGAACTCAGGAAACACCGGTTGAATCGCATCGAGCGGGGCGAGTTTTCTCGAGGAAATGCATCGTATAGAGTTCGTGGGCATTTAAAAAATTGCAACTTTTTTTTTTTAAATAGTTTGATTTTCATTTGATTTCATAAATTTCGTTTTCATGATTTATTTTAAAGTTTCTCTCTGGGTTCGATAGGGTTTAATCCGGTATAGCTGCTCTGGCAGACGAAGAAGAGAGAACCTTGCAGCAAATTCATTGAGGTTGATAGCTCTGAAGTTTCGAGATCACAGGGAAGCGGCAGCCCCCTATCATATTATGTAGGTAGATGCTCACAAAGAAGCAGCAGGGTTTGGATCAATGGTGGCTGAAACAACATTAAACACGACTAAAACAAACGCTATCGGTGAGTGGAGAAGAGAGAAGAATTTCTTCGACTAGCGCTGGAGCTAGTTGTTCGTGAAGTCAACCCTAGTAGAGGTAAAATGATAATGACCGTGATAATGGCTCCCGACTAGCTAACGTATGGCGACGAGCTTCAGAAGACATTGAACCGAGCTGTAATAGATGCGCGAATATTTTATGTGTAGCAAAGAAATAGATTTTTATTTATTTGTTTCTCAATCAAACTTGCAGTTCGTAACTATGTAAGTAGCCATAATCAATGATTCCGTATTAAGTGAATCAGGCAGGCCCAGAGTTCATTAGGTTCTGAAATACCTTCGTCAAGAAATCTGCGCATTTTATTAAATAGTTTGGCACAGCTACACAGTAAATGTTCCAAACGTTCGCTCTCTACATAACAAAACCGACATCTGTCATCATGAAGTTTCCCGATAAGTTTTAAGTAGTACTTACTAGGACAATGTCCTGTGAATAATCCTGTGTAAGTACATAAATCCTTTTAGAGAGATTTAGTAAATTTTATGTAATTGAAGCGTGTGGCTTTATGAAACGTTTTGATTGCTGACCTGCGGACGTGTTCATCCAGTTGGTTTGTACATTTTAATTTTCCCATAGTTTTAATTCATTTTTAAGAGCAGAAGTTGATAGGTCGAAGAATGGTTCCGGACCAAAAACATTTTCAAATGACTCAATCTTTGCTAGTCGATCGGCTTTCTCCTTCAATTTCACAATGACCAGGAGCCCAATAAAGATTTACCTTGTTCTGACAGGTCAATTGCTTTAGTAGTTGATAGCACTCATACACTAGTTTTGAGGTGTAAGTCATTGATTTTAAAGCATTTAATGTTGCTTCACTATTCATTTATCGACAGATGAATTAATACCCAAACCTGTTTCTCCTGCTCCTACTTTATCATCTTATTTTGAACCATCCGTATAAAATATGACTGACCCTGGAAGAATATCAGGTCCTCCAATTTCCCAATCACTACGATTTGTATTGATTGCTGTGATACAGGATGTGTACTGGATGGAAACGTAGAAGTGACACACTAGAAAATTGTTATAAAACTTAAACAGGATTGTAGTTCACAGTCATTGCACTTTAAATAAAGTCAAAGTATTAAACTTAGATTGTGTTTAGTGAAGTTCAAATCTTACTCCTTTATATTTAATCATGGCTCAAGGACACTATTCAAAATGATTGCCAGCCGCAAGCACCACCTCTTCCGGCATTTGATCCCAAATCTCAACCAAACGTTTTTTAAATGAGTCCAAACACATGTATGTGGATTTAGGAAGTATAAGGTGCCCACGGGATTGGAGGGGAACATCCATGAACCAAGATCGTTGGAGGGATGTTGTGTATTGTTATAATGACGTTATAACATGAAAATAAATAAATAACCTAAGGATAATAACGTAAATGATCCCAAAACATCATGGTAACACAACATTCAGGTAAAACGTCATTAGAATACTACCTCTCAAGTATCCCAAATGACAAGTTCTGTATTTCGAAAATTATTTTGCTTTGAATTTTTAGGTATTTTTTAAGGTATGTTACCAATTATACAGCGCTCATCAATACTAACTTCAGCTATCAAGATGAAAATTAAGTGATCATATGTTATTTTTTCCGGCTCGAGGTCGTTCGCCTTACAGGCTGACTAAAAAAAATGGTACGCGCCTCGCGCGCCGCTTGCACGCCTCTAAATTGTACGGAATCAAATTGCATCACTTTTAAATGGCTGTAACTTTTTACTCGTTGGGTATTTTCTATTGAAATTTTGGGTGAAATTAGTTTAATGTGTATTTGTTTACGCTGTGTAAGCTTTACTAGCAGATGTGCAATCGTTGCTAAGATGGAGTCGGAAGAACAGCAGAGGCGCAAAGAAATTTTGCGCACGTACCTCGAAAATCCGGATCTTTCTTGTCGTTCCATGAGCAGGAAGCTGGGAATAGTACATTCTACGGTGCCTCGTGTTTTAAATCGGTACCACAAACGTTTGACCATCGATCGGAAAGAAAAAAGTGGCAAAAATGGATCTCCGTATAGTGTTAAGGATCACAAGCGGGTAGTTCAAGCTTTCAAGAGGAATCCCAGTTCAGTTCGAGATGTGGCGAAGAAACTGAATCTAACCAAAACTTTCGTGAAAGATGCGAAAAAACGTGAAGGACTACACACGTACAAAGTTCAAAAGGCGCCTAATCGTGATGAACGGCAGAATACGGTAGGCAAAACACGTGCACGGAAGCTCTACACCCAGATGTTGACGAAACCACATTGTCTCGTTATGCATGATAAGACGTATGTAAAAGCAGACTTCCGACAGCTTCCAGGGCTCCAGTTTTTCACTGCTCATCATAAATTCGATGTCCCTGAGGACGTTAGAAAGCAGAAGATGTCAAAGTTTGCCAAAAAATATATGATTTGGCAAGCAATTTGCTCGTGTGGAAAGCGGGGCACCCCATTCGTGACAACTGGAACGGCCAATGGGCAGGTGTACCTAAAGGAATGCCTCCAAAGCGTATACTTCCTCTTCTGAGGTCACACGATGGTCCTACGATTTTCTGGCCGGATTTAGCATCGTGCCATTACTCGAAAGAGGTTTTGGAGTGGCTAAGGAGGTCAATTTCGTGCCGAAGCATCTTAACCCCCCGAACGCACCGGAACTGCGGCCGATTGAAAAGTACTGGGCCATCATGAAGCAGGCACTTCGGAAGCATCCTAAGGAAGTGAAATCGGAGGAAGATATGAAGAAAAAATGGATTTCCACGCAAAAAAAAAGTTGGTCCAAATGTTGTACAGGGCCTTATGAGAAGTGTAAAGAAGAAGGTTCGTGCATTTGGATATGGAATTGAAATTGAATAAAACATGGAAACATATTTATATCATGTTTTATTTTACTCCCTGAAAGTTTGAAGATGATTGGTTGAACGGGCGAATTTTGCCGAATATTTGTGTGTGTTGCAATTTGATTTCGTACACCCTTTAGCATTGGGAATCAAAAATCTTTGACAGTGGTTTTTTAACACTTCTATAGATAACTACTGGTGCAAGTTTGGTTAAAGTTGTCGGTCGGGTTTGGAGGTAAGTTAAAAGGGAATCGGAAGGGGAGAAAAAATTGTGGCCAAAAACAGGGAAAAACGGAAAAAGTCTGGTTCCAAATGGAGAAAAAGGTGAGGAGAGTGAAAAAAAAAATTTTTTGGGTGCAACGGGAGTCAGAGTGTGGAAAGGAATCAGTGTACCTAAGAAAAAACTGGAACCAGGGATCGTCAGCTGCGCAGCAAGGTGTTAAGTTGCGTTAAAGCCAACCCCGGTCTTTCGATACGCGATGTGGTAAAAGTCTGGCCACGTGGTGTAGAACTTTTAAATGGTGTGGAACATCCTTGCCAGGGAAGGATATAAGTCGAACAAAGCCATCCGAACCGGCACATGAAGCAGAATTCCGTGGCCAAAAATCGTGCAAGGCTCTTGTACGACCGTGTTTGGAAGAAACACAAGGGCTGCACTATGATCGATGACGAAACATACACCAAACTCGATTTAAAGCAGCTTCCCGGTCAAAAGTATTACATCGCGACTGGACGTGGGGATATGCCGGGAAACTTCAAGTTCGTGTTGGCCGACAAGTTTGCGAAGAAGGCCATGATTTGGCAAGCTATTTGCAGATGTGGCCTGAAAACGGAACCATTCGTCACATCCTCGACGATGACATCCCAAGTTTTCATCGAGGAATGCCAGAAAAAGCGTATATTGGCGTTCATCCGCAAGCATTGGGGGAAAAGTCATCTTTGCCCCTATGTGGTTCTGGAGTGGTATGCTGAAAACAGTTTTGTCACCAAGCTAATGAACCCTCCGAATTATCTGAGCATTTTCAAAGCAGCGACTTCGATGAAGCGGCGGAGCAGTCAAGGACATCCAGCAAATGCAGGCAAAATGGAGAGAAATGCGCTGATTCCGTTTTCATTTCCATTTTCCGGGTGGTGATAGGCTCCATCAATAGGAAGGTTCGAGATTTCGTTCAAACTGGAGAAATGTAACCAACTAATGCTGATCTATAAACTTTGAAGTTCTAATAAAAGTAGCATCTCTTAATCTTTGCAGCTAACAAGTCACTTTTCCATTCTTTTTTAGTCATTCTTCTTCCGCCTAACAATTGCCCTATATTTCTCAATTGGGCAAAATTGGAAGCAATTGAGAAGGTTGAGGTTTTTTTATGGAGTCCACCGTGTTGTCGCGGTACCCCCAAAACTTTATAGCACCTTTCTGTGCTTTAATGAATTGGCGAATGCGTATTTGAGTCATTTTTACTTGCAGAGCTTCAGGTTCATAGACTCATTTGTAACGAAATCTTGAGTTTTTTGCCGGCAGCTGCAAATCACTTGCCAAATCAAAACAATTCAAGTGAACTTATCAGGGAAAACAAATTTGTATGTGTTGGGGACAACTCCTCGAGTGGTGGAAACACAAAAGTTTTGCCTAAAAATCTACCCAGAGTCCATCTTAAAAGGGTGTATTAGATAAAAATGGCACACCGAAAATCTTCTGTACCTTTTGAATCATATGAGTAAAAACCTGAAAATTTGAGCAAATTCATCTGTTATCCATCTGTTTATACATAGTTATTCAAACAATAGGTCAAGTCATGTCGTTGGAACAAGACATTGTCTGTGAAAAAAGTTTATGCCCGTACAATCAAAATCCACCGACGGATCGCTAACAAAACTTGGAATTACGAATACAACTGTGTCTCGTGTAATAAAGACCTCCAAGGAGCGTCTAGGTGCCCGATGCAAGGAAGGAGGTGGTCGTAAAAGTGTTCTAATGAACAGTAAAATGGCCAGAAAAGTGGTGCAACCGTCAAGAACCTTCCAGTATGTCAATGCGAGATGATGCTAAAAAAATCAAGGTGTCAGTCGGTTTCATGCAGAAAACCATGAAGCGTGCTGAGTTACATGTTTACTAGGTGCACAAAGCCCCAAACCGTAATTAAAAGCAAAACATCACTGCGAAAACATGCGTCCGGAGCAGGGTTGCCACATGCACAGATTTATCTAGTTTGACACAGATTTTGTTCAATTTTTTCATACAAATATCTGTATGTAAAGATTACAGATTTTTGAGATAAACCAAGATTTTTAAGATTTTTAAGATTTTTGAGAATTGCTTGCCCACTTAAAAATCTCAAATTTATAATATGTGTACATTTCACGATCCAACTTTTTACCAATTCTACTTTCATTGTGTTGTTTTAGGCCCATGAAGCAAAAGAAAACAATTGACACCGACACCAACAACCAACTAGCGATTTAAAATTGGCACCTGACACCTTGCACCACGCAATACATTCTTCCGCTTTCCTGTATAAGAATCTTTGTTTTTGCTTCGATTCGCGTTGTTAATTTAACAGAATATATGAAAGGTTCTTCGATGTGCGCTTAATTTTTAGGGGCACAATAAAGTGACAGCTGACAGTCTGAAAGTCAGTTTGTGCATGTTCCTCAAAATGCGTGTGCCTCAAAATAATTTCTTCATAATTTTTTTGAGATAATCTCTTAATTTTTTTTAAAGAATTTCTCAAAGATTCTACGAAAAGTTCTCAAACATTCCTTGAGATATTCCTTCTGGCGTTTCTATAGGTATTTTTCAGGAGGCATTTCTCTAGGGTTTTTTCAGGAGTTTCTTCTGGAATCTCATCGGCAGTAGTTCAAAACATTCTTATGGTGATTTTTTTGGAGGAATCCATGAACTTGTACAGTTTTGTGATTCTTAAGGAATCTCTGCAGGACACCTGAAAGAACTACACAAAAACTATAACATAATTCTTGGGGAAAATTTTTTTTTTTTTGGAAAAAAAAAAGAAGAATGTTCTGTATTTATTATATTATTTTTTTTTTTTTTTTTTTTTTTAAATAAAAAAAAGGGGGGGGTGTGGAATTTTATTTTTTTTTTTTTTTTGTGGGGTGGGGGAGGGATACTTTATTATATAAAAAAAAAAAAAATATTAGGTGCGCAACTAAGTTCCCGCTGTTTAGCAATAGATGGCGCCAGTAGTAAGTGCTGGTCGAATGTTGTACATCTCAAGCGTCATAAACCAAGCTCAGACATATGGTAAACAAACCGCTTTGCCAAATCAGTGATTTTTGTTTAGTGTTATATATTTTGGTTGTTTGAAGATGTCTGATTTCGTGCCAAATAATCGTCATTTGCGGGAAGTGTTGATTCTCTTCTTTCATTCGAAGAAAACGGCGGCTGAAGCACATCGAGAGCTCCAAAAAGTTTACGGTGATGCTGCTCTGAGTGAAACAACGTGTCGCGATTGGTTTTGTCGTTTCAAAAACAGTGATTTCAGTGTTGATGATCGTCCGCGTGAAGGAAGGCCAAAAAACTTCGAAGACTCTGAATTGGAGGCATTGCTCGATGAGGATCCGTGTCAAACGAAAGAAGAGCTTGGTTCAGGATTAGGAGTTTCCCGCCAAGCCGTTTCTAAGCAATTGCATGCGTTGGGAATGATTCAAAAGCAAGGAACTTGGGTTCCTTACGATTTGAAGCCAAGAGATGTTGAGCGTCGTTTTTTCGTCTGTGAACAACTGCTCCAGCGGCAAAAAAAGGAAGAGTTTTCTACATCGCATTGTGACGTGTGACGAAAAATAGATTCATTACAGTAACCCAAAACGGAAACATTCATGGGGACTGCCCGGGCATGCTTCAACATCGTCGCCTAGGCCGAATATTCACGCTACGAAGGTTATGCTGTGTATTTGGTGGGACCAAGTTGGTGTTATTTATTATGAGCTGTTGAAACCAAACGAAACCATTACCGGGGAACGGTATCGAACTCAATTGATGCGATTGAGCCGAGCACTGCACGAAAAACGGCCACAATACGAGCACAGACACGAAAAAGTGATTCTTCAGCATGACAACGCTCGACCTCACGTTGCGAAACCCGTGAAAACCTACTTGGAAACGCTCAAATGGGAAGTCCTACCCCACCCGCCATATTCTCCTGATATTGCACCGTCCGATTATGACTTGTTCCGTTCGATGGCACATGGTCTCACTGGTCAGCAATTCCACTCATATGATGACATCTCAAAATGGCTTGATTCTTGGATAGCATCAAAAGACGAACAGTTCTATCGAAATGGTATTCACGTTCTACCAGAAAGATGGGAAAAAGTCGTAGCTAGTGATGGGCAATACTTTGAATAATTCGTTTGTAACCTTTGTTTTCAAAATTAAGTTCCTTTTTCACCAAAAAACAGCGAGAACTTAGTTGCGCACCTAATACTTCAATAATTTCTTCAAGTATTCCGCTGGAGAAGTATTTTTCACAATATTCCTTAAGAGAATTTCCTAGAGAGATTTCTAAAAAAAATACTGTTCTTCCAATTGAGGATTTTTTTTTCTTTTTTTCTCTGGGAATTTTTGGAAAAAAAATAAAATTTTTGTTGGGGTTTTTTTTTTTTTTTTTATAATTTGTTGGTTTGGAGGTTGTTTTTTTTTTTTTTTTATTGGGTTTGGATCGCTTTGTATCGGTGATTATGGGTTCTAACCGGTGCGTCGGGGAGTTGGGGAACGGTCCTTTTTCTTTTTTTATATTTTTTTTTGTCATTTGAAGAAAAAGAAAAGTTGTTGGTGGGGGAGGAACTGTAGCTCTGTTGCGATACCAGAAAAAAAAATAGAAAAAAAAAAAATTGGATTGGAATAAAATTTATAATTCTGTTCTTCTCTCACGATGGGGGTGGTGTGGGTGAATTGTCAAAAGGAATTTGGAACGGTTTTCGAAGCTCGTGTTGTTTTTCTCGTTCCAAGCCAACTGCGACAACAATCAAACCACACAGCGCATTTTCTGTCAATCTAATGACAGGATGCCCATTATCAAGAAAGCGAACCGTATCTTCCAGTCAGAAGTTCCGGAATTCCCGAACATTTGCAATCAGCTGAAGTCTCACCAATGGTTCTCCTTGTAAATAAGTGTGAGGATGATTACCTGAGACACTACTGTTTTTTATTTAGAGAAACATCTTCGTAAGAAATCGGAAATATATATCAGGGTAGCAGCAGGAGAAATGCTTAGTTCCGGATCTCTCGATGATACCAGAAAGGAGGCTTTCTCGATCTGCTGTGCTGCCTATACCGAGTTGGTTAAACATATCACTAAGCGCTTTGCTCTGACCGAATCCAGTTCTGATTACTGCATCAAGCGTTGACCCCAAGATGCTGCACACTTTGAAGGAGTTCTACTGGATCAGATCTTCTTTGAAAGTGGTGAGGCCATAGAAAATGAGTTTCGTGAGCTGAGGACGGCAATCATCGGCAAGGAAATTGAGGGGGAAGAATCGGATGACTCGAAAGCTTGTTGGAGAAAACTGCTGTGTTTCAAACGATCAGATGGGAAGAATGCTTTTCTCTTGCTAAGAAAGTTCATTGCGAACTAGTTTCCTTTAGAAAGAATATCCGTTTTGCTGTGGTGTGATGTAGGGAAACCGATAAATACACTTAAGCCCTATTGAAAAGACCGTTTTGTATCGGGCAATCACAATAAATGTGTTCTGATGAGTATATATCTGTTTTATTTTGCATTCAACTCAATAGCAATTATAAAAAAAAAGTGCATAAGCAGGCACCTGAAAAGTTTCTATTATTCTTTTACAGCACAAAGTTTAAAGTTAAGATTTTTGCCAAGATTTTCTGCAGTAAAACACAGATAAACAAGATTTTTTGGCAAAATTTAAAGATGGGAACTTAAAATAATGTGGCAACCCTGGTCCGGAGACTTTACACGAAGTTGCTCACCAAACCGTGTTGCATCGTGATGGATGACGAAACTTACTTCAATGCTGACATCCGTCAACTTCTTGTGTAAGAATATTTCGTTGCCAAGTCAAAGTTCGGTGTTCCGAGGATGTTCAAAAGAAGAAATTATCGAAATTTGCAAAGAAGTTCCAAATCTGGGAGGTAATTTAAGGATGTGGTGAAATAAGCGCTCCTTCTGGAACAATTAACGGTCTGATTTATACGGAAGAGTACCTTGAGAAGCATTTCTTTGTTTTGTTCACCTAAGCGCCCACTTTCTGTGGTATAAATTTCACGGCGTTTCGTGCAGTGAGTCAAAAGTTATTCTAGATGGAAGCCGAGAGGAGAGAAAAAAATCTACACACCCACGTTGATAATCCAACGTGGTCCGCAATAAAAATCGCAAAAACGTTGAAAATTGCCAAATCAACCGTGTAACTGGAGAAATTTAACCATCAAATGCTGATCTATAAACTTTGAAGTTCTAATCTCTTAATCTTTGCAGCTAACAAGTCACTTTTCCATTCTTTTTTGGTCATTCTTTTTCCGCCTAACAATTGCCCAATATTTCTCAATTGGGCGAAATTGGAAGCAATTGAGTGGGTTGAGGTTTTTTTTATGGAGTCCACCGTGTTGGCACGGTACCCCCAAAACTTTATAGCACCTTTGTGTGCTTTAATGAATTGGCGAATGCGTATTTGAAGTCACTTTTTGTGCGGTTTGTGCATTACCTGCCTTTGATATTTGGAGAACTTTTTCCACTAGATAATGAAGTGTGGAATTGTGTACTTTCATTAGTAGAGTTAGCTGATCTTATGTTATTACCTAGCTTCGACAAAGAAATGATGAGGGTATTAGAAGCACAGATCATATACCACCATTCTCTCTATATGCAGATATTTCAAAGAAATTTGAAACCTAAACATCATCTATTACTCCATTACGTTCAATCAATTGAAAAAATAGGGCCTACTAAGAATACGTGGAATTTTCGTTTTGAAGCCGCCCATCAAATATTTAAAAAATATTGCAGATCTATAACAAGTAGACGAAATATTTGTTTGACGTTATGCAAAAAAGCAAATTTCATCTTTTCAAACAATATCAACTGTAATTCTCACTTTCAAGAGCGATTATAATTGAAAAAAGCGGTTAAATTGAAGCTAATAAGTTTACAATTTTTTCCAGAACTTGAATTGACTAGCGAATTATTAACTTCCAGCTTCTATGCTTTGTGTCGTATAAGGCAACTGAATATAGGGTAGGTTATTTTCTTACGATTTCTTAACTAAATATGAGGAATGTACAGGTATTTGAAATTAAGGATCTTTTGGTGAAGGATAAGCTTTTATTTGTTGCATGCGAGCAGTGGGATGTAAAAGGATATGTTAACCATTTTGCATCATTTCAAGTGCTATCTCCACAATCTAAATTCTTCACAATGGATGTAAATCAGTTTGATGGACCACCTGTTCATCTTTATAAATTAGGGAACAATCATTATGTAAGATTGAAGAAGTTTTTTGTGTGACTAGAACCATAACAATAGAAATAAGTCAAATTGTATCAAATAAATCACAAAAATATTACAAAAAAAGTCTTTATTACAGATTTTTGTTCTATTTCTAATTGAATAAAATTATCATATATTCTGCATGGACTATTTTATTTGGTTGAAATACGCAAAAGGAGCCATAATTTCAAACTCTTACCAAGAATTGTAGTAGAAGTTACTACATAAATATTGTTAATAATACCATGCACGGTATAATAGTATAATTAACTACAATTTTGTTTTCAACGACTACATTTGGCAACGTCGTTATTTTAATTTGTTTTGGCAACGTCGTTATTTTAATTTGTTTTGTTTTTGTTTATACCCGACAACATAATTAACCGTACCATTTGAAAGATTTTCCGGTGCATGGTAAAAATAATAACCATAGTAGTTATTTCAAATGCATCATTCTTTCTGCCGAAATTTAATGGTATTTGGTTTTTATTTTAAACCTATAAAATAGTAACGATTACTATGCGGCTGTTTTCAGTGTATATGTTGTCGAGAAAGGTGTGCTCCAACTTCAACACGAGAAACTCGCTTTCCAAATAAATTTACACTGAGCTGAGCTTTAAGCCAACACTCTTTCTGATCATCGTTGCATACGAGAAACTTTAGATTGTTTGACTCTCGACTGTTTTCGAAAGTCATAATATGAAATATTCTTATTTTAGAAATAATGAAATAAGAAATTTGGTTTCATTCCAATCTTGTTACTTTCGCTTCTAGTCGAATGAAACACAATATTACAGCCATTAATATTTACAGCAAAATGAAAATTTTAGATTTTGTAATGATCCCCAGAGTAAGAAATATGCGGAAGCAGCGTCACCGATAAAAAGAATCATTGAATTGTCTGCGCTATCTAATTCACATAAAGGGAATGCTAGATTTGGCAGAAAATAATGAGATATTTCATGTAAATTGAAGTCAAATTACGCCTGTACCTAGTATGTTGTATGAAAAATTGCAAACATTGTTGTATGGCTAATGAAAGATTGCAAAAAAAATCGTTGTTTACGCCTCCTTTGGAATTGGAATTCAACGAGGGGAAATTTAACGCGCCCGTTAAAATTATTTATTTTTTTCTGTGCTTCTGGGGTCAAATGTGCAGCGAAAACTATAAAAATCTGAACCGGCGAGCAGATGTTTGAAAAAGGGTGAATCAGACCTCATCAACATTTCTTCATCGGCGTCCCTTTTTTTAATGTGAACTGGGTTTCAATTACTAATCCAGTTTAGCAAACATTGTTAAGAAATTTCAAACACAAACAAGCAACACAGTTTGAAAAAAGTATGTAATGTTCTGCTGTATATTATGCTTTTTGACGTTTTATCACCTTTCCCTTTCTGGCAGATGCAGAGGTATTATGGTTTGTTTTCCTCCAAATGATTTTCCTTCTTACTTGCACTCCTTTGATCTAAATGGCGCTGTACTGTGAGTGTGTTAAACGTCACTAAGCCTATGGAATGCTAAATTTGACATAAATGCATGGGATATTTCATGTCAATTTAAGCCAAATGTCATCTAAATCAAGTCTCTTGTATGAACAATTGCATACAATTTCGTTGTTTAAGCTGGTCTTGGCTTGCAATTAAATGAAACTTTACGCGTCTGTTTAAATTCATTATTTCTTCGGCTCCGGTGTTATCTAAACAGAAGTCGATAAAGAAAATTGATCAAAGCTGAAAGAATTGTATGAAATGTTCAAGCACATCTTTTAATATTTATATTTATTATAAATTTACTTTCAATGTGAATTAAAATAGCCTTCGTGCTACATCAAACATCATTATATTAATTTGGTGGCTCGATAAGCAGTATGTCTAATCTCATGCACGTGATTCCGCTCCCTAGGTTTTCCGCTTTATGATTTAATATTATCCCTCGTGTTTCTTCAAGTGGCCAAATATACAACGAACAGCTTTATTTTCACTTTATCTCTATCGTGCGACTGAAAGTGTAACAATAACACAACGACGCTGCGTACGCTGATAAACTTTACCCTTTTTAACGAGCAAATTTACTTCAAACAAATCAAGATGCAATTATAAAGTACGCATGGTGCTGGGGGTGACCGTCTGCAATAAAAAATAGACAGTTTTTTAAAGGAGCTGAAAAATAAATCCGTGAAATAATTTTTTCATAAATCTGTTTCATGTATTGATAATATTACCAAAAATGCTTCCACACCCTGACGAGTGGCCGTACGGAAGTTGTTCTGTGTAAATAGTTCCAAAACTAGTTACGGCCGTTTACGTCTCATGTCCCATACAAAATGAGACCGCAGATTGCTTAGTTGATAGAGGAACGATACTACTAAGCCGGACGTGACGGATCTTTCGCGTTGGAAGTATTCTCGACTTCACTGTACATATAGTGACAATGTGCTTGCTACACAATACATTGATGTTGGCATCCAAAATTTCCAATTAACAACTGGTGATTATAGTTACTAGATTCTAGATACTAGATGGCTGGTTTTACCCCACTTCCCCTTATATTATTGAATAATTTATAGATATCTTTGTACGGAGTCGCTCAAGATCAACAAAATAGAATTAGTCCTATGTGAAATTTTCTGGAGAATTGAATACAGGTTGTTTCAACCACCGTACGGCTCTGTGAACAAAGATATGGCTGGTTTTGCCCCACTTCCCCTTGTATTCTTGAATAGTTTATATATATCTTTGCTCGGAGTGTCTCAAGATCAACAAAATAGGACAGAGGAGTTACAAAATTCTTGCGGCAAGAAATGGGGCAGAAGTTGGTTCCCTGGGAAAATATGATGAAGTATCGAAATCATATAATTCCAAGTTTTTTTAAACCGAATGAAACTAAAGGTTATTTGAACGTAACCGTTTCGGTACGCGACATGGTCAAGAAGGACGTTGAGCGTGTTCTAGAGCTCGAGGATGTAAAGTATAAACTAAGTTGCGTAGCATCTGAAGGTATAGTGGACTGCCTGATGCATGTTTCTGCAGATATTTATGTTATTCTTAATCACATAGTCCACCTAAATTTTCAAATCTTATATCTTGCCCTTTGTTACGTAGCCATCACAAGAAAACTTTACAAATATACTACATTCACACAGGTCCAGATTTAGCCACAGGATTCAGCCACTATAATCAGGCTAAATTTCTTGCTCGAGATGACTCATTACTCAGCAGGCCGGCGAAAGGTGCCAAAAAAGGCATAAGTTTTCTCGAACGCATCTTTCAAGAAAGACTTCCGCAGTGGATAATTTGACGGATATGATGCGTGTAGCTTTAGCATGGTCAGACCCCAAAATGTCGTATTTAGCTTACACAAGGGGTCTTGAGGTTAAATCCAGGAAATATAAGGATGAACGTTTCGAAGCTCTAATGAATGGATATGTGGCCATTGAAGCAGGTGAGCTTCCAAGCATGTCATCCAGTGTGGAGATTTGCTCAGATGGCTATTCCAGTGATAGTGACAAGAGCAGTAGCGATAATGTTGATGGCAATGAAGACAGTAGCGATGATAATAGAAGTAATTAATAGGTACCAACTACACCGACGATAGTGACGATGTAAACGGAGGTGGTTATGAGAATGACGATGAAATAAAGAAAATAAATATAAAAGCTATATTGAAGAGATGGAAACTTTTTGTGTTAATCAAAGTATTCGTGAATCAATTAAATTCAATTTTCTTGAAAATATCACATTAAACTATCATTATATTGTGATCTTGAGTAAAGATAACAATAAATTATTCATGAATACAACGGGAAGTGGGGTAAAACCAGCCATATCTTCGTTCACAGAGCTGTGCGGTGGTTGAAACAAACTTTATTCGATTTTCCAGGAATTTTCACATAGGACTAGTCCTATTTGGTTGATCTTGAGACACTCCGAGCAAAGATATACATAAACTATTCTAGAATACAAGGGGAAGTAGGGTAAAATCAGCCACATCTTTGTTCTCACAGCCGTGTGGTGGTTGAAACAACCTTTATTTGATTTTTCAGGAAATTTCACATGGGATTAGCTTTATTTTATTGATCTTGAGCGACTCCATGCAAAGATATCTATAAATTGTTCAAAAATATAAGGGGAAGTGGGGTAAAACCAGCCATATCTTTGTTCGCAGAGCCGTGCAGTAAGTGAGATAACTTTTATTCGATTTTTCAGAAAATTTCACATGGAATTAGCACTATTTTGTTGATTTTGAGCAACTCGGAGCAAAGATATCTATAAACTATTCAAGAATACTAGGAGAAGTGTGGTAAAACCAGCCATATCTTCGTTCACAGAGCTGTGCGGTGATTGAAACAACCTTTATTCGATTTTACAGGAAATTTCACATGGGAGCTTTATTATGTTGATCTTGAGCGACTCCATGCAGAGATATCTATAAATTGTTCAAGAATATAAGGGGAAGTGGGGTAAAATAAGCTCTATAACTCCACTACCATATCCGTGCGGTAATTGAAACCAGTTCTATTCGATTTCCCAGACAATTTCCAAGCGGAAATGGCCTTGTTTATAAGCCGCGCTTAAAAGCGACAAAAGTTACAGATTTTTTCCTTAGTTTTCATCAGTTCTTGCCCACTGTCGGTTGGACGCCACCAAGCCAAACATCATGACACCAGTCCGGTCCGACACCATGACACCGGTCCGTTCAGCTGTTGGCCACAGCATCGATACTGAAAAGCTTTTCGAGTCACTCGTAGTTCCTTGACCTGGTCCGTAATCAAGTGGCGTTTCACTCTGGCTCTGGAAGAGGTCTTCTTTGATGATTCTTCGCATGGATTTCTCCGAAATATTGGCTTCCTTTGCAAGTTTTCTTATGGAACGCACCGGGTTGCGAGCAATTTTTGCACGGATCGATTTGATCACGTTCGGCGTGCGTGCAAAGCGCTGACGTCCGTTTCCCGGCTTCCGATGCTTAGGACCATCCTGCAGGGACTTTTTTATGGGGTAAATTGTTGCCAAAAACCCCCCTCCCAAGTTGGGATTTTTTGGGGGGTTTTTGGGGGGGGGAAAAAAATTGGTGATTCCTTTTTTGGGGAATTTTTTGCGGTTTTTTAAAAAAAAAAAATAGAATGTTTTTGGGGGCAGAAAAAAAAAAAAAAAAAAAAAAATATTTTTGGGAAAAAAATACTAAAAAAAAAAAAAACATATATA
Source organism: Aedes koreicus (assembly GCA_024533555.2). NCBI lineage: Eukaryota > Metazoa > Arthropoda > Insecta > Diptera > Culicidae > Aedes > Aedes koreicus. The sequence goes on from JAHHFK020002854.1 coordinate 1,137,694, forward strand.
TATTTTTTTATTTTTTTTTTTTTTTTGGGGGTGAAAATGGGGGGAGAAAAAGAGAGAGGAGGAGGAGGTGGGGGGGGAATGGTTGTTTGTGTGGGGGGGGGGGGGATGGAAGCAAATTTTTTTCTCCCGTCAAATTTCCGAATTTTAATCCAATTTTGTTTATTATCGGTATTGTTTGCCAATTTGAAGAAAGCCGGAAGCATGGACTGCGATAATCAGTGAATCCGAAAACAAAATATTCTAACGCGAACGAAATAAATGAAAAATTTGTGATATAAAACATTTTTCGGTACCTAAGACAAATTAGATCTGAACGTTGAAGTTACACTCACGGGCGTTAAAGTGCGGTTAAAGGTTAGTCTCAAACTTAAGGCAGAAGTCTGGCTGACTGGAGATTCGGAACAACCGGCCCATCCAGGCGCCCAAGCGCGCAACCAGACCATTGTTTCAATTTTTGTAGTGCATTGGTGTGTCGCTGGACAACAGTGTGAGAATAAAGCGATACAGTTCAAAGTCTGTTGGTCCTTGGGTTAACGAAAAAGTGATAAAATGCGCGAACGCCTTTTTCGAAGGAACTGGCTATTTTCAGGTGTGAAAATTATATGCATGTGATAGTGCGCTTTGATTCTGGAGTTTTCTCTTTATTTTGCTTCTCGCGTGTGTAATTATACCAAACTGGATGAAAAGATAGTGATATAATTGTTGTGGGGAAATATAACAACAGCAGAAAAAGAAGAATAGTAAATTTCCGGACAATCGTTAGACTTCTCTATAAATCTGACAAGTGGATATTTTCAGCGGCGTAAAATTATGTTTTTAATTAATTAAAATTTTGTAAAAAAGTGCAAAGAAAAGTGCAGTTTGCTATAAAAATAATTAAACGTGGATTTATGCAAGCAGCTACTTTTGTCACGAAGATGACAAGCCGTGTATACAACGGCAGTGAAAACAAAAAAAAACCACTGTTATAATTGTGTGGACCTCTGCTATTCAAGCTGGTAGTGGAGGAACAAGATTTTCATTCTCTACTACGCCAACGATTATGCCAACTACTCCGTATGGTCATTTCCAACAAACCCGTGAAATGTAATAACGGAAAACGAAATGATTGGTGACGTGAAGGGCATAAAAATTATAAGATTTTGACAGAAGCAGCACTATAACTCTATTACAGCTGGATTTTATTTATGGTCCATTTTTGAGGTAAGAGCTTCCCATCTGTTTTTTTTTTTTTTTTTTTTTTTTCGCAGCCTTTATGTTTTTGCAAACATACTATCATGGGCGACAAAACCAGTGCTATCATGAATCTATCAACAACGTTAAAACAAATTCTTGTGTGTGAATATTTGGTAGGTATTCTCTGATTTTTATACTAAATAGGATTTTAGTATGTGTGTGCTTGAGTGGGTGTACGTGCGAGCGTGTGCGCGTGTGTAGGTGTACGTGTGCCCTTCTTCTCTTTTCAGAAAGCGAGTAATGGCGCTATAACCATAAGCCATAAATGGCTAGGGCAAGAGTTAGTGCTCATGTCCCAACCGACAGACGACCTCTGACGCAAGAAAAGGCACTACATCCATGGCTTTTGAGCCTGGATACTAGTAGGAAACGCCTGTGTTCCAGCTCAGAAAAGCGGTCAACAAAGGAGTGCATTAACTTTCTTAGCTTCGTCACTCCCAACGACCTATATAAATATACATATGCTTTCTCGCCAAGGAAAGCCTCCCCACAATCCCATCCAACTTCCAACTCCAGATGTCTATGAAGGTAGCATGAGTTCTCAGCATCTTCTTAAGTAGACATCTAATCAACACTTCCCTCCCATCCCTTGCTGATCATAAGGACCTGGCCAGGTGTTGTGCAAAGAAATCGATGGATGAAGAGCCTGTCATACCCAAGGCAGCTCTTCTGGCGCTTCCATCGTCTCTACAACAGCCAACCCAGGATTGTGTATGGTCGGAAAATGCTATGCTAATGCTATGCTAACATGGTTTAGTCTGTTGGAATTGATACTGCTAACACTGCTAATCCAGCAGCTTTAATCGGCCACTATGGTCATTACGGTGCTTTGGAATTATGTGTGCATAACTTTTAACCGGTTACAAAATGTACTCTGGGTGGCAGTCAGGGGGGGGGGGGAGAAGGGAATAGGGGGAAAAAATTTTTAAATTTTGTTGTGGGTTTTCTCAGAAAAAGAAAAAGGATACTTTGAAGCAACCTACTCTAGATGGCATTCGAATTCAGTTTGCGGAAAAGTTAAATATTTATTACTTTGGACAAAAAACTGAACTGGAACTATCATGGTTATTATTAAGGGAACAAATGGCCTAAGGGTCTATAAAGCATGGAAACCACGACCAAATATGATTCTTGTACAATGGATATATTTCGCAATTGTTCGACGGAAAATAACCTATGCTACACTAATAATAACCGCACTAAATAAGTTAGCAATATTGAAAAGACTTGCTAAAGGGCGAACACGAAATTATTGCGACACATTCAACAGGGCATAACGTTTTTACCATTGGGTAAAAATCAACCAAATTTTGCACACTTTCTCATTGATTGTTTACATGCTGTCAAACTCGAAGTCGTGTTTTTCGATTCAAAGAAAATGGAGGTGAACCAACGCGAGTCGAGAGAACAAATTCTTTCCAAACACCTGGAATTTCCTGACCTGTCGCACCGGCAGTTGGGAAAAATGTTGAACATTCACCATTCAACCGTCTCCAGAGTGTTGAAGCGGTTCCAGGAGCGGTTGACGTTGGACCACGGCAAAGGAGCTGGAAGAAAACCGGGACCGGAGAACAAAAAGACGGAGGGAAAGGTGAAGCGGATGATTAAAGCAAATCCCAACGTCTCAAGCCGTGATTTGGCTAAAAAGATCGGCATGTCGCAGAGCTACGTCCAGAATGTAAAGAAGAAAGCTGGACTACATACATACGAGGTACAGAACTTCCCAAACCGCGATGAGCGGGGGCCGGAAGGATTAAAGCAAATCCCAACGTCTCAAGCCGTGATTTGGCTAAAAAGATCGGCATGTCGCAGAGATACGTCCAGAATGCAAAGAAGAGAGCTGGACTACATACATACAAGGTACAGAACTTCCCAAACCGCGATGAGCGGCAACAATCGACGGCTAAAACTCGGGCACGGAAGCTCTACGAGAAGATGCTGACAAAATATGGCTGCTGTGTGATGGACGACGAAACGTATATAAAAGCCGATTTTAAGCAAATTCCGGGGTTGCAGTTTTTCACCATTGAAAGAGGCAATTTTTCATCATTGAAAGAGGCAATGAAAAGTACACCGTCACCTGCTTTGGATACCCTCAATTTGTTGCCCCCACAACATTATATTTAAAAAAAAAACTTCGCTGCAGTTCAAATGAAACAATGAAATTTTAGAAGGTGATTGGGGGGGGGGGGGGGTATTTAAGAATCCTTAAGGACATCAACTAAATTCAGATGTAAAAACAATAGGGAAATTGATTTTAATGAAGACAAACTATTACGTCCCTTTCAAAGTGCTAGTCTGGTGGGCCAAGTATACGTTCAGGATCTATTGTAGATTTCACTGATGAATCTAAGATGCACGCTACCAAAATGGCATGTAAATTTCTGTCCCCTGAGACCGACACATGCAAGCGTCCTTAAGCACATAAGAATGAGTTGAAAAGGATGAGAAAATAAATTAAATCAAACACATCTTTCGTCGAATTACGTATGTATCAGTTTCAGGAGACATAATTTTACACGAAATCTTTCTTTACGTTCCCCGACTTTTTACAAACATGAATTACGTCTCGTGTAAAATTCATAATTTCTAAGTGTGTGGGAACAAACACTGGAGCTGCAGTTTTCGGACCGGGAATCAGTAAAGTTATTTCAATTGGACATAATCCCACAGTATTCCAAGCAGATATTCAAGCGATTATACAATGTGTTAAAATCTGCTTTGATTGGCAAAACAAGCCAAAATCTCGGACAGCCAAGTATTTTTGAAAGGACCCAAAGCATTCTGCATTCAGCATAAAGATTGGACTCGGAAAAAATGCGACACTTTGTTTTGGGTGTAACTTTTTATCGCGTGGGTAAACATTAATGAAATTTTGAGTAATACTAGTTTAGAGTGTTATATTTATGTGTGCAACATTTTATCTGTCAAGAGTTTTCAAGGTGCATTCGAAACAAGAAGAGCTACGCCAGCAAATCTTGGGCGCGGTGATCGATAATCCTGGTCAGTCGCACAGATGAATCGGCAAAAGGCTTGGAATCCACCATTCTACGGTGTCCCGCGTTGTGCAGATGTTCCAGGAGACGAAGACCATCGAGCGGCGCGCTAGAAGCGGCCGAAAACCGAAAACGGAATACCCAGAGAAGGCGCGGAAGATAAGTTTTGAAGAAAAACTGGGAGAAATTGTGTAAGGAAGATGGACAAAACCTCGCCCAAGATCTCATGAGCAGTGTTAAGAGAAATGTACGAGCATTCAGCTTGGGGGAGCAAATTCAATAAATAAATTATGCCAAAACATAGTTAATATATAGTTATTTAATCCCTGAAAATTTGAGAAGTATCCGATTTAAAATGAATTTTTGGTGATCATTTTTGTGTGTCTCATTTTTCCCAAGTCCAGTATTCATTGAAGGAAATAAAAATTTCGACAGGCTAGCAAGACACTGCTTTGGATTGGACCAAAACTATTTTGTGGAGTCCTTGAGTACGATCTATAAAAAAAAATTAAAAACTTGGGAAACGAATATGAAATTGAACGGTTCCGACAAGCAACGATGTCCAATCAAGCAAAGATGTTTATTAAATCGAGTGTGAAGTCGATGTGAAATATCTGATTGGTTTTCTTTTAATTGCATCCAAGCTTTGATGCAAGGTCTACAATGCAGAATTAGCAAGAAATAAGAGTACTTATTGTCTTGGAATTCGTAGAACATGAGCAAGAAAATTGGGGCAGAACGCTTACAAGCTTCATTAGCTACTGAGATATAGTCCCATTAAACATAAATAAGAAAATTAAATAGTAAAATTAGTATAAATGTTTGTTTCAAACTATTATTCATAAAGATGCTTTGCCTGAATAATGAAAAAAATATAACTCATCATATCATAGTTGCAATTGACCTTATTAGGTTTAGGGGATGTAATGTTAACCTAGCCCCTTCATTCGGCCTATGCAACAAATAGGTCATTAATTTAGCGATAATCTACAAATAAACGATAACAACATGGTGATCAACTTGTTCATAAGCAATTGAGAACTTTTTCTTCACTTTGCTTAAATTGTGATGTAACTTTTCGAAATTAACGATTTACCTTATTCGTTAGTTAAGACGACAGATTTTCTGCACGATCTTCAAATGCCCTAAATCTAAGAATAATAGTAGAAAACCGTACGAATTGTTTTCTCAATGTGAAATTGAGACGAATTTGCATCCATGAATAGACCCAACATGGATCCTATGCACCGATATTACAATCATAGCTTTTCGACATTTTGGTGGTGCATAATGACAAATATTTTATGAGGAAGTACTAAGCAAGCGTGTAGCCAGTTGAATGTCGTTTGTAGCTCAATTATTTGATGAGTTACAATAAAAAGTGTAATCGACCTTAGCATATAAGGCTGAGTTAAAGGGACACATAAGCTATATCGTATCAATTGTATTCATCTTATTTTCTCAATAAAAATCAATTAAATATTAACGCCCAAAACGCAGGAATTAAAATGTACAAATTGACGATGAAGTTAAGTGTTCCCAATGCTTATTTATTTCAATGGAGCTAGAATTTAAACATTCTCGAATAAAAAATACATAAAACATACATTAAAATGAAATGTAACAATACCACCGAAAACAATGGGCAATCATTGAGTGAATTATGAATTATACTATAAAAAAAACCATTTTGTTTCTGGTCTTATAGCATAGAATGTATAGTGAATGGGAAGTTTACAATAGAATACGGGATTATTATGGATTTTAACCATTCAATAAACTTTTCACAAGTTATCCATGGTTGTTTTATTGTTGATTTTTTCAAATGTGAAACATTCTTTTGAAATTTTATTGGATTGCAGTCAAGCTTTGATACAAGATCGTTGAAGTAGAATAAGCAAGAGATAAAACTACACAATTAGAAAATTATTCGGTAATTTTTTACCGAACTTTTAACTTGAAATTTTATAGTATTCCGGTAAAAAAATTACCGGAACTTGTCAAATTTTACCGAAATTCATTAAATCGGATAACCGAACGTTCAGCTGTTGAAAGTTCGGTAAAAAATTACCGAATACTGTAAAATTTTCTAAGTTTGTACCAATCACGTAAGTAATTTTCACACTGCGTTTATTTGTAAAACCTTTTTTTTATTACAAAGCAGTTTTGATCCGAGAATGTTGTGACTATTATGTGTAATGGTAGTATCGATAAGTATGGATATTCAAGTTGCTTTCTGTTTTCACATCGTGCTTGAAGAGCAAATGTAGCACAAACGTAAAAGTGTAAACGCATCTGATTTGCCTTTGTTTTGACGAAATTCTCCGTGTTTCTAAGGCTGAAGATTTTAGGATAGCTAACTGGCACTACATTAAATAGGGTCATGCAACAATATTCCTAAATAATAGACTCAATTGTCAAAGGGCTGTACAGAAGCAAAAAACAGTATTCAAACAGATTTCAGGTTCAGATGCTTGTGTAATAATTCCAAGTTATTTACCTCCGTAATTCCACATTAAACGAACATAAAAAAAACCATCTGCAAATGCTGGACTGACTTAATCATGATGGAAAATTGCTCAAATTTGGCACGACAGTTTGATACAATGTTTCTTCTTGATCACACTGTATTCAGTAAAAAGAAGTGCATCATCATCCTACCAACGCCGAAGATAATTGCAGTGCCATCGGTAATGGGTCACACCTATCTCCCGGAAGGTCTGTTCGCACGCGCCTTTGGCTGCGCGTTCCACTTGCCCGGTTACCTTTGTATTATGTTGGAAAATCTTCGGCTAGAAATGAAACTCAGTGGCAGGGGACAGAAATATAGACGAATCATGATTTTTTTATTCTTCGCTTATACAACGTGCTCACTAGATTTCTCAAGAAGCACACTTTTATCTTTCGTTCATTAAAGAAAGTGGACACCCGTTTATCAAAGGTTTCGGTATAAAACTTAACGAAAAATTGTGAATTTTCGCTCAGTGCGTTAAAATATTGTATACTTTGGCAACACACCTCAAAAATAAGAAAAAAAAAAAAAAAAAGAGTGAGAAATTTCGTACAATGGGCCGGATAAGCTTATCAACTCGCAGATTAATTCTGCACAAATGGTCTTCCGAAAAGTTATCGTTTCAAAAAGCGTGAAGTGCACTAAGTCTGCAGTATACAAGATTGTTAAGAAGTTTGGAGAAACGTGTTCTCTTGAAGATTTACCGAAATCTAGACGCAGATGGGGGTATCGGACCAGAAAAAGGAGCTCGCAGTGGTACGCCTTTTGAAATCGCATAAACCGTGTTCCGTTCGTGAAATTACCAAAAAAAAAAGTGGACATTGGCGTCGGAACTGTGCAGAATATCAAAAAGGGTTACAATATCAGAACCTACAAGAAGCAAAAAGCACCCAAAATGACGGATTCACAGCTTCTTCGAAAATAGATCATTGCATGATGGCGTCATCAATGCATTTCTGACAGTTCAAGGAGCTTGTTTACGCGGACTTAGAAAAAAATTTGAAAGATCGGTTTGAGTCTTTGTGCTCTAATTTTTTAACCATTGAAGTTAAATAGCCGGAAAACATTCGCCAGTCCAAATGAAACGAATCGTATACAATCCGGAAAAAGACAATGTAAAAACATGCTTCTTCGGTTTAGATTCTAACACCTTGTAAACAAGCTTCCTGAACTGTCAAAAAATTGAGGTTAATACAATCCCTGCAATGATCAATACGGTCACGGAACTTGTATGACTTTCTCCTGCAAAACCCGAACCGGTGAATTTTGAAGGACGATGAGACGTACGTCAAATTGGATACCAGTACACTTCCGGAGCCGCAATTTTTCAACGCTGAGCAGAGGACAGATGTGCCTGGCGATGTGCGATACATCCGAACCGCGAAATTTGGGAAAAAGGTTTTGGTGTGGAAAGCCATTTGCTCCTGTGCTTTGAAGAGTTTTTCATATTTCACAAAGGGCACAACCAACGGTCAAACGGTGATCTCGTCCAAGCGTATCTGCAACGCCAGGGGCTCCCAAGAATCTGGAAATACTTACGCTGTCTACGCATCGTAGTCTTTGTCGTCCAAACCGGATGATTTATGGAATTGCGTCGGTTCCAGCAAGTTCACTTGCGTCGGCTAAAGAAGGTACTTGGTGTTTGGACGGGTACGGAAAACGAGCCAACAAGGACAAACGCGATTTCTTCATAAGGACGGTATCCATAAGATCCGTCAGCAGGTGCAGGTGTTCCAGGAGATGGTTAGACCGCAAAACAGCGAGGACCTGAGTACCTGAGTAACCTGCACAGAAAAAAAATCTGAGTTTTCATTGTGATGTAAATATCAGAGCATGTAAAAATTTATTTTATTCCACACGAAGCAGCAACTTGTATGAAATAGTTCTAACAAAGAAGAGCTTTTGCATACAATAATATCCGCAATGTATGCAATGTCCCAAAACATTACAAGATGCATAATGTAGTATTTTATGTTTTGGGACGCTCCATTTATGTGCATGATATTGAACAGAAATTCACACGACTTTTTCGAGCTGTGTGAGCCCAGTATCCTCTGAACAACCAGCTTATGAAGGATTTGCCGTTCAGATGGACTAAGCATTTCGAGGATATCTTCGAAATGGTGGAGCAATAAATGCAATCCAACAACTGCCTTGTCTACGTCAAAAAAAAGCAACGCAAGCTTGGAAGCGTGCCAAAAATTAACGACTCTCCCTTTAGTGATGGGAAGCTATCCAGAATTTATACCTGTGTGTCCCAAATTGATTTTTTTATCAGAAAACCGGGAGGCTCACCTTCCAAATGATAGCTAAGGGTGTAACAACAAAACTTTTCTATGGCGATAATGTTGTGAAATGCTTTTTTGAAAAAAGTCCCATTTTCATACCAAAAATCAAAAAAATATTTCTAGTTAATAAAAATCTATCAAAAACTATACCTTTTATATTTTTAACAATTTGTTGATAGTCTAAACTATAAAAGAAAAAAATGTCACGGTTGGATTTGAGTAATTTATTTCGTCACAATTGTTATAATTTTGGAAAACGATGATTATATTGCTAATTTACAATATTTACTCAAATAAAAGTGTACCCAACAAAATGCTATAATGAAGTTAATTCAATGAAAAGATGCAAAAATGTTTGATGAACAACTTTGCCGAAGAAAGCAAGGGTCTTTATTCAAAGCTTGCTGAGATATCCGAAAAGTTTTGAAAAGTTAGCGAGCATTTCCTTTTTCACGTTGTTGTCGACTGTATCGTCGAAAAGCGCCAAGCAAACATTGATTTCCGACAAATACCACAAGTGATTTGTGATTTTTATGTATGTAGTCTGACTAATTTCTTCATCACCGTAGGTCCTCAAACTTTCAACAAATTTCAAATCATTTGATGGCGCAGACGTCGCTGATGGCGCGTTGTACCACCCTTTTAAGTATATTCGCACTACAAAAAGTACGAAACGCAGCAGATTAGTTTCATATTCTGAATCCACAGTAAATTGGGATTGGAGCAGGTACATTTTTAGTCCATATATGGCTTTTGCCATCCATCTCGCGTGATGAAATACACCTGGCCGTCGAAACTTCGTGAAACATTTGTTCCCAAGACACATCAAAGCTAGCTACAGAAGTTTGGCGTAGTCTTCCCGTATAAACTTCTGACGTACCGTGTCCTTGTAAAATGAAAGAAGATCCACTTTCTCGGTTTCACTCACCACTCCTGAGATTTACAAAAGATAAACACATTACTAGAAACTTATAAAAAATAAGGCATTAAGTCCTATACCTTCGGGAAGTTCGGTATAGTTGCTCGTGTCTACACAGCTCGAAAAAGTCGTGTGAATTTCTGTTCAACATCATGCACATAAATGGAGCGTCCCGAAACATAAAATACTACATTATGCATCTTGTAATGTTTTGGGATATTGCATACATTGCGGATATTATTGTATGCAAAAGCTCTTCTTTGTTAGAACTATTTCATACAAGTTGCTGCTTCGTGTGGAATAAAATAAATTTTTACATGCTCTGATATTTACATCACAATGAAAACTCAGATTTTTTTTTCTGTGTATCTTGTCCCATTTGTTTCGGAATAGTTTGAACAAAGTGTTATCTGGTGAAGACGTTGCTTGTTTGAAGCATGAATTGTAGGCAGCCATAAGAACCAACTCGTAAATGTGGTGCCTACACGGTAAGTCCAGTGAATTTCGTTTCGCAAACCATCAAGTATGACCGCAGCTCTATTTTTTTCGCCAGAATTGACACGTGTGGTGTCGTAACATTTTCCGATTAAGATTTTATCCAAATCCCAGGACTGCAGGCTTGCAAATACTGCTTCCGCTACTGATTTCCCCGTTCCAGACTGAAGGAAAATGCTGTTTATTATTTGTTCATCAAAATCCGAGCCGGTCACTACAATAGCGAGTTTTTCGGTTTTCCTTCGTTTGAACATCATTTGCTTCGAGTCAAAATGGACAACCAAAGCTTTGTCTTTTGGGAGATTGTTTTTGATGTTTTCCGAAATTTTCTTGCGGGCCTTGAAAAGAAAGAAAGCCTTCAATAATGAAATAAGCAGGTATATATAAATAATTTAAAACCTTACTTCTTTACGTTTCCGATGCACTGTTGACTTACTTAAACTCAAACTCTGCAGATTGGCACCAATTGCAATTGATGTTGCAGCGAGTATGCCAACTGCTCCACGATTTGATATACAATTTCGGTCGAGATTCTCGACAACAGCGTTGTTGAGTAATTTAATTCTTCTGCTACCACGGTTATTTTCGGAAACTTGTCCAGCTGATTCGCGCTTCAGTTCAGTAATATAGGTGTTTCACGGTGCAAAAACTGTAAAAACAAAGTTACTGAACAGGGAAGCTGTGATTAACTGTGAAGGTTATCGTAGATCACATTATTTGGTCTGGTGCTGAACATCGAGGAGTCAGATCTGAGCTTTGCGAATCCCTTCGGGCTCGAAGTAGACAACCCAATGGATGGTTGGTATTCTGGCGCTACGTGATCTGGAGTTTATGAAACTCATTTTTGTGTTTTTGACTAACATTAGCCTTGAATTGTAATTTGTCTAACCTGTATGTTTAGTTTTAGTTATTTTTTTATCTATGTTTGTGTGTTTTTCTTTCTTTCTCAAAAATGTTTAAGTCAAAAGAAAACCCAAAGTTGTATAGTTATAAGTTTTTAGGCAATTTAAAATAAATGTGTTTTGTAAACCATGCTTCAAATTCCCGCCTATCTTCCCATCCTTTAAATTGTTATTCCTATTAACCTCGAGACGGCCGTGAGTAATCAGTTCTATCCTCCTACCTTTAGTTTTAAGATAACTGATGCATATTAATATGAAAACTTGGCTCTGTAAAGTTGATTCGATTGAGCCTGTACAAATAAATGATTTAATGATGTATAGAAAGCCTGCCTCCAAAAATCCCAAATTTAGTTCCATTTGCTTGATTTGTTCTCGAGTTATGCAAAAAAATGTGTTTGTATTGGAGCCCCCTCTCAGACGGTGGAAGGGTCTCAATCCACCATAGAAATATTTCTCTCCTTCACATGCCAAATTTGGTTCCATTTGCTTGATTAGTTCTCGAGTTATGCAAAAATTTATGTTTCATTTATATGGAAGCCCCCCTCCTTTCCAGAGGGTGGAGGGGTCTTAAACCACCATAGAAACATTTCTCTCCTTCAAAAATATCCACATGCCAAATTTGGTTCCATTAGCTTCATTGATTCTCGAGTTATGCAGAATTTTGTGTTCCATTTGTATGGGAGCCCCCTCTTTCAGAATTTTTCCCAGCTTCAAAAACGCTTGCATATAAATTTTCACACTGATCGGTTCAGTAGTTTCCGAGTCTATAAGGTTCAGACAGACAGACAGACAGAAATTCATTTTTAAGAAAATAATGATACTATAATTGTTATGTTTGTATTCTCCGAGCGAGGAGTAACGATTATGATGTAGAAGGAGATGTCCGCTCCTCACCATGAGGCACCAAGAGTGGACAGTAATGTTTGCTAGAATGAAAGATATGAAGAGAAAGTGTTGAAAGTTCCGTTAGTGTACGGTAGGTTGAAAATTGAATAGAAGTATTGAAAATTGAGCGAAAGGGCATGGGTAAAGTAGTACTCGAACCAAAATAATGATGCTTGAATTGAAAATATATAAGGACTTTATAAGGAATGAAACAGTAGTATATTTGGCACCCATGTCGAAAATAAAGAGAATGCTTCTTGAATTCCTTGAGCAATTTTCGCCACACAAATTGTTTCTACATTTTTTAAGCCACACACATTTGTTTTATTTTTAGAGTTCCTCGGACATTCTACTTTAACGCTACCTACCCAAGCAACACAAAACTGACATAATTGGTTGTAGTTACTTGATTGTGACTTAAATTAGTTAAATTCAAGTAGCTTCAACTGATTTGCAACAAGTGTGCTGCTAGGGTAGCAGATTGGATTGGCAACACTCCAGCCCAAAAATTATATCTTTTTCTGAATTTTTTTAACACTTTATCCAACAGATCGTGTTCAGATACAATAGTTTCAGAGATGCAAGCATAAAAACCGGGATTTTTGCACATAGATGGTAGATGAAAAAAAAAATCCAATTTTGGTGCAATTTGGTGAAAGTCCAATACATGTAGTGTGGACACTTAACGTGTGAAATGACCCAGGCCCACGTGTTTCGATGTGTTTTTGGCCCAATGACATCCGTAGGTTAAGATTTCAAATAAGACGGCTGTTGATCTTTAAACAACATCTCATTCATCTCACAATCAATCAAAATACACTAAGGTTTTTTTTTTTACACGGAGGATACGTTCCACTTTTACTATGAAACCACATAAAAATATACTATATAGAGTTGATCAATTCACATGTATAAATATTTTAAATTACTTCGATTTTGTTTGCATGTGTTACCTTTTCATGCAATGGTCAAAATACAGTTTTTGAAATTTTCAGTACTAACACAAAAAATTGTGAATTTTTTGAAAAACTGTGTTCGAATTAGGTTGATAGAATGTGCCATTAAAAAAAGACCATAGTGCATGTAACGTTTGCATTAAAATAAATGGACTTTTTTCGGATAGTGATAAAAAAAAAGCTAAGACAGATAATTGCTTTTGATAAATTTCCCATGGAAGTTAATTATTTAAGCTTATTTGCAAAAAACAATTCTACGCCCTTGCGAGCGGCCTTCCGGCAGTTAACCGGAACATTCGCCATGGCGGACAAAAACATGCGTGTAGGCATGTTTTAGGGTTCTTTCTTCGTTTTATTTATCAATTCATCCTCAGTTTTCGCAACAAAATTGTTGGAGTAGATCTGACGCTTCAGGTTGGTCCAGAAATTCTCGATGGGACGCAGCTGGGGGACGTTAGGCGGGTTCGCCGAGTTGGGTACCACATCGATATTCAGCCGCTCCATCACCTCCAACGATCGCTTCGAGTAGTGGGCCGACGCTAGATCCGGCGAGAACATTGCCCTTATGAACGACGCAACTTCCGGCAGGCATTTCGTACTATAAATTTCCCCGTTCACTGCCAGTCCGGAGCGAAAGAAGAGCGGCTTTGACATCCCCTTCTCGCTGATTGCCAGCCACAGCAGAACCTTCTTGGGGAACTTGGTGTGTGAAATGAACTTTACCTCGGAGCTCACTTCCTTCGTGGGGGAAGTAAAATACGAAGTGCCCTGCCAGTCGTTGCCATCCAGGATGAGATAGGTCTCGTCGTCCGTCACCACCGCCACGTCACGTTCGCCGGGAAAATCGAGTTGACCATCTTATTCAGCCGCTGCCGCTGCGTCATTGCCTGCAGCTCCGAAACCAGTGGACGCGACTTCCGCTTCCTGACATGTATGTTCATGTTCGCCAGGTACTTTTTCACTGTTTGGTCGGTTGAACCGACCTCCCGGCCAAGCGCACGCAGCGATGTAGCCTTTTTTTCCCTCGGTCTTCCTCTTCAGCATCCTTTGGAGCTTCTTGTCGCTCAGGGTCGTCAGCCGTCCGGAATCGGGCTTTCTTTCGATGCTCTGATTGTTGTATAATAGTGCCAAGATGTTGTAGATACCGGAACGGGCGTACCCGGCGTCCACAAAGTGCCGCACGATGACCGTTTTCGACGCCGCGGGGTGCCGTTCTTTGAACGCGCACACTTCTGAACGGAGTTGCTTCACTGTTTTTGCCATCACGGTTAGAGTTCGACTGATTGAGCTGTCAAATTTTGTCTGCTGACTCATGGGTTACTATGATTGATGCTGCATGGGTAGTTTCGTCAGTGCGGGTGAAGGTAAACTCATGAAAAATCGGCTATTTTTGTCCATTTTTTTAAATGCAAACGTTAGATGGCGGTGGGCTATTCTTTCTGCCCATTGGGGCATCTGCAGGATATATAGTTATGCACGGACCCAGCTACCATCCCATAACAACCATACCCAATCCACACAGATAGTCAACGACAACCAACAAACATCCAGCCGACGCAGCACAGCACATCCGGCACCCAGTTCACCCGATCCATCGCATCAGTTAACCACGAGGAACCAAACAACGCGTCAGCAGTCATCGCGGATCAACGGCCAGCACGTGGACACGTCGCAACGCTTAGACAGCACATTCCAGTTAGGTACCTTCGAGGTAGTTAGAGTTAACAAGATAGCCAGGAAAGTTAGTTATTATTGAAGTGTAAATCAGTGAACATCGTATCTGTCAAGATAAGCAATAAAGGTAGTTGGAATTAAATGGAAATTACTAATCATTCTTCTTATTTTCTAGTGAACATCGAATAAATCAGTCCTCTAGGACTCAGAAAACTTTCTTTTCAAAAAGTAATTAATGGGAAATCCCATATAATTATATAGCTCGCTCTTATGACCAATTGTTCAATCTTGTTGTTGGAAGGAGATAATTTATTTCCCCGTGGATACGTACAAGTGATATTTCCTGTCGATCCACCCAACCCAATCGCGAAAAAATTCAATAATTCAGCTCCAAGTAACACGAAATTAGTGAAAAATAGCATTTCTTATGTAAACATTTCTGGGAAATCGAATGGCCTGGAATTGAATCGAATCGAATGGAAATGGTTCCATTTTATAATAATGCCTGTATTTCTATGCTCGGAGGAGTCGGCGGTAGTCTAAGTAGGTCTAGTCTTACGTAAAAAAATTTTTAGAAATCGACTGTGGGTGGTTGCATCCACCGCACGGGCTGATGAACGAAGATATAGCTGGTCTTACCCCACTTCTCCCTGTATCTTAGAAAATTAACAGATATTTTTGTTCATAGTGGCAAAAGATGGATAAAATAGTCCCAATGCAATGCAAAATTTTCCGAGTTATCGAATGGATCCACCGTACGATTTGGTGAACGCAGTTAATGCTGATTTTACCCAATTTTCCCGTAAATTCACGTATATCAGTCTATCAAAAACTCAAGCAATTTAATTTAAAAAAAAAATCAATTCCATTTCTTTTTCTATTTTTATCTTGCTTTTTAGATGTCTTTGGATTAAAACAAACTATCTGGGCCTTTTCGGACCACCAGAAAAGGGTATACTATCCATTACCATTAGATAACTCATCTTCACTCAAAGTTGTCGCTCATCTCTTCTTCACTAGATTGTCATCATTTTCGCTAGTGGCGGACAATAAAAATTCGTGTCAACCAGAACGAACAGTGTTGCCGGAAGGTGATATTCCTTACAGCAAATATACTATATTAACAATATAAGTCACTTCCGTTTTCCACATATACATGTTAGGCGACCTGTGCAGCGCTGCCAACAGAACCATCTGGTGATAAAAAAGGCAATCAAAATATATTTTACCTTTCAATTTGTTAATTCATTCATGCAAACTAATAACGACTGTTCCAGAAAGTATAAGCACACCTTATTTTAACGGTCACTTTGAATATTTCAACATGTTTTGGCTCCGTCCTTTTATTTGCACATTTTTGAATGACATAGCATCAAAAAAGTGCTCAGTTTTGTGTTACCTATCAAAATGCGCGGTCTTACTCCGGAATAGCGAAAAAGCATCGTGCACAAATGGTGCTCTGTGAGCGGACTCTCCTTGAGAAAATTGGCCAAGGAAGAGGGTGTAAGCGTCGGAGCGGTACGATCTGCGATTCGAAAATATAGAAAACAGTGTACGTTTGCAGATGCGCCGAAAAGTGGTCGGAAATCCGGTCCTGTTAGTTCGGATATCGATAAAAAAAGATCAGGGATGCCTACAAGCGAGAACCAGCGACTTCCGTTCGGGATGTTGCGAAAAAACTAGAGACCTCGTCGAGTAACGTCATAAAAACATACCGGAAGCAGAAAAAACCCAAAAGGAACCCAAAACAGGCCGCGTCCGTGAAACCACGGGCCCGCAAACTCTACGATTCGTTATTGTGTAGAAATTCTGGGTGTATAATAATGGACGATGAAAAGTATGTGAAACAAGATTACAAAACGCTTCCCGGACCACAATTCTATACTGTAAGCGAAGACAAAGACATCCCCGAAACGAAGGAGGCAATTTTTACCGAAAAATTCGGTAAGAAGGTTATGGTTTGGCAGGCAATATGCGAGTGTGGAAAAACATCTAGTCCGTACATTACAACGGAGACGATGAACACTCAGAAATACGTTAAGGAATGTCTCCAGAAGCGATTATTGCCGATGATCAGGCCGCACGAAGGTCAAGTAGTGTTTTGGCCTGATTTGGCGTCATGTCATTACGCAACGGACACTTTAGAATGGTACAAAAGTCAAAATGTATGTTTCGTGCCGAATGACATGAGTCCGCCGAACTGCCCGGAGGCACGGCCAATCGAGACTTTTTGGGCTTTAACCAAAGCAAAGCTTTGAAAATTCATAAAACCAGCGGACGACATCCAAAAATTTAAAAAAGATTGGTCAAAAGTGGTCAAAATGGTGGGAAGTACCACTGTGCAGAAGCTAATGGGTCATGTTCGAGGAAAAGTTAGGAGTCTTGGTTATGATTAAATATTCTGATTGAACGAGAGTAAAATATCATATAAAACACAAATACAAATATGATTTGCCAAATAAAATTATTAAAACTAAAAAAAACATGACTTTTTTGTTATTTTGAAAGTGTGCTTATACTTTCTGGAACAGTCTATATACTCTTTTTATGCGTATTGTTTGCTCACACAGAAAAAAGTTTGAAAGTCAATTTTACCATTATTGGGGATAATGATGACTAGGGCAAAATAATGATTTTCAACCGACTGTAATCATAGTCAAAATGACCATTCAAAGGAGTTGATTCAACATTTACTATAATGTCAGAATAGTCCCTGTAACCATGACCATAGTCAATAATCTGATGATGAAAAAATGTCTAATTGGTAATTGTAACCATTATTTGCAATAGTCATCTTGACCATGGTTTAAATGTCAGCAAAACTATATAATTTTTCTCAGAGCACTTTTGAAAATAACGCAGATACGTCAAAATGTGTTTTTTTTACTTCTACAATAAAGTTACTTTTCCCCATTTCAATGAAGCAATGTCAGGTAGTTTAATCCAAACTGTATTATTTTTTGAAACAAATACATATAACCTTATTTTTAAATCAAGATGATAATTGCGTTAAGCATTTTTTAAAACTTCGACGCCAATATTTCCATTTTTAAACTTCTTTTGACAGTAATATTTACTCATTTATGACTTTGTCACGGGTGTACAAACTACGCAAGTTCCGCCAACATAAATCAAAAATTTCAGCTTGTCTGAGCTGCTTAACAATGGAAGTCACCAACACCAGGTTGGCAAGTATGATTTAAATTCGGTTCCGTTTCCGATGTCGTTGTGTTAGGGTCAAGGAATCAATTTTTTTTTCAAAAACCGTGTAAAACTAGCAACAAAAGATTGGCAACTAAGATCAAAAAAATATTGTGGTTTTTTTTTTTCAGTGCGTGAATTGAGGATCATTTTCAGGCTAAAATTTTATCTAATTGGATCAAAGTATCTCTATTTCGTAATAATTGAAAATCATTTGATGGTAATCAAAAATAATAATTGTACGCCGTAAATCTCCCTTTCTTTCCAACGGACGATCTTTTTTCTATCCTGTTCAGGTTGAAGCAAACCAAAGTTGCGGATTGCTTTTGTCATGACATTCTCAGATTTCCTTAGTTAGGGCTTTAGTTTAACAATTTGTGATTCATCTGTTGAGTACTTTGCAATATTACGCTAGGTATAACAAAAGCTGGATAGCTTAGATTAAGCGTGTGCATTTAGTAGTTGCCACGTTTCTCACTTATGGCGCCACAAGCACAAAAAAAGGGTCACCTGAAAAAAATGTGAAGTGACTTATATTTTTAATATAGTGTATTTGCTTACATGATGTAAACAATACTTACAGAGCTAAAATTACCCAAACATTCAAACCATTTAACCTAAAGGCAAACAAGTTATAGTTATTTGCGTTTGTTGCAATTTTAACCCTAATTTCAGTGCAGAGAAAAATCAAAACGGAAAATCTTTTTCCCTGCAGAAAACACCCAATTAGTTCATGGATCAGTCGAGCGATTTCGTTGCAAATATTTTCATTGCTCTTACCTGCATGAACAATTTTCAAGAAGGTCAAAGTTAAGAATACGTTATACGTGTCCCATAACTCAGCCTACGGTTGATTGCATTTTGTGTATGACTCATTAAATAATTGAGCTGCAAACAACATTCAACTAGTTATACGCTTGCGAGAATAATTTTAATAAGACGTTTGATATTATGCACCACCAAAACGTTAAAATACTTAGTAAGGAATATGCACACCAAAAAGTAGTCGTCGGAAATGCCCTAATGCAGTCTTCTCCGTGTACGCTTTGCTAATCCGATCACTACTACATGAATATTAATGTATGTGTGCTATGATGAAGACGTCGTTTGGCTACAGTAACCTTTATTTAGTAAAATGGCGTCGAATCAAGAACGCGTGCGCGAAGCAATTTTGCACAAAAGAGTGGTAAATCCAGATATGTCGCATGGCGATATTGCCAAGTCATTAAAAATCGCAAAATCGACGGTTACTAAAGTGCTAAAAAACTTTCAGCAGCGCTTAACTTTAAAGAGAAAGGTCGGTTCCGGAGGTAACCATGATTCTCGTTTCGTCGCGGAGAGGAAGAAAGTGATTAAAGAATTTAAGAAGAAACCGAATATCTCCGTTCGTGATGTGGCGAAAAAAGTGAAAATGTCTCCATCGTTCGTCCAGAAAGTGAAGAAAAGTGCAGGCTTGAAATCATTCAAAGTAGGTGTTGCTCCAAATCGTAATGACAGCCAGAACAAGAGCGCAAAATCTCGATCGAGAAAATTATATGACACTATGCTGAAGGAATACGACTGCATAATATTGGACGACGAAACATATTGCAAAGCTGACTTTAAGCAGATACCGGGACTACAGTTTTATACCTCGTTGCAAAGAGGAAATGTTGCTGATCGTTTTAAGCAAAAAAAATTGTCGAAGTTCCCAAAAAAATACCTCGTATGGCAGGCAATATGTGGATGCGGTCTCAGAAGCGACATCTTCATCACGACTGGCACTCTAAATGGACAAATTTACGTAAAAGAGTGTCTGAATAAACGACTGTTGCCGTTCATTCGGGAACACAACGGTTCGGTGCTGTTCTGGCCTGACCTGGCATCTTGCCACTATGGAAAACTGGCTAAGGATTGGTACATTGCTAATGGTGTAAATATTGTCCCAAATTATTGCAATCCGCCAAATTCGCCAGAACTCCGTCCGATCGAAAAGTATTGGGCTCTGGTCAAGAGGAATCTTCGAAAAACGAATAGCGTAGCAATTGATGAGAAAAGCTTCAGGCGTAACTGGCAGAAAGCTGCAAAATTGGTGACGGATGACACTGTGCAAAAACTGATGGAAGGTGTCAAACGAAAGGTGCGGGCATTTGGATATAACAGGTCAAATTGACTTAACTGTATATGTTTTATATTTGTATTTTTATGAAATCTTAAATAAATGATTTACTTTTGATTTTCTCATATTTTCCATTTAATACCACTAATTTCCCGTTGACTACTTTTTGGTGTGCACATTCTTTACTTACTTTTCTTACAGCGAAACTCTCGAGGGATATGGATGTAATTGTGGTGACCGATTGGATTTTCGCCGTCCTTTTTTTTTTGACACCCGGGGGGGGCAATGGGGCCCCAAAAAAATTTTATTTTTTGGGGTGGGGGGGGGGGGATTTGGGGGGGGATTTTTTTTTTTGTTTTTTTTGGGGGAACCCCCAATTATAATTATTATTTTTTTAATAGGCAGAAGTTAAGCACTAGAGGATCCAACCCGGGATATACCGGGACAACAAATCCCATGATCTTGAAAAATTCAGGATTTCCCGAATCCCGGGATAAGATTTTTCACCGTCCCCAAAAAGGGCCAAACATTTCTTACATATTTTTTCGCTTTGATACTTCCGAATAAATTTCAGTGTACCGTTTACGCGCATTCATTATAATCCATACAACGCCAACATACATATTTACTGTACCTGCATCGATGTTATACATTATTCATGAAAATGCATCATTCCTTTTGTGTTGGTTCAGTAGGCATTTGCATTTTTGCCTACACATTTAACACACACACACACACACACACACACACGCGCGCGCGCGCGCCAGTACGATGCAAGCTGTCGTGTGCAATCAAATTACATCAAAGTAAGTAGTAATACAACATTTGTGCTAATGTAGCCTTACATCCAATTATTTTAAAGGCATGGCTGAAATTTGGAAACACTTCGATAGAATTGCAGATGACTACGAAAAAGCACGATGTCGGAAGTGCGAGCAAGTTTTGTCGTGCAAGGGCTCTTCGACCAGTGGCTTGCTCCGGCACATGAAGAACAAACACGACATGTATTCCAAACCCCCCACAAATCCTTGTGGGTCTGCTGCGAAAGTTAAATCATCCACACCGAATGTCCCGGTGAAACAAGTATCGATGCTCAAGTTCGTTAAACGTCAGTCACTGGCGAAAATTGTAGCTCGGTTAGCAGCAGAGGACGGATTTTCGATCAATGCAATCACCAACAGCAAGTTCAATAGATAATCGATCGCAGATTGTGGATATTCTCTGCGAACGTCGAATACATCCGTCATGAAGCTGGTCGCCGAATACTATGGATACGCTCAGCAGCAAACGCGGGATGAAATAGTGAAGCGTATCGATAGCGGTGAACTGGTTAGTCTCACTTTGGACGAGTGGGTCTCGGCAAAATCTAACCTGGGTCTCGGCAAAATTCGTGGATCACTACCTGCTGAAAAGGTTTTCGAAATGGTCAAGGATACGGTCCGGAAATTCGGTATTAAGGATGGAAACATTGTAGCATCAACGACTGACGGAGCTCGAGTAATGACGAAGTTTGGAAGATTTTCGGATTACCTTCATCAGCAGTGTTACAACCATGCGATTCACTTGGGGGTTTGCGATGTCCTGTACAAGGATCAGCCACCGGTACCAATTGAAAATGAGGATTCAAATAGCGACGATTCGGATAGTGATAACTATGATGATGAAGTTGGTTCTTCGGGTAAATATATTGGAATGTTCAGGTTCATATTAAAGAAAACAGCTCATTATTTCAATTATAGACTTGTACACCACGCGATTTGGAGGGTCACTGAAACGTATTCGAAGAGTCGTGAAATCTTTTCGAAAATCGCCTGTTAAGAATGCACTGCTTCAAGAAAAAATCACGAAAATGTTACATAACTGAAACGATGCTGGAGCACTTCATTCGCGGTTTTAATTGCATCAAAGAGACACTTTCCGAAATAGGCCTTTCAGGTCTTATGTTGGAAAGTGCTTTCGAGGTTGCAAAAAACCTTCAGGAAGCTCTTCAGCCAATCAGACTCGCTTCGGAAGCATTGGGAAGACGAGATGCTACATGGCTGTCTGCGGAAGGCAGCTTGAGTTTCTTGTATTCGAAGCTTAAGAAAAGTAACTGGAAACGACCTCTTCGATGCAATCACGAAAAGAATCAACAAACGGCAACAAAGGGAAATAATAACAGCGCTGAAGTTCCTTCTAGGTCTTCCGTTGTCAACGCAAGTGCCAGCAGAACTGGAAAGCTCATCGAAAACGCAAATGATTAAGTTCATCAAGGAACTGGGAGTTCGATTGTTGCAAGACTGCCAACGACAGACCGATGATGATGCTGCCGAGTTGAATGCTGGATTGTCCTGTATGCATGACGATTCAGGATCGACACCATCGAGCATGCGTGAAGAACTGGAATCGGCTATAAAGGAATATGCCAACCCGTCCCAGACTGATTCGGCAATGATTGATTTTTCAAAAGTAATTGCGAAAGAGCTGTCACTTTTTGAGCTACATGGTAAGTTGAGCCGGAATCTTGAAATCATTTTCGGCGGCTTAAAATCCATCAAACCGACGTCAACCGATAGCGAGCGCATCTTTTCGAACTCCGGAAATATCTGTTCTAAAAAGCGAACCTCACTGTCCGATGAAATCATTAATAACATTTGCTTCTTGAAGTCGTATTTTCAGAGTACGAATTCAAATTGATAAGACCAGTTAGTTGATTTGAACCATTGATTTTTTTATTGATGAATAAAACATATTCCTAACCACTAAATTGCGTTTTTAAGCACATTGAAAAATTTCTCGGGATCCCGGGATTTCCCGGGACAAGCAACAAATTTTATCCCGAATCCCGGGACAAGTAAATTGGTCGGGAAACGGAACCTCTATTAAGCATATATAAAATGATACATCCTTAAAGTTGGCCCTACCGTTTCCTAACAAGATCATAATTTATTTTTCCGCTAGAAAACATAATTTGGATCTTATGACTGTATTATGCAGATCTAGAGTGTATTACAATGAATTTCGATCAAATTAGTCAAATTGATGATCTTCACATAAAGAAATTAGTTTAGCTTAATCTGCGAAACCATGGCGGCAATAAAACTATGGAAATAGTAAATTTTACATAACTACGCCACAATAAAAAGACGGTAAGATTATCAATTCCTTAAGAACGAGTTGATCGCCATGATGTCATCGTAGGTCGATTATCGCTGAATTTATGACATATATGATAACATTACATCCCATAACCCTTATGCCTCTATCATTTCAGACCCAGCTAAGCAAATCCGTTGAACAAGAAAGCTTCTCGAAAAAATTCCTTGCTTTGTGAAGAAAACAACCGTACTAGAACGGATCGTTGTTCATCTTGCAAACTGAACAATTAATACTTTGCTAATGATGCCTTCCAAGTCAGGGAGAAACTTGTTCTCCCTCATCATCGTCATCGTCTCACCGAAGGAAGGCAGCTCTATTATTCAGGGCACATCCTGTGCATCCATGTGATGTTTAAGCAACAGAATGAGACGTTCAGCCTCGTCACAAGGGCTTTGTGGGAAAGTGGAACCATTTGCCTCCGAGAAGCCTTATCAAGATGAAGGAAAGCTTCTACTGTACCATCATCATCGTCTCACATTTGCCGCACCATCATCATCATCGCCTTCTGACGATTCTACAAGTAGTGGGTAAAGAGACTCAATAATCAAGAAGTTAATCGTATTTCATCGCAAGACGGTACGAAACGTTGCGCGCATAACTAAGTAGTTAGTACAAGAATTGTCGGCACTTTTGTGGCCTTTGGGGTACAAGAGCGGCAGCTTTGAAAAAACAGTAGGAATCATCACGTCGAGACGGGACCATTGTAAACATGTTCACCTTAAACGCACATGATTCCCATGCAAAAGGTGTGGGTTCTTCGTTCAGACTCGCGAAATCGAGGTGAAAGTTGCACGGCTAGCTGTTGGGATCTACGAAATGAATTCCGTCTCTGTGGCTAATGAATCGCCTTTCTTCCCTCGTATGATCTGGTTCTGGTTCTGGTGGTGTTCTCTATAAAATTATGCAAACATTTCACAATTCTTCCCCCTTTCTGTTTAATTTGCAGCCAAGCATTGGACGAGAGATACATTACACGCATTTACATATCCTGGCAATCATCGTACATATGTCTGAATTGCTTCGGAATGGCAAAGTCGGCCGAGGGCTCAGAACCGTGCTCGGCAATAATGAGAATGCTTTGCCATAAAGCCAACATTAACCCTCTTTCCGCTACCGCCGACCCATCCGCCGCCGCCAAGCAAACACTTGAAAGCCAATAGCAAACGAGTAACCTGACGCGTCTATGTCTACCGTATTTACGAACAAGCTTAAAACAGGGTTAATCAAATCAACAACCCCCGAAAACAGTTTGTAATCCTTATTTCGTTTTGCGCCCACTCCCGGCACTGCCGTTCCCTCATCGGTATCAAATTTCATCATCCATCGCCTGCATCCATATGCATCAAATCTGACTGGCTGGCCGGCCAAATATGCATACGGAAAAAATGGTAACCCCCTACTTGGACGAGTTGCACATTATAATATTTAAACGCACTGACAGGGTAACGAGCACTTTTTGGTAAGAAGGGGGCAGAATCCTGAAAAAAAAACTAACCGCTCAACATGGTATTTTGCATGTAAGAAGCTATGTAGAAACTTGTAGTTAGTCGACTTTTTGGCTTATTATGTCGAAAAGAGGATTTTTACGGATTTGTGCGTCCGTTTTGCGACGTTCAACTATGTAGTTACAGCAGTGAAAACAGCCATAGTTAATGTGCGCTTAGAATGGGCAACATGTAGCGTGCGACTAAAAGCAACCGCACCGGTCGTTGTCATCTGCGCTGCTATTTAAATGGGCCAGCTACTCTCATTTTAACTAAGTCCCCATCACCCGTTCGTTGCTATCACAGTAGTCATTCTTAGTTACTGTTTTCCACACGGGGGACATCCAAATGAGTATAAACTATAATTTGTTTAAAAAATTGCAGTACGATTTTGAACATCTAGCTCTGCTTGCAAATCGGAAATGAACAGTTTATTGTTGCCAAAAAATTAATCTCGGAAAAATTGGTTCATCCGAGTCACTTTACCCTTAAATAGATAGATCTTTTCTTGCGGGCAAACTCTCCCCAAGAAATCAAACTTCTAGTGCTAAAGGTTTTTGAGATAATGATATTTGTCGAGAAATATTGCGTTTTCTACTATAGTGCTCTTGTCGAGAAATGATCCTTCCACCCTTCTAGAAGGTATGTGTCCAGCTTATGATTTTTATCCCTCACTATGATGAATACCATATTTCCATCCGCATTGAAAATATATGCCGAGCTTATGAATTTTATTCCCCGTTGTGATTAATACAATGTGCCATCATATAAACATCATCAAATCTGTTGTATCAACATCATAGGAACTTCTTGTTAAAAAAAGCACGCGGAAATTTTATGATTTCACTGTTAGTTTATGCTAAATTACGAATTATTGTTTGATTTTTTTTTGCGAAAACGACGCCGCAAAAACAAAACATGTCAGTTTCAAAGCACGGTTTGCTGCGATCTTGTGTTTTTTTTCCGACTGGTGCTCAAAAAATCTCTTTCTGCCTCTTCCAAAAAACAGTGTTCTTCAAACTTGACTATAATGGATTTTACACTCGCGGGATGAATTCCAAAGCGCTTCGCCAATGGTCGCATACCCTAGCAAAGGAAAATAACAAGCTGATATCACATAGGTAACAAGTTCTGTTATCCTAGTTATCGTTATGATTTCCGCTGTTATCGCATAACATATTTAGCTATCACCATTGGCAAATTTTGTTATCATATGTTATCATTTTGAACACACTATTTTTTATGAACGTTATAAGTTGAATTGTAAAACTATAAATATTTGCATGTTTGAACAAGAAATTTTGCTTTTAATCAAAATATTTTTTTCAGTTATTAGCATGAGAATTTGACTTCAAATTGATAATTTGAACATATTTCAATAAATTTGCTGATAATACAGGATTTGTTATCAAGTTGTTGGCAGTGATAACAAAATAAGTTATTATTTTGATATCCAACGAGTATTTTTATGTTATTCATTCTGTTATGTTGGCTGTTTATTCAGCCTCAATGATAACATATTCAGTGATAAAAAAAACTGATAACCTGGTATTAGAACTTGTTATCAATGTGGTATAATCCTTTGCTCGGGATAGTTACACCCTTTTCGTGCAAACAAATAAACAAACGAAAGATGACAGTCAAACGCATAGCATGCTATGATGAACACATTAAACCATCACAAATACACGCGTACAACGCAAATGTACGTGGATACCTTATACTTATGACAAACATACAACGCTGACAAGTGTACTATCTGTCAAATACTTTAATCCAGTACTAAAAAACAGGTACTAGACTAAAAGAGTACAACCAACAATCAATGTGCAACTAGCGATTTGAAATTGGTTCACTGTTGTAGAACCCCTAGATCCGAAGTACGCCTTGCAGTCTGCACCTTGCCATGCACTCTTGCGCTTTTCAGTACCTTTTGGTACAAGTATCTTTGTTTTTGTTTTGATTCGCTATTTTTATTTTGACAGAATATTTGAGAGTGTATTGGTGTGAGTTACGGTCTTAGGGGAGAATCATTAAGCTTGGGACCGAGCTTAGGACCGGTGCGCTAGTACTTCCTGAGCCAAAAAATATATTCATTTTCTTCCTGACTAACCACCCGCTGGTACAACCATAGACTAACTCTAAGACCAGTAGGTCCCGAACAAATACGATTTTTTTCTTGGCTCAGTCAGTACTAGCACATCGGTCCCAA
Organism: Aedes koreicus; assembly: GCA_024533555.2. Classification (NCBI taxonomy): domain Eukaryota; kingdom Metazoa; phylum Arthropoda; class Insecta; order Diptera; family Culicidae; genus Aedes; species Aedes koreicus. Next base: position 1,164,690 of record JAHHFK020002854.1, read on the forward strand.
GCTCGGTCCCAAGCTTAATAATACGCCCCTAATAATGAACTCACACAAACACACTCTCAAATATTCTGTCAAAATAACACAGCAAATCAAAACAAAGGCGCAAATATGTATAGTTAGGTGCTGGCTTCGAGGTGTACTTCGGACCAAGGGGTTCTACAACAGTGAACCAATTTCAAATCGCTAGTTGCATATTGATTGTTGGTACAACGCTGTACGTAGTATGTCTGTCCCAGGCATTCGTTTCGATACATTCCTTATATATTTACACTTTCACCATCTTGTTGGGTTAAAACGTCAAATTAAATACACTCAAAATCAAATTTACTCAAAACTTCATGCACAATAATGTCTTGGTCTTATCTTGATATTAATGGTATTATAAGACCATATTGTATCAATATTTGAAGATGTCATTCCCTAGAACGAACCACTGACTGACACTTTTCACCAAATAGCAACCGCGACCCGTGCGGTGTGAGGTAATGATGATGCGCTGGTCATTTTTTTTATTTTTTAGTACCGGACCGGTACGGTTGCTCTAAGAATGTGTTGCCATGATACTCGCATTGTAGAACACCTATGCACTTTCACGAAAAATCACTGGGATGTTCGAAAAAATGGTTAGTTTCCCGAGCAAAGGTTTATACCAAAGTGACAACAAATTCTAATATCTGATTATCAACTGTTTGATCACTAAATTTGTTATCATCCAGGCTGAATAAACAGCCAAAATAACAAATGAGATAACAAATTAATATTCGTTGGATACCATAACATTAACTCGTTTTATTATCATTGAGTTCAATTTGATAACAAATTTTGTGATGTGAACAAATTCCTTGAAATAATTTCAAATTATGTTATCAACATGATATCAAATTCATACAGCAATAACTGAAGTAGGGCTTCTGTTGAAAAGCTAAATTTCATATCCATAACATGCTGGTATAATTCAGCGTTCGTCAGCATGCTGGAAGTATTCAGTAACGTTCGACAAAAATCGTCTTTAAAAATTGGTAACAGATGATATCAAAATTAGTCAATGTTGATAACTAAATTTGATATGCGATAACAGGTGAGTTCAAAATGATATCTCACATAACAAAACTTGTTACTTATTTGATATCAGTTTGTTATTTAACTTTGCTAAGGTGGTTACTCACCCGAAAAAAAAAATTCTCATAGATTTACAATGAATTGTATTGTACAATAGAATCAATAGAGTTCACAATTAATAGTATTGTTCATGACAATAAGAGGACAATAGACGTTATTGTTTCCACTATATAATCTGATGTAAATTGAGACATCAACAATAGAATAAGGGGGTTGTTATGTATCTAAACTATAGAAAAAATCATTTTTTCCAGAGCAAATCTGGGTCAATTACTATTGATTTTATTGTTTCACAATTGTTGAAAGTTCTAGCGTATGAGATGAATAGTAGATCTATTGTAATGACAATATGCATTTTTCGTTTATCTAATACATTAACAATAAGATTCATGGACAGCAAAAGATTTTAATGTTATTTTATATTATTATATTGTAACTCTATGGTTATTTTTATCCGGGCATGTCCATTCCGAGGCTACTTTCACTAGCAACAAGCCCCGCATAACACTTTGTACTGTGTACAGTTTACATCAATGGAAACAGGTATTATGCATACAATTTCATCATCAAAGCAGATGTTTTGAGGATGGCAAATTTAGGTATAATCAGATAAATCTCACCGCAAATTTTTGCTGATGTTCAGTCTTCAACTGGTATAGCAAGCCGTCCCCTGTGATGCTAAAGGATGCATTTTGACGTAGGACTACGTCTGTGTTTTCAATACTGGGGTACACGTTCGAATTGCGAAAATTTGGAGCGTCACGAAAAATATGTAGGTTTTGAACGTTAATAACTAAGCCATTTCACAATCGATTTACAAAATGTTTTCACCAATCGATCGGTACATTTTCTACGCTTCGATTCCAATATTTAAATCTATTGATTTATAACATTCAACTATTGAAATTAACGCAAATATAAGGTAATGTCTTATAATGTCGATTTATTCAGAGTAAATTTACCAAATACACAGTACTTTTCTAGCACAGATTTCATATTGAAGTAACGAACGTCTCCTAGGCAGCCATGAATGTTATAAAACGGGTACACCTTCGCATTTTGAATTAGTTTTTCGGTGGTCGTGGAGCTGTGCAGAGTAGTATCTGCAGTTGGATCGTAGCCGGCAGCAGCACTGGCGAGTAGTCGTTGCCCAGAGAGGCGTTGGTGCCGATGCTCCCGTCAACCTCGCTGCGAGAAACATGGCTGCTGAAGCCTACGAGTTGGCAGGATAAAGCCACCCCTGACAACGAGACAAGAATCAACTATCCCACGTCACCTGAAGATGGCCACCCGCAACGACGAGTAGCTGAACCAAGAATACCAAGAAGAAAGCCCAAGTTCAATCGCGAACCATGTTTCTCCCCCATCAACTAAATCCGTCCTTTTCAGGACGACCAAATCAATTTTCCAATTAAAGAGTTTATTTGGTTAAAATTTTCTCTTGTGCTGTTTCAAATTAATTTCAATCACCGCGCCCCGGCTGCAAATAGCATTAATTAAACGTCGCTTCCCGGAGTAAATGACAAAGAACGTTGAACAACCAACGAACGAAATTCTAGATCGGATAATTCGAACCGAACTGCGACACTCCAGACTGACCATGTGGTTGAGTTCATTGTAGTTCCTAGTTGTGCATAGCGGATTAGTTGCTGGCGGTGGCAAGCAAATTAGAAATGTTTCGGTTAAGAAAATCATCCGTGTAGCGTGCCGTAATTAAAACTAATTATTGTGGCGTAATAACTGAATTTCGTCCCCTTTGGTGCAATTTGTATCACATTGCTTTCGTTGGTACCGCCTTCTTTCGTGCACTAGCATCCGACCCCTTTACCTCATAGCTCATAGCAGAACATTTTGATTCAGTCTTACGACAGTCGTTAAGCTGTGCAGTGGTCTTAGGATCGCAGTTGGCGGCGGCGAGCAGTCGTTGCCCAGAGAGACGTTGTTGCAGTTGGCTGTTGTTGCCGATGCTTCCGTCAACCTCGCTGTGAGAAACATGGCTGCTGAAGCCTACGATTGGGCGGGAAAAAGCCGCCCGTGACAACGAGACAAGAATCAATCATCCCACGAGATGAACCAAGAAAGAAAGCCCAAGTTCAATCGCGAACTGTTTCTCCCCCGTCAACTAAATCCGTCCTTTTCAGGACGACCAAATCATTTGGTTAACATTTTCTCTTGGGCTGTTTGAAATTTCCATTACCGCGCCCGGCTGAACATGGCATTGCTTTAAATGCCGCGTCCCGGAATACATAGCAAAGCGCGTTGAACAACTATCTTCTACGCGTTAGAGATAGTGGCCCTCTCAACCATCGTAGAAAATACAACCGGGGCCGTATCATAATTAAGAGCCACCAAATAGCCGGCGTCGGTGGTGTAGTGGTAAGCGTGACTGCTACTTGGCACCCCAGTGGGTCTGGGTTCAATCCCAGTCGACGTCGGTGGTTTTTCTGAGGCGAAAAAATCTAGTCACGTCTTCCTTCGGAAGGGAAGTAAAGCCGTTGGTCCCGGTTCATATTCATGAGTCGTTAGGTAGGGTCCAGGTGGTGGAGTCGTCTTCCTGGCGTCGGTGATTGTCACCATGTGAGGAAATAGGCCGACGTAAAATAAAGATTACAAAAAAAAGAGCCACTAAATGCTTTCTAGAGAGTGTACAATAGAATTTTCTTGGCCCTTTTCAGAACTGACTTAACTCAATTAGCGGATGGCCCTGACGTGTATGGGATTTCGATTGCTGCGTAGTCCTACGTCAACTTTGCGTACAGCCCCATTGGGCTGTCCCTTATAGTTTTTATCTTTACAGGAGTAGTGCTCGGCTATCCGGCAAACATTATCACCTTGTCATTTCCGAAAGCAACAGCACGAATACAATTAGTACTTCACACAATCGCGCACATATACAATAGAATAAAAACCACAAGTAAAGAATAATTTCGAAAAGAAATTTAACTTTAAAAATCACGATCACTGTGCAACGAAAGAAAAAAACTTGACAGCTCTCGAAGTCTTAACCGTCCGAGGGCAGCGCTTACTGCGATTTTTCCAGTTGCTTCCAGCTTACATTGCTGAATTCAGATCAGTTGCGCATTTTATGTGAAGCTGATTTATTTCAATTTGCAGCAAATTGAAGGTGATTTAGTTGATTTCAGAAATTGAAATTGATTTCATCAAATAAGGTTGACCAAATCCATGCGAAACAACCCTCGAGATTCGTGAGTTTTTACGCGCTTAAGCCTGAGAGCACCTTTTTCTGCTTCAAGTGGCACGAATTGGTGCAAGGGTAGCAGTTGTAAAAGAGCATCTAAGGCTTTAGAGGGTGCGCTGGCCATTGCTCCAGTTATTGAGGAGCATGCCAGAGACGTTGGAGTTTACCAAGCTTTTTTTGAGCTGATATTTGTGTAGTTTTAGGCCACCACACTAATGAAGCATATGTTAATCTGGGTCTCACTATCGCCAAAAATATCCAGTAGATCATTCTCGGTTTCAGTCCCCATTTTTTACCGAATGTATTGCTACAAGCCCAAAGAGCAATGTGTGCTTTTGAGATTGCATACTCTAGATGGTCGTTCCAATTTAGCTTTTGATCAAGCACAACTCCTATATATTTAGTTTGCTTAGATAGTTCCAATTGTACTCCTCCCAGATGAAGAGCTGCAATAGTATATTTTCTTTTCCTTGTAAATGGTATTATAACAGTTTTCGAAGGATTAACAGAGAGTCCTTCATGATTACACCAATTGAATGTGTAGTTTAGGGCTGATTGCATTCTATTGGAAATAGTGCACTCACATTTACCCCTTACTGAAATGATGATGTTATCAGCAAATCCAATGACTTCATAGCCTTTGTCAGCCAAATTGTTTAGAAGATCATCGACTACTAGAGACCACAACGTGGGAGATAAAACTCCCCCTTGAGGAAAACCTCTTGTTGGTATCGTCGTCAAAGTAGATCTTCCTAACTTTGCTGTAATTATGCGGTTGGTTAGCATATAGACTGTTCCAGAAAGTATAAGCACACTTTCAAAATAAAAAAACAAGTCATGTTTTTTTTTAGTTTTAATAATTTTATTTGGCAAATCATATTTGTATTTGTGTTTAGTATGATATTTTACTCTCGATTAATCAGAATATTTAATCATAGCCAAGACTCCTAACTTTTCCTCGAACATGACCCATTAGCTTCTGCACAGTGGTACTTCCCACCATTTTGACCACTTTTGACCAATCATTTTTAAATTTTTGGATGTCGTCCGCTGGTTTTATGAATTTTTCTAAGCTTTGCTTTGGTTAAAGCCCAAAAAGTCTCGATTGGCCGTGCCTCCGGGCAGTTCGGCGGATTCATGTCATTCGGCACGAAACATACATTTTGACTTTTGTACCATTCTAAAGTGTCCTTTGCGTAATGACATGACGCCAAATCAGGCCAAAACACTACTTGACCTTCGTGCTGCCTGATCATCGGCAATAATCGCTTCTGGAGACATTCCTTAACGTATTTCTGAGTGTTCGTCGTCTCCGTTGTGATGTACGGACTAGATGTTTTACCACACTCGCATATTGCCTGCCAAACCATAACCTTCTTACCGAATTTTCGGTAAAAATTGCCTTCTCCGTTTCGGGAATGTCTTTGTCTTCGCTTACAGTATAGAATTGTGGTCCGGGAAGCGTTTTGTAATCTAGTTTCACATACGTTTCATCGTCCATTATTATACACCCAGAATTTCTACACAATAACGAATCGTAGAGTTTGCGGGCCCGTGGTTTCACGGGCGTGGCCTGTTTTGGGTTCCTTTTGGGTTTTTTCTGCTTCCGGTATGTTTTTAGACCAAGTCTTTCTTTGGCACGCATGACGTTACTCGACGAGGTCCCTAGTTTTTTCGCAACATCCCGAACGGAAGTCGCTGGTTTTCACTTGTCCGAGTCCGCTCACAGTGCACCATTTGTGCACGATACTTTTTCGTTGTTCCGGAGTAAGACCGCGCATTTTGATAGGTAACACAAAACTGAGCACTTTTTTGATGCTTTGTCATTCATAAATGTGCAAACCAAAGGACGCAGCCAAAACATGTTGAAATATTTCACTATATTCAAAGTGACCGTTAAAATAAGATGTGCTTATACTTTCTGGAACAGTCGTTAGCATGTATCCAATTGGAGATGCACATGTCAAAACCATATTTTTCCATAGCTTTGCTCATGGAACTGTGGGATGCGTTGTCAAATGCACCCTCAATATCCAGAAACGCTGCAAGACAGATTTCTTTAGCGTCAAAAGGCTTCTCTATTTTTGAAATCAACGTATGAAGTGCTGTTTCTGTTGATTTTCCAGCTTGGTAGGCAAACTGGGATTTGTTCAGTGGTCTTCTGTTCAAATATGATGATTTGATGTGAAGATCAATGATTTTTTCCATCATTTTTAGAATGAAAGATGTTAGACTAATTGGTCTGAATGCTTTGGGACTTGGGTATAAATATGACCCGGACTTCTCGCCATTTGTTAGGAATATACCCTAGTATCATACTGGCCCTAAACATCTCTGTCAGAAGAGGAACAGTGAAATCCTTGCGTTTTTTGTAACAGCACCGGATGGATCCCATCTGGTCCTGGAGACTTACAGGGCTTTAAGGAGTCCACTGCCCACTCAACCCTCGACTTCGTAAATATAGCACTGGCTATTTCTTGAGCTCTATCTTCGTCTCTTAGTGAACTAGATTGAGCTGCAGTGAAGTCCTGTGCGTTATAAGAAGTCATTTGGATTGAGCCTGGAAAGTGTGTATCCATCATGCTACTAAGTGATTCCTGAGAATCGATTGCGAACTGTTCGTTTTTGGTTTTTAAACTGCAGAGTCCATTAGAGTGATCTTTTGAAAGGGCTTTGTGAAGTCTAGCTACAACAGGCAAACTTTCGACTTGTTCACAAGTAAGCTTCCAATCCCTTCTTTAAGATTTACGATTTCATGATTGTATTCTGTTAGACTTTTTTTATATTAAGTCCAATTAGAAGTAGCTTTGGCTTTGTTGAAAATTTTTCTAGTTAATTTTCTAAGTTTTTCAAGCTTTTTGTTCCATCAAACTGCATCCTTACTTGAAGTTTTTCATCTCAGTGGACAGCTTTCTTCAAAGGCTGCTATAATATTAGTAGTAAATGTTGACGAAACTGTTTCAAGCTGCTCAGTGGAAGAAATGGTATCCGCCTGCATGAAATGATCGTTAAAAAGTTTGGAATGATAACTGTCCCAATTGGTTTTTCTTGGATCTCTAAATTGCTCAATCAAGATATCCCCAGAGTTATAATTAAACATAATATGTTTATGATCAGATAATGATGGTTCATTTGACCCATGCCATTTATCTATCATATCTGATAATTTAGAGCTGCAAAGTGTTAGATCAAGAACTTCTTGTCTAATTGAGGTAACAAATGTTGGATCGTTTTCTTGATTACAGATGTTGATGTTATGTGACATTAAATATTCAAACAAACACTCACCTCTATCGTTGATGTTGCTGCTACCCCAAACCGTATGGTGAGCATTTGCATCACACCCTATTAGGAGTTGTTTGTTCCTCAATTTACAGTGTTAAACCAGCGCAGCAACTTCTATTGGAGGAGCTTCAACGTTGTCTCCTGGGAAATAGGCCAAAGCTACGATGATTTCGGGTTTTTCCAGGGTCGTTGGAACCTCCAATTGTATTGCCACGATGTCTCTTCTGATGAATTCTGTAACAGGAATAAACTTAACATTTTCCCGAATACGAATTGCTGCTCTTGGTGCAGTTTACGTGCTTTCATAAAGAAGCTTACATTTTTGTGTAGAGATTCCTAAAATCCTATTATTTTTGAACCAAGGCTCTTGAAGAAGAGCCACGTCCAAGTTTTCGTGTATGAACCTTCTGCATAGGACACTGCTTGCTTCCTTGGCGTGGCGAAGGTTCACCTGAATAAATTTGATTTTATTCTGCATTTTGTTGGATTCCATTTTTCAGGGGCATTTGGCTATCCCTCTGATTGGAATGGTTTCCAATTACTTGTGTGCCTGCCTGTTTCTGTGCATTCGAAGCCGAGACCTTAATGCCTTTAGAACGACCAGCATTACTTTCCAAATTTTCAGTGCTTGATGAAGGGCGTGAATTATCCAAGGCGCCTAGGATGACAAAGAGATTTTCATGGAACAACCAGAAGGGTTCCGTGATACCAACAAATATCTGCAGCTGCAGAAAGCTCTATACGGCCATTAGTAAAAATATAGAGTATGAAACAGGAGGTTGAACTTGAAACTGGAGCAGATAGTGCGCCAATAGGTGTAACTATGCGTCGAGTTCGGGATGTAGGACATGGAACTAGCCAAACAGGTTTTAGGCCTATGAATGACCAGATCGAACGATGCGGTGGCAATCGATCAGCAACACCACATTGACCAACTGTTAGAAGAGTTCATTTTTACTTATTGGAATATTGCTTCTACTCCCCTGGACGTAAACCAGCGGATCACAAAGAAAATGTGTCCTGTAGATGGAGAATAAAAGGAAAAGATAAAGGATGTTCTATTCAAAGAGCTCCACTGACTGACTTCAATTGGTGGCGTGGCGTGGGCCACGTAGACTCATTTTTGAAAATCTCAGACCACCCCCTCCCCCCTCGTACTTTTATCCATACATTTTGTATGAAGCGTACACTTTGGTCAAACCAAATCGCAAAGAAATACGATTCCAACTTTTTCACCGTGCATAACATCCTTTTAAGAGAAGGATATAAGTATTTTTGTGCCAGTAAACATCCGAATCGCTCCCTGAAACAAAATTTCGTGGCCAAAAAGCGAGCATGATTACTATAAGAACGAGTTTTGACGAAATTTGATGGCTGTATTTTAATGGATGACGAAAGATATATCAAAATGGATTATAAACAAATCCCCGGACGAAAATTTTACCTGGCAACTGGTCGTGGGGATGTCCCTTCCAGATATAAATGTGTTTTTACTGATCAGTTTGTTCGGAAACTAATGATCTGGCAAGGAATCTGCAGTTGTGGCCTTAAAACCAAGATTTTCATCACATCTCAAACAACGACGTCGGAGGTTTACATTAAAGAGTGTCTGAAAAAACGAATTTTACCCTTCATCCGGCATTTGTTTTGGCCGGATCCAGCCAGCTGCCACTATTCTAAGGAGGTACTAGAATGGTATGCTGCAAACAATGTTAATTTCGTCGCCAAAGAGATTAATCCTCCGAATTGCCCTGAGTTCAGACCGATCGAAAAATATTGGGCAATTGTCAAGCAAAAATTTCGAAGTTGCGGTAAATAAGAGACAAATGCACAACAAATGCGTTTAAAGTGGAATAAGTTCGACGGTTCAGTGTCACCAGCGACTGTGCAAATCATGATGGCATCGATCACAAGTAAAGTTCGATAGTTCGTTCGAAACGGTAAAATGTAATAACTTGTTATATAGCTGAATAAATACCCTTTTTTTGACGTTTTGATCAACCGTGTATGTTGTTTAATTCTTGAGCTATAATCACTTGAATGCGTCCAAATTTACTTTGAATCGGGCTTTAAGCTTCATGAGATGAACGAACCGAATGACTCTACCTGAGTCAACTCGCCAAGTGAGAGCGACGCGATTCGACTCATTCGACTCACTGAATAGACCACCCAAATGACAGAAAAAGTGACTCGGAATACTACAGAGATGAAAAACTGGAGGAATAAAATGGTCGCTTTAGTTGACGAACAGAGTGTCCAAAAGATGATGCATGGTTCGTCATTTCGACAAATCAAAAGAATAGTTCGTCATGCCATCAAAACAAAAACGGAATAAAACAATTGATATCTTTTCTGAAAGTGAAATAAAAATAATCATTATTATGACTTCTCAGCTATTTTATTTCATCAAACCATTTCCGAGATAGAGCTGAATTCTTGCGTGCAGATATGAAGTTAATCGAGCCCTATTGAAATCACAATCAGTTTGTTCGTTTGACTAACCAGTCGAGAATGCTCTGATATCCGTTATTAAAGAAAGTTTCACTGTTAAACTTCAGGAGAAAAAATGCGGCTGATTTGAATTAGTCTAGTTGCTTTATAAGATCACGATACTTATACAATTACTGGAGAGTTTAAATTTCAACTTAAATCCGCCGTGTTTCAGTTCTTATAACGCAACTATCATGGACAATGAATACCTACTATTCGTCATAATAATTTCCACAGTCTGCATTTAGTGATGACACGGAATGCGTAAATGAAAAACCCTCGCACAGCAATATCCGTGCTGATGATGATTCACATAATAGTCCCTATAGGGAAAACTTCCAGTTCCAACGAAACCCGCATTGTCACATTTCATTTCGGTGTGTGCAGTGACTATATATGCATACAAACCATTCAACCCATTCAGAAGCAGGTTGCCATCACCCGGGGATTCCGCGGACGATAAATTTACAGCGACGCAACGGGGGAAAGCGGCTGAAAAAGGTTATTATGTAATTTGTATACACGTAGTCGCGCGGAAATGGCTTCCCGAGTGCCACACTGCTGATGCTGCTGGGTGCAGCACTCCTAGTGGTAGAATTAAGGACCACGGCCGGGTTTCAAACTCTACTTCTCGGTGCATTTCTATCCACAATCTGCTGACATTGTGCGGAGCGAGGACGGTACCGAGGACCTAGCTTTACGATTGTGAAAAAATAAAAGAGCATTCCAGTCGGTGCATGCTCTTTTCCATCATCTCCAGAGGGCTTCAATTTTCACGGACGAACGTTTTTGCGAGCTTGTTTGGCTGGGTTATTTCCATAATTGGTTCCTGTTCGCAACAACTGCACATAATGTCGGCATATCCGCAGAAGGGTTCTAGTCGGATGGAGCAGTCCGCCCGTGACTCCATTGAATACGATGCGTTAGAATTTTAATTAATTTTCATCATAGGAATGGTGGTAAACTTTGCCGGTATGACAATTCACGTGGAATGGTATCTATTAAGCTCGGCAATTCGGAATCTTGATCTGCATCGATAGTGGTGTTTTAAATGAATTGGGTGTACTCTTTGTACTGCCGGGGCCGTCAAACTTCATAGCCTTTTCTCGCTTTAGCACTTACCGCCCAAACACAATGCTAACGGAAACGGAACGGCAAATGGCAAGTTTGACAGTTGTTGCAAATGACTTCGATATGTCCAAATATAATCGGCTTGGATCTAGCCTGTTTTCTTTCCGACAAGCAGGCTTACTCAGATCGGGCTTTGCCGTTTGCCGTTGCCCGTCAAGGTTCCGTTATGCTGTTGATCATAGTAATCCTTGAATTAAACAATAATAAACAAACCGATGTTCAACCGTTGCAAGCAGGTGCGTTTTCTTTTTATGTCTTAATAAATATCAAGCAAAAGGCTCTATGAATAATTATCTCTATTGTTTAAACACACTTAAGTATTTGATTAATGATTACACTCAGTATTATTTCACAGAGGTCCAAAAAAAAACGACCAAAAGTCGCAAGACAAGTCTTTACAATCCCCCCGCTTGAATCCACTGCTAGATTTCAGGTGAACATGAAACACTAAGACGTTGGCTATGCAGTAAAACAAGAGCGTGAAAAAAAGCAATCACAATAAAACCTTGGACTTACGGATGATGTCCAGCTTGGCCGGCGGGGTAGCGACCCGAGCCCCGGAGGACCGGGCCGTCGCTAGGCACACGTAATCTCCGCTGTCGGACCGCTGGGAGACGCCGTTTACATGCAGATTGGAACCATTTAAATACACACGACGATCCAGTCGGATGGGATTGCCTGCCAAAAACAGTGTGGGGAAGAGAAAAAGAGAGAGAGAAGGAACACCGGGGGGTGAGCAGATGGTCATATAATAAAAATTAATGTTCCAGCAAAAGAAGCAAGAAACATGCTAGCCGCGAACCGATCGCCGGTGCACAAATGTCACCGGCACACAGCCAAAGAAGCAGCACATTTCTTTCGACTTGAACAAACAGAACACCAGAACCGGAGCAGAAATTGAATTCCAAATCAGAAATTTGGAGAAAATTAATGCAAATTCTTGTGCTACTCGTTGGGAAATTCATTCAATTTCAGCTTAGATTCGGTCGCTTCCGTGTTTCGTCTTGTGCCCGCACCCCTTTCGAAAACTTACCATTCAACGTCCAGGAGAAGTCGATCTCATCGTCGAAGAAAGCCCGACACTTGAACACAACCGATTCACCCTCGTACACCTGGGTGTACTTTGGCGAAACCGTAAATTGGAAAGCGGAACGGGCGAACGCTGTGCGGAAGAAAAAACATTAAATAGAACCAGAAAATTCCAAATTAGTCAACATCGTCGTCGGCATGCCAACCCCCCTAACCCATCCCACCACAGCAAACGTCATCACCATCACTGTCACGTGACAGCGCCGTCTTGGCTTCGGCAGCATTCGATGTTTGCTTTTCGTGCGACTGGTCCCGTTTCTTATCAGTTCCTAGGAACTCCGGCGTAAAAAGGAAGGCATTTTGGAATCACCGGAAAACCCCGTTTTCCGATGGGAAAAATTGCCGCACAGCGGAAGTATGATTGCAACGGAGGAGGAACTCAGCGCACAGCTTGGCAGGTGTATTTTTTTTTATATTATTAAGAACGAGGTGCGATGATAAGAATTTAACTCTTTTGTCAGTACGGAATGGGAAAATAATGTCGTTACCAATCTATCCAAACTCAACGATTGCGAGCTCTCCGAAGTGAGAATGGAAATGCTGTGAGGTGAATATTGATAAGGGGACGTTCGGCGTAACACAGGTTTTGAGTTACTTTAGAGTGCCTTTTTATGCGTCAAATATTTACATCCATCTGATCGGATCCTGCTGAAAATTGAAACCATCCACTAGCGATGAATTTAATGGCGGAAGCCGAGCACTGGATAATTTTTGAAATATGAGGTAAATCTATAATCTATAATTGATTATCAGTGATTTCAGTTTCCAACTCAATGTTAGAATTCCGTTTATATTCTTTTACTCGGGTTAGCAGATTTGACAGCTTACGCCGAAAGCTAATAGAGTAGAATAGTATTAGTGCACGAAGCGATCGAACTTGCAAACCCAATTCAGAGTAGGTAGATAAAGCTATGTCCATTTAGAATCCGGAATAATAAAATCATCTGTATCTCGGTAACGGATTGACGTACAAATAAGTTTAATACATCAAAACAAAGGTAATTCACTGTACTGAAATTAATATCAATAAAATCGTTTCTAATTTCTTCTTTATTCCTCCCATCAAACGCTGCACCTCCGGAGTCAACTTCCTTGGCACATTTGTTCCACATTTGGTCATCTGAGTCGCGTCCCGAGCCGTTTTTCCACTTTTCTTAAGCTTCCGCTTCATTATTGCCCAAAATCTCTCGATGGGCCGGAACTGCGGGCAGTTGGGTGGATTTATGTTTTTATCGATGAAATCTACGTTATTATCGCGGTACCACTGGATGACTTCCCGGCTGTAGTGGCAACTCGCCAAATCTGGCCAAAACTTCACAGGACCTTTATGGGCTTTAATGAAAGGTAGTACGCGGTTTTTGAGGCATTCTTCCTTGTACAGCTTCGAGTCCATCGTCTTATTCGTCACGAACACTTTGGTCTTTGCTCCGCAGCTGCATATCCCTTGCCAAATCATCAGTTTTTTTTTGGCAAATTTGTCCATAAAAGCAAACTTAAACTTCGCAGGAACATCTCCTCGTGCCGTCGCCATGTAGAATTTTTGGCCAGGAAGCTGTCCGAAATCCATTTTGACGTAGGTTTCATCGTCGATGAGCAGGCATCCTTGGTACTTCGTCAAAACCTGCTGGTACAATTTCCGAGCTCGAGTTTTGGTGACGAAACTTTGCTTCAACGTTCTGTTTGGTTGCTTGCTGGCTCGATAAGAACGATATCCTGCTCGCAAACGAATTCTTCGAACGGTACTGCGAGCAGCAGCGTATTTTTGTGCGATTTCATTATCTGATAGTCCAGGGTTTGCTCTGACGGTTCTCAACACCTTCTGGTTCAGCTTGCGGTCATATGTTCCACTACGACGCTTACCTTGAGGCACTCGATCCACGCTCTTTCGCTCCCTGAAACGTTTGAGCACATCATACACGGTTGATTTGGCGATTTTCAACGTTTTTGCGATTTTTATTGCGGACCACGTTGGATTATCAACGTGGGTGTGCAGATTTTTTTCTCTCCTCTCGGCTTCCATCTGGAATAACTTTTGACTCACTGCACGAAACACCGTGAAATTTATACCACAGAAAGTGGGCGCCTAGGTAAACAAACCGCTGTAAAAGAATTCTTGCAGCGGTCACTTTCCGTGCCGCTGCAACACAATAAGTGATTCCGGATTCTAACTGGACAGAACTTTATATGCAACCTGCATAACGAGACTCCTGTACACCCCGTGGTGAATGCATCTAAAAAATATGTGCCAGCCTTTCACGCGAGCATGCGCAATGTCTTCGTATGTTGCTTCTGACCAGCAAATGGACGGTTGCTACATTGCACCGGTCTTCTTTTTTTTTTAACTCCACACTCTGCCAATAATCGAAAGCCCCGCACTATGAGGCGACTCTATATCGAACTTCAAAACTGCTAATAATCATTGATTCACTAGTGACAAAGCGGAAAAACACTCGAACTTAATAATTTATGCCCGGGTGTCACAATATTACCACTATTAAGCAAAACTAAGCTGATGTAATTCTTTTTCCGGGTGCGGAGCGAAGCACACAAAGACCCCTAATGAGCGGGGAAATACTAACACTTAGAAAATTTTACAAAATTCGATAATTTTTTACCGAACTTTCAACAGCTGAACACTCGGTAATCCGATTTAACGGATTTCGGTAAAATTTGACAAGTTCCGGTTTGTTTACGGAATGTGGGGTGGTTTTCTAGGGGCAAGACACTGAGCAATCCTGAGTAACTCTGAGCAATTATGAGCATCTCTTATTCACTGGATTCATATTGTGCTATTGAACATTCCTACCTTTTGTGAAGCTTGGTTTTGACAGTGAAATTGCATAACCAAAACAAGAAAGTTCTGTCGTGAAGGGTTACCGTATCAACGTTGCGGTAATCCTCACCCGTTAATCATTAAATTTATATGTAATTAATAATAATTTGTGTAGGTTGTGTTGTTTTTAGCTTGGTTGGAACTTGTGTTGGTCCCCCAGCCCAAGCGCAGCTCATTTCCAGCCCCCATCTACTATTCTCCTGAAGCCGACCACCCTGTATGAAAATCAATTAGTCGCGCCATCATCAGCACCCCCCCCACCACCCAACTTAAAAGGATCCTACAGAACTTTCGCTTCTGGACTCCGAATCAGTGTCCGCTTACCGACGCAATCTTCATCAAAACGACTCTATTCGATATTTGTCCTGTTTCCTCAAATATGCGTCACGGCATCAGCAATGCTTCCCACAGTCGAAGCCAACGTCGAATTGGTTGGGTCTATCAATCCGTACAATAGGCAAATGTGGTTTTTAATGACTGCCGAACGGATCACTTCCAAAAAGAAACCAAGCCGGATCGACCAATCGCCTAATTCCTCTTCTAAACACTGCGACCTATCTTGCCTGAAATGAGAGCTTCTTACGATACGAAAATAGATAATTTTCCCAAACAGTAAACATACTGCTGTTATCGGTTGCCAAGGTTGCCACCGTCTTATTCAAACCAGTGCTGACAGAATACTTCAGATCAAGTTATAAATTATACAAGTGGATGGAAGCTGGTGTCTTCTGAGCAAACGTGAGTTTTATGATCAAATATGAGTACTACACTGATGAAAAAAGAATTTCAAAATTAATAAATTATGCCTTTTGAAGCATCGCAAATGCAGGTTGGTTGGACTTCATAAGATTATTATCAACATTATTATGTTATTCATAAGTGACTCTTACGACTTTCTTACTTACTCATAATGATTTTTCTATGTGTATCTTATCAGCTCCACAAATGTCCTTATGATTTTCATAACCCTCCTGGAGGGGAAAAAACCGTAAGGCAATTTAATAAATCAACAACAATGGCGCACCAAGGAATCAACGATCAGAATTTTCGAGATCATCATAAAAAATCTTACACACGAGGTAAGCCTTTTAACGCTAATTTTAATCATCAAATCTATCCTAAGTGGTGGATCCTGTATGACACCATCTTGGGTAACCATCTTATATGGAAAAAATCTGAAAATTATACCAAGACAGTCCGTACTACTTGTTAGCAATGCTTTTGCTAGAGCCGTTAAAACTTTCTTAAATTGATTCATATTTCAGTTGTTATTGAGGCGTTTTTTTTTCTATCCCTACAAAAAACACCGTGTTTGTTGGCACCAAAAACATTTTCTGGGTGACGGATCATACATCATACTGAAACACATTGACTTCGTGTTTGTGTTAGGAAACTTCTCGTTGATGCTGGAGAACAAATTAAGCAGTGACTGAAATGTCATTTAATTATTTGCATATTTTATCAAGGATTGTAAGAAGGTACTTTTCATTTACAAATAAAGACTTTTGATCTCATTAATCTCATTATTCTAAATAATAAACCCGTCCTCCTAAAAAATGTGTAAATTGTATCAAAAAATCAATTTTAAAATGCATAACGCACACGTTCAGTAACCATAATCAACAATAATGTATCTCATAAGACTGTGTAAAGAAAGCTGAAAAGCGGAGGAAATCAGTCCTTTCAACGAAGTTAAAATTTCAATGAAAAGATATTTGATTTTTTTTTTAGAATCAACAGACTATTCTATAGGTTGAAGAAAGCAGTTTTAGTGATCGAAGAGCCTGGTTTGATGATTTCTGAAAGGCAAAGGGTAAATGCATCCTTCTTTTTGGGGAAATGCTCCTTAAACTTTGGAAAAATGCTCCTTAGATGCGTTTACCCGGTATAATGCAATCGGAGGTATTAACCTTCTGGCTAGCGCTTGCCGGGTGTTTTCACGGGTCTTCAGTTTCTTCAAGATTGTATAGTTTTGACGGGTTTTAAGTTTCTGAATTTAAGAGTCGTCAAAACGAAATTAAGACTCGTCGAAATGAAATTTAAACCCGTCAAAACTACCTCGAAATGCTATACAATCTTGAAGAAACTAAGACCCGTCAAAACACCGGCAAGCGCTAACCAGAAGGTAAATACCTCCGATTGCATTATACCGGGCAAACGCATCTAAGGAGCATTTTTCCAAAGTTTAAGAGCATTTCCCCAAAACGAAGGGTGCATTTACCCTGCTGCCATTTCTGAAATGAATAGAATGTCTTATCATAATACAACTAAAATCTAAACACATATGTTTAAATAGAATCCAATACTGCTAATAATCACATGCAAGTCTTTTATGGAAGAGTGGTTGAAGTAAAGAATTGAGCATTACAAGCATTCAATTGTCATGCTGGGCAATTCTGGCATACTCTGAAAGGCAAAAGTAATTTGAAATGCAAAGATGTCCCAAACCGTGCTGAAATTATCAATTAAATTGAGAATGGAAAATATACCCTGCTTGAACAAGACCTTCAGTCGCAGTCACTCACTTCCCTATTGTCAAGTGGACAACATTTCCCAGGCTACGCCAACCAGCTTCTCCATGCTGAAATGCTGAAAAAATATGTAGATAATTACAGTAGAAAAACTAATTAATGTGATATAACTACAATAGTTACAAGTTGACATATACTACCAAACTGACATTTACAATTGACTTGAAACATGGTCGAAAGAATTAATTTTTGTGTATGGCAAAATATATAGTTTTTTTTATGATTACCCGTCTCATCCCCACCAACTCACTATGGGGAAAGTAGTGGCCAAAAATCGAAAAATTGACTTGCTTTGAATGACGTGTCTTGTATACTATTTGATAGCCAGATAGTTCAAACCTAGAATCCCAAAATTTGAGCCCTCTGTGATGAAAACTCATTGCGCCACAGACATCAGACTTAGGAAAATTGTGAAAATGGTAGAAAAAATGCATTTAAAAAAAAATGCAGTTTGCTCAGCGAATAACGGTCTAATTTTGGAATTTGATACACCGTTGGAAATGTAATTGTCTAAACTTTCAAATAAAAGGCGTAGCCAGGATTTCAAATAGGGGGGGGGGGGGGGGGGGGGCGAGTTTTTTTTTTAGAGAGAGAGAGAGAGAGAGAGAGAGAGAGAGAGAGAGAGTTTTCCCTTCCGTACGTAATCTCCAAGCGGTGGTTGCACATACTACGAACAATTAACATTAACGGACACTTAACGGACAATACAACGCCCGGTGGACCAGTAGAGTAGGGGTCATTTTCATGTTCCGACAGATGGAGCGGGAATGGAGCCCCATTTATGTGACATTACGCCTGAATGCGGGTGGATTATCTTCTCTACTCTCACTCAAAGTATTTGACAATACCCGTCCGTTTCTTGCAACAAGATTAAACAATTCTAGGCTTGTTCTGGAATAAAAAAAAAAAAAACGATTTTAAAAACTTTCGATTTTTCCCATGTTTTTAAATCAAACCACATTGAATGCCGAACATTTAACGGGTCATGTTGGATTTTTGTATAGAATAACCACCGAATTTGTTTGCAGTTTGTACTGAAAATGTACTTTTCATCCGCGACCCTCTCACCCAAAGCAACACAGAAGAAACACCGTGTTTTACTCACCATGCTCACACCGTTTGAATAGATTATATTTTTTTAATGGTTGTTCAAATAATAAGTGATTAGCTTTTAACAAACATACATTTTGGTGGTTTATAGCTTATGATTTGTGTCCCCTTTGCTCACCTTTAGTATAATTATTTTATCTGATATTTTCTAAACAGGAACATCAAACACAACCTTTTAAAACGACGTAAGTAACAAATGTAAGCAAGCTGTGTTTTTTTGTGCTGAATTGTTGCTACTTGCATTCTCAACACACGAGTAGTTAGTAAATAATTTAAGAAATTTTATTCATCAATGACGAAAAGAAATTCATATGCGTTCCAACAGCTATTCCTCAATATTTTAGAAATAATTTATATACACATCTGCATCTGCCTTTTGAAATTATAACCGATTTATCTGATATGATCCAACTGAAACACGTTCTGTCGAAACACGGTATATGTAGCAATCATGCGTATCTGAGTAGTATGAAACCAAAACGGTGTATCATTGAATTACATTAAAATTGTTGTTCAAATTCGAGAAATACAACTATTTTGCATATTTTTCTATTCGTGATTATTTCAGTTGCATGAAAAAACATTCATTTTGTTTTGTTTGCTTGTTTTTTTTTAATTACATGCTGGAAAATAATATACTTACTTTTGAAAAACTTTCGAATGTCCATTTATGGTACTTCTGGATAAAATGAATCAAATAACTGCTTTAGACTGCTTATAATTTAAAAAAAAACCGTAAGTATTTTACCCGATGATTCGTTTTGTTATGAAGGTTCTTCTGTTTATAAACACGCGCAGAACCATCGCTTATTCTTCCGGTCTTCCTCTAAATTCTCCACCGATTGCTTGTCGATCTGCCAAACTTGGAAGACATCTCTGCATGGAGTTATCTCAAATTATAATAATCCGTCCAATCTATCACAAAACGTTGCGATTGGTTGAGCGGACTGGAGATAATGAAATCCATTTGTATAAGGCCAAGTCTCTCCCGGTTGGTATTAAACCGATGAGCATGGATATCAATAGAAACATAAAGTTACCAGAAGGCACAAAATGCATCTACGGACTCTTATTTTTACGAAATCCCTCAATTGCAATTTTTAATGGATTAGCATAGATTGTTCATTCGACACTTCAACTTGATTGATACAGTTATTAGTTACAGCAGTGCAATAGATCGTAGAATACAGTAGTAAAAATTGTAAGTTACGAAAAAAGAGTTTGGTTCGAGCATCAGCTGTGAAAGGTTGTGTCGATGCTTTACTACGCACTATTTTCCTATCGAGCATGGCGCGTTTCGTGTTGTTTCGGTTATCTATAATTCGGTGTAACGAGTGATCGAGTGAGCACAGTAAGAGAATAACAAAGCGTCTCTCAAGCGTTCATAAAATTATCCTTGTTTTCCTAACGGAAAACCACCATCACACTCTGTGAGTGGCTCCAATAGCATCCTTATTATTGGTTTAACTCAGATCAAATCGGATTTCCAACATTATAAAAAATCACCTTGTTTTTCCGATGAAAAAACACCATTACACTTTGTGTGTGGCCCCAATAGCATCCTTACTGTTCTAATCGGTTCGAATCAGAAATCGGTACTAGTATTTAAATATTTTACTAAACGAAGCGTGAATTCAGCTTATTGTTTACCAAAACGAACCCTGCTGCCACCCAATCTTGTCATCCAAAATCCCAGTGATTTCTCGTGGAAGTGCGGCGGTGGTCTCGGCTCAGGGACCTGGCGGGCCATCCTTGTCATGTAGCTAACATCTCTTACAACCAAACGTCAAAAGATTCATTGTTTGTAAACAATGCTAGCGTTCGTACCCGTAGTAGCAAACGTCAGATGGGCCTTATTCAAATAAGGCCCGCGATATGTTGCATACTGTCAATCGCTAGTAAATAGGATAGGGTTGCCAGGTCCCTGTCTCGGCTTCCAATAAAACGTCCAAATAAACGTTAACGCATTCCTACCCTTTCCTTATTTGACCTGCATTCGGGCGAGGCCAGCGCCGGTATTGCCTTAGTTTGGGATCACCAGTTTTACACATTGAGCATGTTTGCATCATCTGTTGATCTTCTGAGTAACGGAAGTAACGGAATAACAACTTCGGGCGGTCAATCATGCTCATTATCCTGCTCATGCTCATAAAAACGGATAAATTATTTGAATAGGATAAGACAACTGTAACTTCTCGCCCTGACTAGCTTGCTGTTCTGCTTCTCACACGCTGACTCAAACTGTAAGATATGATCAACATATATTCTCAATAATACGAAACTACAGTACCCTAAAACGGGGGAAAGCGGGGTAACGGGGCGGTTTGACCCATGCCATGAATAGTTCAAATAAATATTTATCGTTGATACTTTTTCTAACTATCAACTGTGTTTCTTAATCTAGTATTATTTGGCTTCTGAAAGCTATAGCATAGGTTTGAATATTCAGTTTTTTGATTAACCAAGAACTGAACATTTTATTGAGCATAGCTTCTTCAACTTTCAGCTAGCGGGGAAAAAATCAATCAATGCTTATCTAATAGCTAACATTACAGATTAAGAGATATTTCCCTAGTAGCACATTTGTTTCAACCCAGTAAAGGTGACTGCTCTGTGACTCAATTAAGTCACAATAGAGCTGCTGAAACCAGTTTTGACTGTTGTGTGCTGCTTGGGGTTTTAAGATACTTTAGGCAACATAGGTTGGGTTCTAGGTTAAAGGAAAAATATTGTAATAAAATTGTTACTCGTTACTATTTAAAAACTATTATATAATTACAACTTTTTTCTCATGGATGTCAATTTTTTACGCTTTTTTTGCTACAACTTGTTACAAAATCGAGGCAACTTCGCGTAATTTGGCTTTTTTATTTAGGCAAGGGAGCAATCTGACAAACATCCCAAGCAACACAAAATCGTCATATTTGGTTACAGTGACTTGATTGTGACTTAATTGAGTAGTATTGGAGTAACATCAACTGTATTGCAACAAGTTAGCTTGCAACCTTCTAGAGATAAAAAATAAATAATAATATATTGAAACAAATAATAAAATTCTAAAAATAAAATCAAAAATTAGGGGGAGGCAACGCCCCCTCCTGCCCCCCCTGGCTACGCCTATGGAAGGAGTCAAAATGTCGAAAAACACAACACAAAAGATGTGATAGGCAATTCAAACCTTTTTGTTCCGAACGCAATGGCTAATAATTTCTACACGGAGGTTCGGTTCGGAGCGAGCAGAAAACCGGATAACCACCCTCTTGGCCAATTTTCCTTTTTCATTTAAATGGTATTGTTTCCCCTTTTTTGTCACTCTGTTTTGGCAGGAGGTTTATATGAGTGCGTATTTTGTTTTCTATTTAGGTTTGTTTTTCTTTAGCAGACCGCCGCCCCTGGTTGGGTTGTACAGCCATATAGTCGCAAACTTACTAGCAGATTGTCCCCATTAAATCAAATCTCCGGCGTGGTGTTTATTTCCTACCGCAAAGGTGTTTCCATACATGAGAAAACACGAATTAATCCACCAATACTGTGACCTGACTCATCTTAAACACTTCAGTTTTCAGTCACTACCTATAATTAAGGTCTGTATCCGCAATAATCCGGACACCCCAAAACATGTAAGGTGACCGTTTCAGCGGGACGAAATCATAAGTCTTTAAATTATTTGTTAGGGAAAATCTGGGAAAACCAAAATTTCACGCACGACAGTTTCTAGCTATTATCAATACCTTTCATTTGGTGTGAAATTTTTTTTGAAATATTTTGTAAATTTCGAGTCTTATCAAATTTGGTGATCGGACTTCAGGTTTTTTCCTTCCTCCCCAGAATCATAGCAAAAATAATGTTAGCTCATTTTGTGAATTGCTTTCAAAGTCAGCGTGGCGTGCATCCAAACATTGAAAGTAAAAAGCAATTTTTGTTTGATCAACATTGAGAACCATGCTGGGAATCATATGGCTCTCCAAAAGATCCGGAACGTCCGTAAAAGTGGCCAGTTCTAGGAATTAGTCCCATATGGATGAAATTTTCTTTTTGCAATCAACATTCAGTTTATGAAAGTATAATAGAATGAACTTCAATTCGTGGTCTGAAAATGTTCCTTCAGAGGTCATGTGGTGGCCACCCGGAAGATCCGGAACCTCCGTAAAAGTGGCCAGTTCTTGGAATTAGTCTCAAAACGAAGACTTTTTTGCAATCAACATCTAGTTTGTGAAAGTAGTATGAACTTCAATTCGTGGACTGAAGATGTCCCTTCAGAGGTCGCATGGTGGCCACCCGGAAGATTCGGAACATCCGTGAAAGTGGCCAGTTCTTAGAATTAGTCCCAAAAAACGTTTTTTTTTTGCAATCAACATTTAGTTTGTGAAAGTAGAATGAACTTCAATTTGTGGTCTGAAGATGTCCCTTCAGAGGTCGCATGGTGGCCACCCGGAAGATCCGGAACCGATGATACCAGTAGTTTCTAAATTGTCTCATATATGCAGTGATCTCATCATTTGTCATGATCGGGTTGTGGTTTACGAGAAATCGACGAAAAAAGTCAAAAAATAAAGTTGATTTATATCGAGTCATGGCTGTACTTCCAAAAACTGGCCACTTTCAAGGATGTTTCCGAATCTTCCGGGTGGCCACCATACGACCTCTGAAGGGACATTTTCAGACGCAAATTGAAGTTCATTCTACTTTCACAAACTAAATGTTGATTGCAAAAAAAAAAAAAACGCTCTTTTTGGCGACCTAATCTTCAACCAAATGGTCAACTTTCACAAAAATGTTGAAAAAAAAAAACGTCTTTTTGGGACTAATTCCAAGAACTGACCACTTTTACGAAGGTTCCGGATCTTCCGGGTGGCCACCATACGACCTCTGAAGGGACATCTTCAGACCACAAATTGAAGTTCATTCTACTTTCAATTTTTTTTTAATTTTTTGGGGGGGGGGCACAAACTAAATGTTGATTGCAAAAAAAAAAAAAAAACGTTTTTTGGGACTAATTCTAAGAACTGGCCACTTTCACGGATGTTCCGAATCTTCCGGGTGGCCACCATGCGACCTCTGAAGGGACATCTTCAGTCCACGAATTGAAGTTCATACTACTTTCACAAACTAGATGTTGATTGCAAAAAAGTCTTCGTTTTGAGACTAATTCCAAGAACTGGCCACTTTTACGGAGGTTCCGGATCTTCCGGGTGGCCACCACATGACCTCTGAAGGAACATTTTCAGACCACGAATTGAAGTTCATTCTATTATACTTTCATAAACTGAATGTTGATTGCAAAAAGAAAATTTCATCCATATGGGACTAATTCCTAGAACTGGCCACTTTTACGGACGTTCCGGATCTTTTGGAGAGCCATATGATTCCCAGCATGGTTCTCAATGTTGATCAAACAAAAATTGCTTTTTACTTTCAATGTTTGGATGCACGCCACGCTGACTTTGAAAGCAATTCACAAAGTGAGCTAACATTATTTTTGCTATGATTCTGGGGAGGAAGGAAAAACCTGAAGTCCGATCACCAAATTTGATAAGACTCGAAATTTACAAAATATTTCAAAAAAAATTTCACACCAAATGAAAGGTATTGATAATAGCTAGAAACTGTCGTGCGTGAAATTTTGGTTTTCCCAGATTTTCCCTAACAAATAATTTAAAGACTTATGATTTCGTCCCGCTGAAACGGTCACCTTAAAATACCTGGAATAAGTTACCTGCCTAGCCCCTTCCAAACAATAATGTGACCCATTAACCCTAGAGCTAGCCACGAGTAATTGGCACCCCACTTACAAAAATCGAAAAATAAAACATTGTTCATTACAATATTGTTTATCGGACCTTAACTTGGTCTGTTGATGCCTAACTACAAATAAACAAATCAATGACTACTTTTTTTTAAATTTATGTTTGAAAGAATAAGAAGGGTAAGAATTCAGAGTTCACTTTTTTTATAAAACACTTTTTAGAAAACACTGTTACAAGCATATTAGTAGAACGATTGTAATTGGAAAACTAAGTGAAGTGTAATTTAAATTTTCCCAGCTTAAGAATTCAGTGGTAAAAAAAATACCCGACACGGAATAAAAAAAGATTTTAACTTCGGTGGAATAGTTCTTGTTTTCAACAGACAAAAAAAATGAACGTTTCTGCAATGTACAGGTTTTAATTTAAGCGTCAATATTCTACGAACGGGCTCGCCATAAACAACGAAACGATGAATCAGACTAACTCATAACCAACGAACAATAATCTCCCATCACTTCAAACAGATAAAACTGCAAATCCAACCGCAGCACACATATATACATACAAACGTGGGAAAAGGTGTCGGATATATACATATATCTACGATATGACAGACCTAGATCCGAGAATAACAAAGATAACGTTGATATCAAGAATGAAGAATACTACTTACAAAGCAATGCCGACAGTGCAACGACCACGATCTTGAATGAACCTTTGATTATGCATTTTGAACACAAGCCTACTTGGCTCTTTTCTCCCAGTCCGCCAACCGTTTCAACCTTTAGCACCAAGGCGAGACGATTTAAAATAAAACCGTATTTAATATCTTGAGATTGCGCGCCTTCTTGCTTTATTTCGCTGCTTTCTTTATCTTCTCCTCTCACTTCACCTTTTATCACTCAATTTTTATTTTCATCCACTGCTTCGCTGGCGTTTTCCCACTTTCTTCTTCCTGCAAAAAAACGGTGTGCCCTTTTCTTGTGTACCGCGCGGCAGCGCACTCTCCTTCGAATTCGATTTTATCTCTTTCGTCCCGGTGTTCTTCTTCTTCTTCTTCGTCCACTGATTCGTCTTCTGTTAGCCTTCCAGAGGCATTCTTGCGATTCGCCACTGACTCAATAAATACAAGATACGCTGCCCACAAAATGATTGTTGATGTTGTTGTTCTTCTACTCCTTGCTACTCATTGGCTCATCTTGGTTTCCATTTCACGTTTATTTACACGCTACCTCCTTTTCCGTATATTGAAATTTTAATTAAAACTGACACAAAACACCACCGGCACGGACCTGCGTTTGAAAAATCACACACCACTTCTAGTCGCAATTTTCTCGCATTTTTTTCCTGCATGCAGTCTTGTTGCCGTTGTATGCATCGACCGGGCGAAAACAGACGAAACAAGTTCCTCCGGATTTTCAATTAACCAAATTGAAGTTTGATCCTAGCGAAAATTTCCCTTACGGAATTGCATCAAAGCAACTCCCTCACACACACCTTTTTCGTCGACTAGACGTGATTTGCCCTTCTTTTGTCTACGATCCTAGTAGGCGCCCATATTCCACTACACCACCCACTTTCCGAACGCGGTGCACCAGTCCTTTCCCAATTCTCCCTTCCGTGGCTCGCTATTTTTTTTTCGACTTTTTGTTAGCCTTCCACCCGTCAAGGGTAGGGTGATCTCTAGGGTAGAGAGAAAAGATCACAATAATCTATCCCAACCCAATAAAATTCAAACGCTCCCGAACTGGCACTCTTCCCAACGAAAACCTTCACCGAGCTCCTCAGCCTCAGAACAAAAACACGACCGAACGCCACGACCGGCAGATAGAAACTGGTTTCTGGCTGGATTATGGGACTGGCTGGAGTTGCGACGTCGGTCAACTCGAGTCCCGAATACATATACGTCCTCCAAACTTCTCGGCAACACGCATTGATGCTGCTTGCTTGGGACGAATCCACTTTAAAGTGTCTCTCCAGTTTCGGAAGACTTCCCTTTCATGTTTTCAGTACCGCGAACAAGAACCGTAAAACTCTCCAGACGGCAACTCCAGTTCCATATTGTTGGCCGGCTTCTCCCGTTTGAAACAAGTCGCTCTTGCACTCACATTTCCACTTCTATGGAGCCGATGCCGACGAAACGAAACACACTCTCCTTGCACGCACACACATACATTCGCCCGCATTTATGTTTCTTTGTTTACATTCAGCCGGCTAGCAGCATAAAACATACACCCACACTGACAGTGCATATAAATACATGCATGCGCAGCAGTAGCAGCAACAGTCGTTACCAGTAGCCAAATATGGATTCCGGTTCGTTTGGATGCAGGATCGAGAAGCAATCCGAAAGAAGGTGGAAAACAAAAACAAAACCAAAGAAGTTCTAGCGCTCACACACTCATTTTTTTTTTCGCTGGAAATCAGCAAAATTGTGCTGAATTTTTTACCGAGCTGTAAAACCAGCAATCTATCCAGCAAAATAAATGATGTTACTGTTATTCCAGCAAAAATAAATTTCATGAAACTGTGTGGTACACAATCAGAGTGCGAAGTGTTCTGAATATTCGTGTTGTGGAACACATAAGTAAAGTCGGCGTATAGCATGACAGGTCGACATAACGGCGACACAGAATGTACGTATCCAGCTAACAGAGCAAGCGTGGTCATCCTCCCCTTTCAATCATCGACGCTGCAAGAGGTAAGACCTTCTTCCGAGGGAAGCTACGCTGGGTGATTCCTAACTCGGCCAACCAAAACGCACATTGGCGATCCTGCCAGGAGTTGCTCTAGTTTAGCAAAATCCTGAATTATGTAACCGTTCTCGCGGATCTTACGAAAGCCATGAATTTCTTCCAAACAAAGGCTCCTGTTTACCAGGATAACGATCAAAACTGGTGTAGCCCTGTCGCCCTCCGCAGTCCACCTGATACCATCACACCGAGTATCCGCTGGGATAACATAAAGCCATTCCCAAACGGAGTACCTGCTAACAAGATGTGGGAGGAGTGGAACCGCTACATCGAAAATTTCGAAATCGCGGCAACACTCAGCAATGCGAATGACCCTGTTCGGAGATCACAGCTGCTTTTTTCTTTCGATCGGGGACGAGCTGCGGGGCGTAGTAAGAGCTGCAGAGCTTTGGGCCTAGCTTAACCGACGCTAACTGCTACAATACATTCGTGGCAAATATCCGGAACTACTTCCAGTCAATGACTGATACAGCCGCTGAACATGAGGCTTTCTCGAAGATGAAGCAAGAGAGAAGTGAGTCCGCGATCGCATTTCACTCCCGTCTAATGGCAAGAGTTAGGTTATGCCGATACAACCCCGACGATCAAGATAGGTTTGTACGTTCACCGAGAACCTCAATGGTTTGAGGAACAAAGAGATAGTTAAGGCAGCAAAGACGTACGCACACGATACGAACCACATAGTGTCATGCCATACCTCGGTACGAAGCTTTCGAAGCAGAAGCACCGGTAAACGAGCTGTCAGAAGTGTATGCAGTTGATCGTTGGAATCAATCAGCTTTCGGTCGCGGAGCAGACAGGAAACGCGTAAGATCGGACGAACGGGATGACAGGCCGCAAGCGAAGCGATATCAACCAGACCGCCGAGACTTACAAGACCGAGGTCGCCGCAACAGATGCTCAAGATGCTGTCGTTTTCCTCACAGGAACTACCCTTGTCCAGCGCTACTGAAGCAATGTAATTCATGTGGTGAACGAGGCCATTTTGCAGTAGCTTGCCGCAAAAAGCACATCCGGGAGGTGAAAATCAAAAGTTACGATTCCCCCACACGAAACAACCAAATGAATAATGAACAGGTATAAATTAAATAAATAGGCTGTCCTTGTAAGGGAGTAAATCCCAATACCCTTACTGTCAAATAATGTTTGTTTCAATCTAAGATCCGTACTCTCTCCTATTTTAGCACGTAAATACCCTATCTCTTGAAGATGTTCTCGTATATTGTCGTCTAGGCACGTCCAAACCGATTCAGTTTTTAATTGACTCCGGTGCGGATGTGAACGTTATCGGTGGGTTAGACTGGTTACACCTGAAACAAGAGTCCGAATCAGGTCAGGTTAAGCTAAAAATGTTGAAGAACTCTGACAACAAAAGGTTACACGCATACGGTTCCCAATCGCCTATGGTTGTAGAGTGTATGTTCGAAACCGAAGTAACCGCATCAGGGTCCAATGTACACGCCACAATCGCTACTTTTCACGTCGTTCAAAATGGACTTAGATCACTCCTCGGCCGATCTACGGCTAATGACATGGGCTTACTTCACGTTAGAACGAATGTCAATAACCTGAACGCACCGAAAAGCCCAATGAAATTCCCAAAAATACCAGGCGTGAAGGTGAAGTTCAGCGTGGATGTAACTGTACCCCCTGTCAAGAACGCGTACTATAATGTACCCGCAGCATTTCGGGACGCTGCAAGACGAAGACTAGAGGAAATGGAGTCCCAAGGCATAATCGAAAAAGTGACTACAGCCCCCAACTGGATAAGCGGAATGTCAGCAGTTGCCAAGGGAAAAGATGACTTCCGTTTAGTGGTTAACATGAGAGCACCGAATAAAGCCATTAACCGGGAGTATTTCCGTCTCCCTCTGATAGACGAAATGAAGGTAAAACTACACGGATCTACATACTTTGCAAAATTAGATTTGAGCAACGCCTTCTACCACCTCGAATTACACAATGACTCACGTGACCTCACCACTTTCCTTTCCGAGCATGGTATGTTCCGTTTCACAAGGCTGATGTTCGGGGTGAATTGTGCCCCTGAAATTTTTCAGAGGGAAATGACAAGAATTCTCAAGGATGTAAAGAACGTCATTGTATATATAGACGACGTTCTCATCTTTGCGAAAACCCTTGAAGAGTTGCGGATAACCGTTAGCCACGTCCTGCAGGTCCTGAATACAAATAACCTGACGTTAAATACCACGAAGTGCGAGTTTGATAAAACGCGAATCAAATTCCTCGGGCACGAGCTCGACAAGGATGGCTTTCATGTGGACGAGGGCAAAATAAGAAGTATTAGAAACTTTCGGGAACCAACGACCGTATCGGAGCTGCGAAGTTTCCTAGGGCTGGCATCGTACATAAGTCCCCATGTGCAGAACTTTGCAGACATTACTAACCCTTTGTGGGCCGTTATCACTGCAAAATCATGGTCGTGGGGCCCACCACAGAGCCATGCCTTTCAGACAGTCAAAGAACGGATTGCCGAGTGTTGTGTGTCATTAGGATTCTTTTCCGAAGAAGACAAAACGATCCTCTTCACCGACGCTTCGCCGGTCGCGCTGGGGGCGGTCTTACTACAGGAGGACAAAAATGGGTCGCCAAGGTTTATCAGCTTTGCTTCCAAATCACTGACCGAAACTGAGAGGAGGTACGCTCAGAACCAACGCGAAGCCCTCGGAGCGGTTTGGGCGGTGGAGCATTTCTCCTACTTTTTGCTTGGGAGACAGTTCACATTACGCACGGATGCACAAGGTGTAGCATTCATACTAAACCGTACGCGCGAAGAATCCAAGAGGGCCCTAACACGAGCTGATGGTTGGGCATTGAGGTTGAGCCCTTACAGCTACATCGTAGAATACGTACGAGGAGCAGATAATATAGCTGACTCTCCATCACGCCTTTATACCGGAAACGACAAAGCATTCGACGACGATTCAAGCCCTTGGGAGATTGCCTCATTGGAAGCTAACGCTGCTGCATTTCTGACGAACAGCGAAATTCAAGCCGCTACATTACATGACCGGTACCTTCAAGACGTCATGTGTGCACTAAAAACAGGGAAATGGCCGAGACATGCGCTGAAATACCAGGTGCTTGAAAACGATTTAACCACCCGGGATGGCATGCTAGTGAAAACCGGTTGTGTGGTGATACCGGAGGCACTACGCAAAAGGACATTAGAAGTGGCCCATCTTGGACACCCTTCAGCAGCCAAGCTTAAGAGCATCCTCAGGCAACGTGTTTGGTGGCCTGGAATGCCAAAAGACGCAGAGGAATGGGTGGAATCTTGCGCTACTTGTGCAGTTAATGGAATGCCTGAAAAGCCCACTCCCATGAAACGCATCTTAGCTCCGAAGGCCGTTTGGGAAACAATTGCGTTGGACTTCAACGGACCGTACATTAAATTCGGCGGAATCTCCATACTCGTTATCGTTGACTATAGGTAATTGACAAAGTAATTTTATTCAATACGATGTCGAGTAAGTTGTTCATTTTGTATCAGGTCTAGATTCCTAATCGCCCGCCCCGTGAAATCAACGAGTTTCGAGCACACAAGAAGAGTCTTGGAGGATATTTTTGAACGGGAAGGTTTGCCGAAGTTCATGAAAACGGATAACGGCCCTCCGTTTAATGGAGAGGAGTACAAACGATACTGCACAGAACGTAATATCACGCCCGTTTTCTCGACCCCCCTATTTCCACAACAGAACGGCCTTGTGGAAAGCTATATGAAGCTTATCAACAAGGCTATGGTAAGTGCTTCAATGAATAAAACGAATTACGTGAAAGAGTTACGCGAAGCAATCCACGCTCACAATGCTGCTACTCACAGCGTAACGAAGGAAGCCCCGGAGGAGGTAATGTCAGGAAGGAAAATTAAACGCGGGCTTCCGCTGGTTAATTTTGAAAAAGTTAATATCAACAACGAGCTTCTGGACGAAAGAGATCAGGAAGCCAAGATGGCTGGGAAACTACGTGAAGATAAACGAAGAAGTGCACGACAATGTCGAGTGAAGCCCGGTGACACAGTGATAATTGAGCGTCACGCACGCTTGAAAGGCGAATCACGCTTTTCCGCACATAAGTACGTCGTCATCGAGGAAAATAACGGTAGCCTCACACTCAACGACGAAAACGGACTCGTAGTGAAACGCCACATTTCACAAGCCAAAAAAGTTTCCGAATGGCGAAAATCAGATGCACTAGAAGCAGCCGACAATCCGCAGGACAGCACTTTACAAACCGGAACATCTTCACGAACTGATCGGGTAAGGAAACCCCCATCGTATTTGGACGATTTTGTTCAGTCAGTTGATACCGATAGACATCATGTTAACTCCTAAAACAAATAAGTGCCGTAATCCGACACGACATTAACACAGGTTCTCTTCATATTTATACTTACGGAAAACGACATAAAACTGGCTTGCTACAATGTTTTCAAATAAACAGAAATAAAACAGATGACGAGGCGCTCTTGTTTTTGTTTTCCTTATCAATCGTCATTTCCATCCTAGTTTCCATCTATCAACGTACTGGGAGGTAAAGCAAATCTTCAAAACAGTTGGTATAAGTTGACACAATCAAAACAAAACAAAACACTAGCATAATTCGTGACGTCAGAAATTGCACGGCAGTACAGGGTAGTACCATAGTACACAGGGCCCTGCATATATAGTTGTGACACATCGAGTATCGAACAGTGGTGGCACCCACACAATTCCTTCATCTGTTTCGCAAATTACACTAACCTCTCGAACAGACACTTACACAACTATCTACTCAAAATGTCAAACATTTTTCTTTTTCGCTCCCAGTGTAAATAAACGTTGTCATACATACACTGACCAAAAAAAAAAAGGGAATTAGAAAATAAGGTGATTTAATATGAGAGAGGCGATTGCAAACCTGTTTTGTCGAATAAATAATATAGGAATAAAGGTTTGTAATCTTTATGAATTTTTTTTACTTTTGAGAAGAGGGAAGATGTGTGGTACACAATCAGAGTGCGAAGTGTTCTGAATATTCGTGTTGTGGAACACATAAGTAAAGTCGGCGTATAGCATGACAGGTCGACATAACGGCGACACAGAATGTACGTATCCAGCTAACAGAGCAAGCGTGGTCATCCTCCCCTTTCAATCATCGACGCTGCAAAGAGGTAAGACCTTCTTCCGAGGGAAGCTACGCTGGGTGATTCCTAACTTGGCCAACCAAAACGCACAAGGATTTCAGTAACATTTTCGACATTTGCTGTTTTTCAGTTATTGGTGACATCGATTGCTGGATTCCAGCAAAAAAAAAAGAATTACTGGTCAACTACCAGCAAATCATTTTGCAGGAATTAAAAACCAAAATTTGGTGTGCAGATACTGAAGCCACAAACCAAATAATCTTAACTGATTCCAGCAACAGTTTTTGCTGGAAACACATCAGCAAAACACTTGTTGCTGATATACCAGCATTTCTTTTTTTCTTTTTTTTTATAACCCTCCACTAACCCTCACACCAAAGAGCTCACACAGAGAGCCCTCTGGCTGTGGACACTTACTAACATTACTTAAACAAAAAAATAAACGCGGAGGTTATAACTACAAAAATAAAATGCAAAGTAAATCCCAGTGGAATTTTATTCCTTTTAAGAGCACCCGTACCGGGTGGTACCGTACAGCGACTTAACTATATTTGATCGCCCTCACTATCACTTCAAACCGTATCGGGCGCAACAGATCAATGCACGATGGCGCACACAAAAAATAAATCTTGTTTTATTAAAAGTTTTGCACTTTACTTCTGAAAAGTATTTATTTTTCATTAAATTCCCTTAAAATTATCTACAACGAAAGTTCTTCGTTTGATTTGAAAGTATTTATGTTTCGGTTCAGTGTGTAAATTTAAAAGTGATTTCTTTTACCATGAAAATTGTAGAACTGTCAAATCCACCAACACAAAGGACGTCGTCGTATGGATTTTTTCTGTATACTGTTGCCAAATAATACAAAAGCTTCACATTCAAAATGTTCCTCATGGCGAATCGCCCCAACGAATCGCTTATCAGGAAAGTTCACAAACATTCGGCGTTATTAAGTTCCGAACGGACCGTGCAAACGGAATAGGCCATGTCACTGATAATAATAATCCCTCTTTTTCTTTTGCAGCGGTGCACCACAAGCGACGACGAGCGGCAGCAGATGCTAGAGCTGGCTCAAGTGCCATTTCGGAAGATATGAGAGAAAATATTTCGACTTGGATCTTTCGGGATGGAAACATTTGTGATTGAACGACGCCAACCTCCGGTCTCTATGAAAGTTATAATAATTCATTTGAAAATTAAAACCTGTTTTATGTTAAAACCATTTTTCTTTTTCAATCAAAACAGCATACATTTATTTTGATTGCACGATACGTTCTAGTTGAAAGTTCATTTTCAAATAAAAATAATTTGCTTTCATTTTCAAATACGCCACGGTGTGGATTTGACAGTTTTACAATTTATCTGAAAAGAAAACTTTTTTATGTTAAAAGTATTTTTACAGCATACTTTTATTTAAATTGCACGACACTTTCTGGATGAAAGGTTATTTTGGATTAAAAATAATTGACTTTTATTTTCAACGATGCCACGGACTTTTCCTTTGACAGTTCTACAATTTGAGTAACTCTGAGCAATTATGAGCATCTCTTATTCACTGGATTCATATTGTGCTATTCAACATTCCTACCTTTTGTGAAGCTTGGTTTTGACAGTGAAATTGCACAATCAAAACAAGAAAGCTCTGTCGTGAAGGGTTACCGTATTAACGTTGTGGTAATCCTCACCCGCTAGTCATTAATTAATAATAATATGTGTAGATTGCGTTGTTTTCAGCTTGGTTGGAACTTGTGTCGGTCACCCAGCCCAAGCACAGCTCATTGCCAGCCCCCATCTACTATTCACCTGAAGCCGACCAGCCTATATGAAAATCAATTAGTCGCACCATCATCAGGCCCCCCTCTAAGTATGCAACTTAAAATGATCCTACAGCACTTTCGCTTCTGAATTCCGAATCAGTGTCCGCATACCGACGCAATCTTCATCAAAACGACTCTCCGATGTTTGTCCTGTTCCCTCAAATAGAATATGCGTCACTGCATCAGCAATACTTCCCACAGTCGAAGCCAACGTCGAATTGGTTGGGTTAATCAATCCGTACAATAACAATATATGGCATTTCATGACTGCCGAACAGATCACCTCCAAAAAAACCAAGCCGGATCGACCAATCGCAAAACTGGAGTTTTCAATATTTCCGGTTGGTGGAACCATAGACTAACTCTAAGACCAGTAGGTCCCGAACAAATACGATTTTTTTCTTGGCTCAGTCAGTTCTAGCACATCGGTCCCAAGCTCGGTCCCAAGCTTAATAATACGCCCCTAATAATGAACTCACACGAACACACTCTCAAATATTCGGTCAAAATAGCACAGGAAATCAAAACAAAGGCGCAAATATGTATAGTTAGGTGCTGGCTTCAAGGTGTACTTCGGACCAAGGGGTTCTACAACAGTGAACCAATTTCAAATCGCTAGTTGCATATTGATTGTTGGTGGAACCGGCTTGTTCTCCTTTTAGAGGTGATTCCATATGTTTTGCGTTTTCCTACAAAACAAAAATTAAACAATACTAAACAATCTACGTCGGGGCCCAATTCCTCTTCCAAATACTGCGACCTATCTTGCCTGAAATGAGAGCTTCTTACGATACGATAATAAATCATTTTCCCAAACAGTAAACATACTGCTGTTATTGGTTGCCAAGGTTGCCACCGTCATCACCGTCTTATTCAAGTCAGTGCTGCCAGAATACTTTAGATCGAGTTATAAATTATACAAGTTGATGAAAGCTGATGCATTCTGAGCAAACGTGAGTTTTATGATCAAATATGAGTGAAGTTGTTTTTTTCGTTTTCGCACACATTTTTTGGCATTCCCACCACCTTATATCTTGGGGGGAGTAGAAAATCATAAAGTGTGCAAATTTGATGAATCCTGAGTAATTTTGAAGAAAAAGTTACTCACGAGAAATTAAATTCGATTTTGCTGTTCGGTAAAAAAATTGACGAAACATTTCGGTAAACATAACATCTTACCGATTTTTCGGTAAACATAAAAAATGTTACCGTAATTTTGTAACACTTTACCGAACGATCTGTAATGTTGAATTTTATTTACCGTATACGGTAGAAAAGCATACAATCCATACGGTAAAAACAAACAA
Organism: Aedes koreicus; assembly: GCA_024533555.2. Taxonomy (NCBI): domain Eukaryota; kingdom Metazoa; phylum Arthropoda; class Insecta; order Diptera; family Culicidae; genus Aedes; species Aedes koreicus. Next base: position 1,200,244 of record JAHHFK020002854.1, read on the forward strand.
TTACTGAATACGGTAAGAACTTTACCGAACAAAACGTAAAACGAACTCTGAATCACCGAAGCCCGGTAAAGTATTATTAACTGTCAAACTGTCAGCCATTTTCTATGAAGCCTCGTGGTTCCAGTGATCGGTTGTCCAGAAGGTGGTTTGGATATTGATTAATTTTAATTATTCCATGTATGTATGTAGAAAATAAACCAGCGTTAATTAGAGCTTTCATCCGGCTAGCTATAAATATTTCAAACGTTCTGATTACACGCTAAACAATCAATAGGTTCGATGTAAAAAGGGATTATTATTCTAAATGATACACATGCAAAATATACTTGCTGCATTGTATCCATCTAGAGGTAGAACACAACTTCACTGACCAGCATCCGATGCAGCCGACTCTCATCGTTCGTAGTATTTTGTTGACTGCGCCATATGCTGGAAAGACCTCACAGTCCCGGTCGGATTAACAACAAATATAGTTTTGTTTAATATATTCAATTAACCAATAACATCCGAATATTTTGGTGTTTAACGATAAAAACAAAAACAAAATACCGAAACGGTTCGGTACCAGACTACACAAATTACCGAACTGTACGGTAATTTTTGACAGATCATCCAATCTTCCATTACCGAACTGTTCGGTAGTTTTTGACAGTTCATCAAAAAATTTGAGTACCGAACGTTCGGTAATTGATTTAATTACCGAACAGATTACCGAACGTTCAGCTGTTGAATGTTCGGTAAAAAATTACCGAATACTGTAAAATTTTCAAAGTGTTTACATTTTGTTACCGCATACTGTATCGGTCGCTGCTAAACTAGTGCTCCACACGCTAAGATGAGAATACCTAAAGATCGTTAAAAAGTACCGATAATCGCTTAAAAATTCACATACAATTACAATTATGCGTAAACACAAATTACCTAATATTGGGTAATAGTATTGAAGGAAGATAAACATTAAATAATACCGATTTTTTATCGTTACTTTTTACTGAAAATCGGGTATTTTTCTGTAGTTTTATTTTACAAGATGCTTTAAAAAAGACATAAAATTTAATAATTTATCCATTCGGATTAGTATTTCAAATTCTGCACTTAAGGAGAAACAAACGTTCAAATGTATTGTAGAAATATATTTTTTGCATTAAAAAAAATTATCAATAGAGTATGGTTGAATCAAAGTAAAGCTGAAGTGAGATTAAACATAGTAGTATCTAAAACTGAAATCGGTAATAACTTTCTGGCTATTTTTCAAACTGTATGGAATTGGCCATTATCGACGATTTTCTGCTAGCTTTATTACCAATTACTTTGCTTAAACTGCTCGAAAAACCTTTTTTCAAGAGCATTATCTACGACGTTTAACCTCACTATTGCATTACCTGGTTTCCTCCATTAAAGAAATCGTCTGCATTGACCCAACATTATGACACGTTCATAATTTCATTTTAACCCTTGAAATGGTAATTTCAACTGCGGTTTTTTTTGCGTGTAGTCATAATAGCGTAAATTGACATTACCGTGTGCGCCACTATCGCGTTGCTAAATTTGAGCGCCCGATGCTTTCCGATAGTCACGCAACAATTTTGCTACCGCTTTTAGTTGCGCCCGATACGGTTTGAAGTGATGGTGAGGGTGATCAAATATAGTTTAGTCACGCACCGCTACGGATGCTCTAAGCTTCCTTGGATCGAGTAGGATGGTTATCATTCCATCTTGCAATTCAACAGATTGAGGTCCATTACGAAAGTTGGAATTGCGTAGTAGAAGATGGAAGAACTGAAAAAAACATTTGGATCCGGATTCGTTCCGAAAATTGAGCGGTGAGAAGGTTGTGGCAGAGTTGTGACCTTGGAATTGTACAGAGAATACACTACGATGAGAGGGAGTGGGAGGAATCACAACATCTGAAAAAGTAATGCCGTTCTTGTTTTTTAACCTGATTGGTTCAACCATTCGATCAATAATTGTTTTGATCAACTGTTAGTCATTTCTTTTTAATCACTACTCAGCAATATTTGTATTACTTGTTATGGAACAAACAATCAGCAGTTAGTCCAATTGCTATAGTAGTAGTATAATTGAAGCACAGAGAAATCCATATCCATATCCATATTTGCGCCTAATTTCAATATAAGGTTTTAGATTTACCTATATTTGCGAGAAATTTACTTTGAATTGGTTACCCATAAATAAGTAAACATTACCTATATTGTTAGTTAACCATGTGTACTCATATATGGGTAAAGCGTCTTTACCCATAAAATGAGTATGTGCACTTTTCCGCAATTATGGGTAAAGTTTACTCATATCTAAGTAAACTGATCTTAGCGTGTAAATAAGCCGAAACGTGTTTTTATTTGTTATAAAAAAAGAAAACAAAACATTTGCAGCGCTGTATTTTCAGCAATACAGCTGATTGAAATTTAGTACTAAACTTCAAAAGAAAAAAACAGGGCTCTGTGATTTAGACTAGTAATATTTCAATTTCAGGACTGTTCATACATACACAACAAAGGTTTTAATAAAAAAATTAATGTAAATTTTTTTTAATAAAATCCCCTCAGTATTTTGATTAAGTCATTTTTCTTTTTTCTTAACTTATTTTCATCAGGCAAGGTCTACCTGATAAGAAAAAATCGGTTCCCGGAGGCCCTATTTTCCAGATTTCTTCTGGATAGACAATATTCAAAATTAATCATGGAGATTACGTAACAAACAACGTGGTTGACGTCGCGATCTGGTAGTTGTACCTAAAACATTACAAAAATATTTAAATTTCATCGATCTTTTTATCACTTCCCTTCTTTTAAAATACGGTAACAAGGAGCAGGTCAATCAGTATTTCACCCCCCCCCCCCTTAGGATCTCGCTCAGGATAAACTGGTTAACTGGATAAACTGGTCTGGGGTTAAAAAAAAAGTGCATTCATATTTGCTTCTTGTCTATCTTGTCACGTTTTTTTAAAAGGGGGGCAGTCAATGAAGCTGGGTCTGCCCTTATTTCTGCACTACTATCAAGATATGTACTAGATAGTTACTTCCCGCATAAACAATAACCATAAGAGGTGCCTAACCGCCAATTCGGGGTATCATCCCAACTGTAAGTGGTATAGTCATACCATTTATAATATCGTTCCTGTATGGTACATGTTTATTAGGGTAATTACCGATACCAATTGCTGATGTTGACTATTGACTTGTGAAGGCTGCTGTTGCACCAGCGGACGGAGAACGCCTCCATATTGACGATGTTGACAGTCGAGTTACTAGGCAATACACAATTTTTGATGATCCGCTCAACAACTGCTAACCGTCGAAGCAGATGGGTTCGTTTCTATTGTTATGGTCTTTACCACAAAAGTTCAACTCAGTGGACGCAGTGGTTCTACGCCCCAACAAAAAACTATAAGGGACAGCCCAATGGGGTTGTACGCAAAGTTGACGTAGGACTACGCAGCAATCGAGTTCCCTTACACGTCAGGGCCATCCGCTAATTGAAAAGGGCCAAGAAAATTCAATTGTACACTCTTTAGAAAGCATTTGGTGGCTCTTAATTATGATACGGCCCCAGTTGTAGTTCGCGATGGCCACTATCTCTAACACGTAGAAGATAGTTATGGATCTGTTGGGTCAGTTCAACAACGGGTTGTTCAACGCGCTTTGCCATTTACTCCGGGACATGGCGTTTAAAGCAATGCCATGTTCAGTCGGGGCGCGGTAATGGAAATTTCAAACAGCACAAGAGAGAAAAATCATCCAAACGAACTCTTCAGTTGGCAAACTAATTTGGTCGTCCTGAAAAGGACGGATTTAGTGGACGGGGGAGAAACAGTTCGCGATTGAACTTGGGCTTTCTTTCTTGGTTCATCTCGTGGGATGATTGATTCTTATCTCGTTGTCACGGGCGGCTTTTTCCCGCCAAATCGTAGGCTTCAGCAGCCATGTTTCTCACAGTGATGTTGACGGCAGCATCGGCAACAACAGCCAACTGCAACAACGTCTCTCTGGGCAACGACTGCTCGCCGCCGCCAACTGCGATCCTAAAGCTTGTATTACACTGTTTGTCCAATAGCCAAATATTTGTCATAGGCAGATAGGCATCTGACAAACATCTATGATATCTGTCAGCTGTCTAGCTGCCTATGCCAAATATTTGGCTATTGGACAAACAGTGTAATACAAGCTTAAGACCACTGCACAGCTTAACGATTGTCGTAAGACTGAATCAAAATGTTCTGCTAAGAGCTATGAGGTAAAGGGGTCGGATGCTAGTGCACGAAAGAAGGCGGTACCAACGAAGGCAATGTGATACATGTTGCATCAAAGGGGACGAACTTTAGTTATTGTGCCACAATAATTAGTTTTAATTACTGCACGCTAGACGGATGAATTTCTTAACAGAAATATGCCTTAATTATTTGCTATCACCAGCAACTAATCCGCTATGCACAACTAGGAACTAGAACGAACTCAACCACATGGTTTACTTCGGGACGCGGCGTTTAATTAATGCTATGTTCAGCCGGGGCGCTGTGATTGAAATTAATTTGAAACAGCACAAGAGAAAATTTTCACCAAACAAACTTTTAGTGGAAATGATTTGGCGTGAAAAGGAGGGTGGGGGGGGGAAAGTGGGCGGATGTGGGGGGTTGGTTTGTGGTTGGGTGGTGGGTGGGGGGGGGGTGTGTGTGGGGGGGCGGGGTTGACGGGAGCATCGGCAACAATAGCCAACTGCACCAACACCTCTCTGGGCAACGACTGCTCGCCAGTGCTGCTGCCGGCTACGATCCAACTGCAGATCCTACTCTGCACAGCTCCACGACCACCGAAAAACTAATTCAAAATGCGAAGGTGTACCCGTTATATAACATTCATGGCTGCCTAGAAGACGTTCCTTACTTAAATATGAAGTCTGTGCGCGGAAAGTACTGTGTATTTGGTAAATTTACTATGAAAAATCGATATTATAAGACATCACTTCATATTTGCGTTAATTTTATTAGTTGCATGTTAAAAATCAATAGTTTGAAATATTTAAATCGAAGCGTAGAAAATGTTCCGATCGATTGGTGCAAACATCTTGGAAATCAATCGTGGAATGACTTAGTTATTAACGTTCAAAACCTATATTTTTTTCGTGACGCTCCAAATTTTCGCAATTTGAACTTGTACCCCAGTATTGAAAACACAGACATTGTTATGGTCGCTGTTTTTGAGACGAAGGCGCTGGGTCTGCCTCTACATTCAAAGTATTCATTCTGCACGTGAGATTAGTCGCTTGTTTCTGGGGGGAGGTAGGATTTGTGGGTTGTTGGTATCGTCGAAGGTAAAACACGGGGCGTGGGTTTTGTGTAATTTTTTGTAAAAAAAAATATATTGTTAAAAATAGAAGGTGATTATGTTTTCTTATTTTATTTTTTTGTGTGTGCTGCTGCGATGTACACTTTTTTCTCATGGTGATATGGTTATTGTTGCACCAAGGCATACATTTCATTAAACTTTTTAACGAATAAAACTTAATAATACCAACAATACCACGATAACTATACATTTATTACAAAAATATTATAGCGATAATAAATTGCGGACATTACTTTCTCTTTTCATATATTTGACAGGACTGAGCCAAGAATAAAATTATTTTTGTTCGGGACCTTCTGATTCAAAATATTTTTTAGAAATACCTAGATATGCGTGAAATTTACTTTAAATTGGTAACCTTTAAATAAGGAAACATTACCTATATTGTTAGTTCACCATGTGTACCAAGGGGTCGGACTTCCTGATCATTTGATCAGATATCGTCATTTTTTATTTAGATCTTTGAAAAATATCAGATGGTCTTATCAAGATTTAAAATCTTTTATGACAGTTTGAAACAGACTGTTATTTTATTTCAGTATTTCAAAATGTCAACATTCTTGTTTTGATAACGTTCTTTTGTGTACATATTACGCTCAGTATAATTCTACGGTATAATTTTGTCCAACAAATCGATACATGAAAAGGGAATAGAAATCCTCGTAATTGCTTCGGATGGCGACTTTACTACTGGCCGCAATGAAAAAAAAACATGGGAATCCCACAAGGCGTTACAGCGATTTCCCCATGGGGGAAATTTTTCCGATTTTCAGAGAAAGAAGAACCTATCTGCATTGAGGATCCACCGCATTTGGTAAATAAGTGCCAGCATACTCTTGTCAACCGATCAAAAGATTTGCAAATTGGGAATTATTGTTTGAGTTTTTTGTGGGTAATATCAAGGATTCTTTTTTATTCATCGTAATTTTTAGACTCAAAATTTGTTGACTTCGGGAAGTGAGTATAACTTGTTGGTGGAAAGTCCCTTTAAAACTTATGATAAAACGTATATGGTAGAAATGAGGTTCTATCCGACTGGCAAAACTCAATTTAATATTCATGATCTTACCTTATCTGACCTTAGCAGCGAATGAAGCTCGACTTTATTATAAAAATAACGAAGCCACGAGTAATTAACCAACTGAAGAAGTTTGAGGCTCCCAGTGAAGGAACTCTACAGCTCTACTGCGAGTCATGCAATTCCGAGTTTGAATCGTTTAACCCATCCTGCACAGAGAGGAATTTGATGGTCAATTTTACCATTATTGGGGGTTAGGTTGACTATTGCAGTATAGTGATTTTGAACCGACTATGATCATGGTCAAAACTACCATTAAAAATAGTTGATGCAACATTTTCCATAATGTCGGAATAATCCTTGTTACCATGATCATAGTCAAAAATGCCATGAACGTGGTGAATTCGACCCTTTTCATGGTTATTGAAATCATTATATACGATAGTCATCCTGACCATGATTTAATTGTCGGTACAACGATGAAATTTTTCTCAGAGTGTAGAATATTCTTATGGCTGTTAACTCCAATTGGTATTATATTCGGATGAAAGCCCGATCAACGAAATTCGACTACTTACCTGGTAATGTTGGATCATCAGTTCGAAACTGATAAACACGACTCACGGAAAATGTACTCCCGTTGTGTTCGTTAAACCCGAGGCTAACCCAAGTAACCACAAGCATTATATTATTGCACTTATTCAACCCAAAATCAACATCGGTAATGCGGGGTCGCATCAATTCAACAGTTGTCAAGTAATGAAGCGTTAGATTAGCTTAAGAATGTAGTGATGCATTACCAATGCAATAATGCTACTTTAGCAATGTCTTATGGCATTACTAAAGATATAGCATTATTTCGATCCTAGTGGGGCCCTTTTCAGCTTTAATCCAACTTCAATGATGCACTAGACGTAATACATATGCCCTATATATGCATGAGATTACAGCCTCGTGGTTACTTGGGAAACCTTATGTTTTGTTCAGTCTATAGAGTTGTAACACGATACAAGATATCTTGATAAGGGTTTTCTTGGTGATATTATTTTTTTTATCCCCATAGGATTGCAATGATCGGGGTTGTTTTATGAAAACTTCAAGTGATTATGCCGGAAGGATTAGTCTATGGTGACCAAATAAACACCGGAGTATCAGTCAGTATACGTGTTTTGTTGTCCAGGTATTTGTTAAAGTCCGTGTTTTTGTACTTGTCCGTGTCATTACATTGTTAGTGATATTGCCAGTGCAATTTTTGGTATCTGCGCAATTTCATATTGTACAGGTGTGACAATGTAACAGCTATCTCTCTTATTCTACGCTCCCAAAATGGAACAAAGTTTAAATTCTTCGGGAAAATAGCCTGCTCTGTTGGACATGAATATTTGTGAACGGTCTTTTAATATATAGTTATGTTTGTATGTATGATGTGTATCTACTTATCAACTGTTGAAAATCATGTGCTTAAAAATCGCAAATACAGGTTCCAACTTGCAAGTGCGTACTGTAATCCGATTCCTCGCTTGAGGTGACAGATGGTTGTTTATATTTTGCTTTCGCGGTCGGTTTATTGCTGCGGTTGTGTTTTATTTTCAACGATTTTTCGTTCGGTGAGTATTTTTGTATAGAAACTCGCTTGATTCATAATTTTAATTGGGAGTAGATTGCAGCAAAGAAAATGATCAGCGAAGAATCGTTCGGAAACGGCAACGAATCCACTTACGAAGCAGCTGGAGGATCGACCATCGATTATTAACTTGAGGTACTGGATGACGAAATGGAATACTCAATAAATCTGATACCCGAAGATCCATTGGAAGTCAGCAATACAAGCAATGCATCAAACAGCCGTGATGACTTATTCTTCTGTACGTTGCTAGTTTATAAGAGTCAGTTCAAAGGACAGTCATCGGGAACCTACATCGCTCGCTGGGAGTTATCAGCAGCAAGCAACAGCGGATTCGTGCATAAAGTTTGGAATTTGTCAAAAGTTCATTTGGCTCGTGAAGTGATTTTCTTGTCCAATGCTGATGGGTCATCTAGTCCATCATGGAGCTCCAACGAAACGCCCATCGAGAGTGAATTCCACAAATTCTTGCTTTTCCAATCTGGTCGGCGAAACTATACGCTGGAGAAAGTAACCGATGGAAAGTCTACTATTTTACAAAATTGGAGAGACAAAGAAAGTTCTTTATTTTTGCACATGTACTTGCTATCCATAAGTAGTCGTGCAGTCTGGAACTCGGTCAAGGATGTGCTAATTGATCCAGCTGAAAAGGACAGATCCGGAGCAGCAAGGACTCAAGCTGTGTTTGAATTATCTGATGATCTCAGAGTCGCCCATGGTGATCGCTTGGATGGACATGGAATGGCTTAGTCGTTTTGGGCCAACAGTATTTTGAACGCTCCTGCTCACCTAAGAGAAGCGATGAAAAACTATCCTCCTCAACATTTATCTCATTTGTTCCGTTCTAAAGAAGGCCCTCGAATCTGTGCAATAAAAAGGGAATTGAAAGTAGCCCTCAGTGTAAATAATAGTTTTCATGATGAGATCAGGTCCCTTCGACAGGCTTTTGATGTACTGGAATCGAGCTTTGCACATATTGCCGCAACGATGAACATCGTGAAAAACCGCTTGGAAGCTTTGGAGATTAAGTAGAGACAAGCTTAGTGAAAGTCTCATCAGTGCTATGGAGTCATCCACTAATGTTCGAGAAGATCAACAAGGCAAGACTTTGAGCATGCAGATTACCGATGCTGACTACGTTGATCACATCTAGGCAATTTCTATTCAACCATTTATTTCATCAAATATTTCTACAAAAATAAGTTCACTAATGCTACAGTTCATACCAATAAACAAGTGATTAAATAAACTTACTGTCTTCTTTCGAGGTTATGTCAATCATTTCTTCTGGAGCTGCAATTGTTGGATCGAACTTGCCCCCACTAGTGTATCCGCATTTTTTGAATAGCTTAGCCATATTGAATTTGGAAAAAGATGTCATAACTTCAGCTACTAGCGTTTTCGGATCCTGAGTACTATTCTCTTTGTAAAATTGTTGCATTCTCTTCTTAGAAATTCCAAACACTATCTCAATCGGGTTGTAGAAAGGTGTATACGCTGGAAGAAAGATCAGGAATATACCCAATGAGCGGAAATACCCTACGATTTTATCATCACAGTGGATACGGGCACCATCAAGAATCCATATCGAGTGATAACCGGGGTATGTTTCAATGTGTTTGCTTCTAAGGGCGAACTGTCTGCAATGTTGAAAGAAAATCATTCGGGTGAACGTGCCTTCTGTGTACGAACATTCTAGCATGCCCTCTTGGCCTATCATACAAAGACAAGAAACTCTGGGTTTACGAATGAATTCTCCTTTACAGATAAGCTTTTTACCCTTCACAGCGTATCCACGGGTACGCAACATTCCCCGGTTATCAAATGATACTTCATCTAAGAATAATAAATTGAGATAGTGCCATTTTAAATTGTTTAATTCGAAGCAAAATCTATAAATATCATCCTGTCGTATTTGGATAGCTCTTCGTTCAAGGCTTTTCCAAGTTAAGCCTTCGCTATGAAGAATCCGGCAAACGGATGAGGCAGAGATACCTATTCTAAAATGCTCTTCGAAAGCAGCCCTGGCTTCATTCAGATATAACAGCGGTTGTTGTCTGTACAAATCCACTAGCCAGATGCGTTGTTCGTAATTGAATTTCCGGGCAACAGCGTCATGCTGTTTCCGCTCCAAAGTTCCACAGCGTTCGTATGTTTGAATCCAGTTCGATATCGTTGTCTTGTGTTTGCCATAAATCAATGACAATTTTGCTCTGTTGAATCCAAGAATGTAATATCCGTACAAGACATGGTACATGGTATTTTCGGAAGCTCTTCGACGTTTTACAGAGTTAATGATATCCACCATTCTATAATGATAATTTAAAAAAGTGTTAACATAATTCAATTACCAGATGAGATTACCTACGCAATACGGGCAGCGAGACGGGCAGGAGATTATTCTCCGAATGGATGGATGATACAAAATCTTGAGCAACAGCAAACCGAATTGCTTATTGTTGTTTATATATACGAATTTTTCCAATTTATCCATATCCAATTTATGACAGTTCAAAGAAAACATTCATGCGAACAAAAGAAGACATGCGCATATTTTTGACGTCTCTGACTAAAAGACAGAAAGTCTAAGGAGCAATGAAACGAACAATAATTCACTTACACAAGGTTAGAAACGTGCTGCACAAATAGTATAGTTCATGGCAACGCTCCCTCAAAATGCACCCCCCAATTTTATAAATCTGGTTTCTTTCAGAGTTATCAAAAACTGTATCTTCAAAAACGTCGTTTGAATATCCCATCTCAAAATATTCTTCTACATCTCGGGTCATTTTAGTACTACTATATGCATACGGCTCAAAATCGCTGATTCTAGCTGTGAAATTCATCAACCACGGTATTTCATGATGCTCATAGGAAGCACCAGGTATTTCTGACATAAACTGAGAGACCGAAAGAAGTCTAAGATTATCTTTAAATTGTAAGGCTGTAGGTCGCTTTTGCTTAAATCTTAGCAAGGAAAAAATGTTTTCCAAGCAATCCTGCGTAAATCTTGCAGTGTAAACCACTGTATACTGTTCAGAATATAGAAAATGGTATTGAAGCCGAAGAATTGAATTAGTACACAAAATTGACGCTGTTTGCCATGGCTTCCACCGCTTTTTGATCCCAACTTTGCAATCAAAAATAAATGTACGGTACTTCTTAGAAATGACACTGTTTGATTGTACACATTCAAATTTTGAAGACTCAAAGCAAGATTAAACTGACGGGAAGTCATCAGTTTGAACCAACGCCACACTGTTTCAATCCAAAGTGCCGTGGTTAACAACTCTTTACGACCAGTTTCTTGACTCATAAAGCGCAATGCTGCTGCCACGTCGTGATTGACGAGCTTGTAGGAATTCGAAACTTTCATGGCATCCAGATTACTGCCGTTAAGGAAATCTACTTCCTTGAAAGTCAAGCGAGATGCCATTTTAAGCCCTTTACCTTTCTCAAAAAGAACAAGGTCCCTAAGATGATAAATGTCTGCTTCGTTCGCTATTAAGCCATTTTTATCCTGCTGTGAAAGCTTTTAAAAACGTGAGTGACGTCTGGTAAAATTTCAAACGCATCACCAGTCCTGATAGGGTGCTGTAGTGCACAGCTTTCTAATACTTCGCCCTTCATGTGCTTTAGCCCAAAATCATTCCACATTTTAATGTTATTAGGGCCACAGTCCGATGTTGTGAAATTCACTTTAAGTCCGAGTGACTCAGCCCTGTTGATAATGTCCACAATCACTGATTTCAAAAATCCGTCTGGAATCGAATTTCCGGTGAAAAAATACGCGACGATTTGCTTCCATCGACTGTATACGCCAACCAGCATGAAAGTTAAACCATGCGTTGCCCTTCCACTTTGGCCAGGAATAGTCACGTCACCGAAGTATTTTTTGTTGTTACAGCAATAGGAGAAACTTTGGTCGATTGACATTTCATCCAACACAAGACCGCAATCCCTTTCCGGCTTAGACATGCATTGAACCTTATTTTTTAGCAAAACAAAAACCTCTGTCAGAATTCCACTATCAAAATTGCTTGCTGCGTACGGATCGACGGAAACGGATAGTTCTTTTTGTCTCGAAGAAACTTATACCCTGTAGCTCCATATGCAAATCTTCTTTCGAAGCTGTCAACAATTGATCGTTCAGTCCATTGTCGTAGTCGCTTAACATCTCCTTGTAATAGCCGGACTTGTTCCGGATTGAACAGTTTCGAAACAGCATCGCGGAAGGAATATTTCTTCGAACGTTGAAGCTTCTGACGAAGACGTATCATGTTTTTCTGTTGCTGCTGATTTCTCTGCAGGAGCGTTTGAATCGTTCGGATAAGTCTAAGAAATTGATAGAATACACAACACGTAATTAAGTATAACTACCCAAAACTATCCTACATGGCTTGATTTCATTTATTTAAATTACCTGAGTCGGTTGCATTTCATAAGTCGTTCAGGCCTCGCGGATGTTTCATGTCGATCATTAGAGAATGCAGTAATTGTCGAACCTATGGTTTCGTTAGAGCTACTTGGTAGAACTTCATGTTGTGCGCTCGGATTATACACATCGCTATACATCTCCTTACTCACCAAAGAAACCTGCACATAAAATTTTAATATTATAATCTTCAACAATAACTTGCAGTCTAGATAATGGCACAAACTTGGTTGTCTCCGACATTTCCGCTTAAATTCGGAACATTCACATACTCTGGAATAGCTCCCAAGACGGTCAATATTTTTCTCCTTCGGATGCAACATACAAATCACGTTCGTAGTTGAAATGGAGCTGAAATATATTATTCAATAAACATTATTTGAATAGTAATAAATTATTTCAATACACACGCTACACAGCCGAGAGTTTTCAACGTTGTAATCTGGAGGAAGCTGACAAAATTTCATCCATTTTTCCCTTATGGCAACGTCTTTGGGGAATCGGAAAAAGCTAACACTAGTTAGCGTCTTATCCTGCACATTCCCACAAAATTTCGCTATACACTTCATCTCGTTAACTATGGAATTCAATAACTTGTCGCGGAAAACAAAGCGGAATCAGAAACGAATTCAAGGATTTTAATTGAAAAACAAAAGTCACTCGAAGTAAATACAATTCATCGGGTTGCCAAAACAAATAACAAAATATCACTCGGTAGCCGGGGCACCAGTTTGAATGATTTTCTCTCTGCGTGTCTCTATATTATAACATCGTCTCTGGATGTGATAACATCTACCATGTCAAATGTTGCGACCTAAGTCTCGCTGGCGCAACTGCTATGAAGGAGAATGTTGCCCTCAAATCCATGTGTTTTGGGTGCCGCTCAATTTAAATGAGGTTCAGCATAAGTGCAACGAGCTAGTGGAAAGTGTTACCAAGATGTACGAATTTGTATGTGCTGCAGAAGTTCTAACGAAAAAGGCTGTTAAGGATTAACTTGACAAGTTTCAGAAAAGTTTTCTGCCACATTGTTTACCTGTCATCAAAGATGCGATTATTAATGCAATGCAAGCAGCAGGTTTGAACTCTTCCGCCCACGCTCCGCGTAACAAGACGACTTACGCTGGTGTTGTGCACTCCAGCTCTGGTAATGCTATAGAAGGCAAGCGCAAGAATACGGAGACACCTGTGAACGTTAACACGGTAACCGAGCAAGATAACAGTGTGGTTTTAAATGAAAGTAGCCTTCTAAGATCGGGAAAAATACGAGTAACTTCTGCAAGTGCAAAACACCCATTGTTGACAAACAACCTCTCAGCTTGTCTCCGATGCCCAAGTCGAGCAAAGTGAAACGACTCGAACAAACTGTGCTGTTCAGACCAAAAGGTACGCAGACTGCCGATATGACCAAACAAGACATCCGCGAGAAGTTGGACCCTAGTTCGTTTGCTGTACGAGATATACGTCTCAGAAGATTTAACTGAAACAGAGCTCATTGACAAACTTAGGAGACAGAAGAAATTTCCCGAGTCTGCAATGTTAAAAATAGTCCGTATTATAAAAAACACGAAAGCCATGGTTGTTGAGGTTGATGCGTGTTCTGATGAAATTGAAGTATGTACGATTTTCTGATGAAATTGAAGTATGTTTTAATTGATTGGGACCGCTGTAAGGTCATAGAAGCGATTGATGTTAATCGATGTTTTAACTGCTCAGAGTTTAACCACAAAGCTACTACTAGCAGTAAGCCAAAATGTTGTCCAAAATGCGCTGGGCCACACGATGTCAAGCAGTGTGCATCTGATTTCAAAAAGTGCATAAATTGTATACAGTCAAATAAGCAACGAAAAGCTACTGTCGACAACGAACTGGATGTTTTTCATGCTGCCTGGAGCACTGACTGTCCAATCCGTTGGCGTGCACGTTTTAGTCGCTTAGGTTAACTAAAGCGGCTAAAACGTGCACGCCAACGGATTGATTATTCAGCATAGCAATCATCGATAAACTTCAACGAACACGGTCCGGAAAACATTCTCCAAAATGCAGCTTCAACTGGGAGGCTATCCTTATGTACGGAAACGCTGGAAGCTGAGTACAACCTTGCTCTATCAGGTAATGTCAACAATTAGTACATGTCCTACCGTAAGCTTGTGATACTGCACCCACTCAAGCGCATCAACATTTCAGAACACCGTCGACGTCAACGGCGTTTGATCAACGTATACTACCAGAACGTATGAGGGAGGAAGGAAAGGGGACGACGTGTGTGCGTCGGGGAGAGCAAAAATGGAGGGGGTGGGGAACCGAAAACTGGGTGAATGGTCAGTCCAATATTTGGGTTTGGGGGTAGTTTTAGGGTAGAGTGGAGAGGGAATGAATATGGGTGGGGTGGATGGGTGGGGGCGTACAGTTTGTTTGGGGGGGGTTGTTTTCTCTTTTATATATGGTTAGGAGTTTGAAAGGAAAAATGGGGTGGGGGGGGAAAGTCGCTGATTTTTTGTGTTGGTGGTTGGGGTGGGGGGGGGTTTTTTTCGGGGCAGCCATGTCCAAACACTACACTGCACGCCGAGCTATTTTTTACCACGCTAGCGCGTGTATTAAATTCACCACTTTGACTTCGTGCTTCCAGACTTACACGCAACGCGGTGGGTACAACACCAATGACCAGTGCTCGTGAGAACTTTTGGTTCAGACATCGTGTACCTGATGTTTTCGGCAGTAACACGACAGCCGAGTGTTTCCGATTGTGTCCGATTGCGGAATACACGCGTGGTAAATTTATTTTATCTTCTACCCATGCCGTGCTTGTTAAACTCAATCAACTAGTGATGCACCGCGTCACCGATGGAAGAGAATTTGCAACAGCCAATGGGTTTAAACCAAACCTATAAGTTTTGCAAATGGTTGTATGAAATTTTTAGAATCATCCAACGAGTCTATGCTCTATCCGTGGTAAGTAGTGTATATGGGGGGGGATTTTGGGGGGTTTAAAAGGGGCGGGGAGTGTTTGCTCTTTCGACAATACGTTCCTAAGCCAAAAGTACACCAGAAAACTTCCTGGTCTAATCCTCGTCTTCGCTTGCTTAAACGCGAAAGAGCTGCTGCTTTGAGACAAACGTGAACACGATGAACAATGTAAGCGTGATTTTAATATCGCCAGCAATCGGTACAGAAGCTACAATTGTTAACCTCTATTCGCGCCATGTCCAGCGGAAGCAAACTGAACTTAAACAGAACCCGAAACGGTTTTGGTCGTTCGTTAACGAAAAGCGAAAGGAAATTGGTTTGCCAGCACGCATGTTTCTAGGTGACTACTCATCCAGCTCACCCGAAACTACTTGCAATCTCTTCGCTCAGCAGTTTTCAAGCGTTATTGCCAATAGCGTCTCCAATCAACAGTTTGCTGAGTCCTTGCAATTCGTCCCTGCAAACATTTGTGACATAAACCCAATCTATTTCACTGAGAACCAAGTAGAGTCGGCTATGAGAAAGTTGAAGCCTTCAGCATCACCTGGTCCTGATGGCATACCTTCTATTGTGTTGAAAAAATGCGCTACCTCGTTATCGAAGCCACTGCAATCAATTTTTAAACTGTCACTCACCCAGACAACGTTTCCTGATGACTGGAAAAGATCTTACGTCTTCCCGGTGTTTAAGAAAGGAAACAAAAGCGACGTTTCAAACTACCAAGGCATCACTTCACTCTGTGCGTGCTCAAAACTGTTTGAGGTTCTAATCGGTGACACATTACAGCGCAGTGTTACACACTATATTTCCGTAAACCAACATGGGTTATGCCCGGGTCGATCAACACTAATCTTGTCGAGTTTAGCTCTTTTTATCTTCATCACATGGAAGAGGGTTCAAAAATTGATACAATATATACCGACATCAAAGTTGCTTTCGATCGTGTTGACCACTTTATACTTTTGACTAAAGTGCACCGCTTGGGTGCATCGGTTTCGTTTGTTCGCTGGCTCGAATCATTCCTATCAGAACGTCATCTCTCTGTGAAACTAGGCAACGGTGAATCTCGAAGTTTCCGAAGTACATGTGGCGTCCCACAAGGCAGCAATCTAGGACCACTCCTGTTTTCGTTGTATTTTAACGATGTTTGTTTAGCACTTCCTCCGGGATGTAAAATTGTGTATGCTGATGATCTCAAAATATTCCTGGTTGTACGCTCTACTGCTGATTGTGAGGAATTGCAAAAACTGATAAATATTTTCTCGAGTTGGTGCGCTAGCAACAGATTAAGTGTCAGCGTATCGAAGTGCTCGGTTGTAATTGTTACTAGGAAGAAAATTCCTTTAGAGTCTTGTTACATGGTAAACTGCCGACCAATCCAACGGGAATACATTGTGAAGGACCTCGGAGTTTTATTGGATGCTGGACTCACTTTTAAGGCTCATTACAGTCATATATTTAATAGCGAAAACTAACCAAAACCTTGGCTTCATTAAGCGGATTGCCAAAGAATTCCGTGATCCCTATTGCCTGAGAGCTCTATACTATGCGCTGGTACGCTCAACACATGAACCTGCTGCAGTAGTATGGAGCCCCTACACGGAAATCTGGTGCAGGCTGTGCAACGAAAGTTTATGAGGTATGCCTTAAGGTTTCTTCACTGAACCAATCCAGTCGAACTTCCCCCGTACGAAGGCCGTTGTAAACTTCTGGGCATAGAGGCAAACTTCAACTTTTTGGCAAAAAGGAGAAGATATTTGCGGGCTTTGTTCATCGGAAAACTGCTTCGTGGAGAAATTGATGCTCCAAACATCTTGGCGAAAGTAAATATTAACGTTCCACCAAGAATTCTGCGATCAACAGACTTTCTACGACTCCCTTTCCATCGTATGGCTTCTGGACAAAACGAACCAATTCGTGCAATGTGTGTTAGTTTTAATGGTATGTATCATTTGTTTGATTTCTCAAATAGCAATAATAATTTCAAGAATTGTTTGCGTAGTTAAAATGTTATAGTTCAAGTTTTATCATGTAGACCATGTAAAATAAAAAAAAAATTCTATGGAATTTCATTAGACGTTAGAAGAAATCTTAAAGTTGAGAAATTAGGATTTCCGGGCTAATTCAATAAATTTATGGAAATTTGATGATATCAGACCAAGTAGATTTAATCAGTCGACAAAACATCTAGAAAATTTGTGGAATTTAGAAACCAGCGGCCTTAATATTGCATTCAGATCTCATATATAATATTATCCACTTTAAAGCCAACATCCATTAAACATGCATTTGAGAAACGTCCATGCATTAGACCGTACGCACATTGCAAACGGAACGCAGTCTTTTGTTCATTGACCTGTCATGTAATATTCACTCAAGAGCAGCAAGAACAGAGCAACCTGTTTGTAGATTCGATGCTCATTGCTATCATTGGTGTGTTTCTAATCTTGCTTCTGATGATAATGCATTGTGCTTCAAGCTGCCACCTACTAAATGCCCAACTGTGAACCGATAATATTTGTTCAACATCTTACTCGGAAAATGGATTGTGTACATACAGCCTTGTGCGTTTGTACATTTGTCTAGATGTTGAACTGATCTATCTCAGCTGCATCGAAAGACTTTGGTCCTCAAGCAAAGGACTCACTTACCCAATCCGTAGGCCTTTTCCGGGCATTCGACATTTTTACAAACAAAGGCTCAACTTTTCCCACTCCCACGCTTCGTCACCTATGTGCATTGTTCAAAACTTTCCATACCTCCTCCCTAGCCGGAAAAATGTCTCACCACAATAACATTGCTGTCACGCCAGAAACTGCTGTCAACGACCACATCCACCGTCGAAAATTCAGTTCCAACGTTGATTTGTTTGTTTTGTTCCTGTCAGCCAGTGAAGATTTCAAACTCTAATTTCATTCACATTTTAAAAGGATTAGAAACCGTTCAACGACGTCGGTCATGGAGCGTGAAAAGCGTTCCAACCGCCCGTCACCGCCGGTGCGCCGAGTCGTTGGCAATTGGTAGGGAATGGCGGGAAACATAAGCGTCACGTTCAGCATCGCACCGCACAAAAGACAGCCCCCGAAAAGCGACAAAATCCTTTCAATCGCGCGGCACCAGGACTGGGAATGGGAAGACTTAGGGTGCGGGAGAGTTTATGTCAGAAATTGTCAGCTTTAAAATCGCTCGCACACGTCACGTCACCATCGTTGTCGTCCGTCGTGGGTGGGATGGATTGTGGGTTTCACAGCGTGCGGTTGGATGTCTGTCGGTGACATACATTACATGTCAAGTGGGAAAAATACGTGAAAATCTGTAAAGTAAGGTGACGCGGACTAAACATTGTCGAAAGGTTCAAACGATGCCATCAATTGGGACGAGAGTTGGAGTTCATTAAACTAATCGCCTGGCTGGCCGTTGCCCAGCTTGGTGAAAGGAAAACTGGCTCAATCAAAGCTGGCCCATTTTTGAGGGGTGAATGGTGGATTTTAAATTTACTTCATGATGCTTGGATTGATTGTGAGCATCAGAGCCCCCAGGCAGTGAACCAATTATTGTGATGATTTTCCAAAGGGTGAGATCAGTTGACACTGTTTTGCCCGGTATTAACGGCTATCGTATGTTAGACGTTTTTGTCGAAAAGAAAATGCTAAATCAATATCTAACGCGTACGTGTGGAAGTATATGGTGCATATTTTGCAGCTCAAGTGTAAGTTGTAGTTGTATGTCAAAATAACAAATTATGATCGTATTATTTTCCCATCATCCGTTACCTTTCTCAGCCCCAAAAACCCCTGCATACACATTCTCACGCAGATCAGTTCAGTAGTTTCCGAGTCTATAATGGTCAGACAGACAGACAGACAGAAATTCATTGTTATGTAATCCTACCTCCAAAAACCCCCACATGACAAATGTGGTTTCATTTGTTTGAATAGTTCTCGAGTTATGCAGAAATTAGTATTTCATTTGTATGAGACCTCCCCCCCCTCTTCAAGGGGGGAAGTGGTCTTGAACTACCATAGAAACATTTCTTGCCTCCAAAAAACCTCCACATGCCAAATTTGGTTCCATTTGCTTGATTTGTTCTCGAATTATACAGAAATTTGTGTTTTATTTTTATGGGACCCCCCGCACTCCGTCTTCAGAGGGCGAAGTGGTCTCAAATCACCATAAAACATAACTTGCCTTCAAAAACCTCCACATGCCAAATTTTGTTCCATTTGCTTGTTTAGTTCTCGACCTATGCAAACATGTGTCCTTCGTTTGTATGGGAGCCCCTCCTTTCAGAAAAAAAGAGGGGTATAAGTCACTATAGAAACATTTCTTGTCGTTAAAAACCTCCATCTGCCAAATTTTTTTCCATTTGCTAGTTCTCGAGTTCTGCAGAAATTTGTGTTTCTTTTGTATGGGAGCCCATATTTTCAGAAAGGAGAGGGGTCTCAAACGGCAGGGTAATAAAACATCAATAAAAATGGAAAAAATAGCAATAAAAATATGTGAAATCGCCACTACATTATTGAACACTGTGCCAACGAAAAAATAACAATTCGCACTAGAAAAATATAAAATAGCAATAAAAAATTGATAATTCATTTTCAATAATTCAAAAGTGACCGGTAAAACTTTCAAAAAAAGCAATGGCAATTAGTATAAACGCAATAATAAACTGATAGTTTTCCGTCATAATAATAAGTTCTAGCGCTATACATGTGACGAAAGTCTTCAAATCTTTCAGATCTTCCAATTGAAACCAAACAAATCGCAATAAAAAATCCAAAATAAAAAAATTAAAATTAAAATAATTTGTTTGGTTTTGATTGGAAAGCTTTAAAAATTTAAAGACTTTTGTCACATGTATAGCGCTAAAACTTATTATTATGACGGAAAACTATCAGTTTATTATTGCGTTTATACTAATTGCCATTGCTTTTTTTGAAAGTTTTACCGGTCACTTTTGAATTATTGAAAATGAATTATCAATTTTTTATTGCTATTTTATATTTTTCTAGTGCGAATTGTTATTTTTTCGTTGGCACGGTGTTTAATAATTTAGTGGCAATTTTGTGAATTTTCATTGCTAAATTTTCATTAATTAGTGCCAGCATATATTTTAGTCGGTCTCTCAAACCATCATAAAAACATTTTTCGCCTTCAAAAACTCCTTCATGCCAAATTTTGTTCCATTTGCTTGATTAGAATGCATAAATTTGTATTTCATTTGTAAGTGAGCCCAACTTTTCAGAGAGGTGAGGGGTCTCAAACCATCATAAGAACCTTTTCCGGCCCCAAAAACACCTTCATACAAATTTTCACGCCGATCGGTTCAGTAGTCTCCGAGTCTATAAGGGTCAGACAGACAGACAGACAGACACAGACAGACAGAAATTCATTTTTATATATATAGACTAGCTGAACCCGGTGCGAGTCTTGCTACGCTTGCAACTAAACGAATGAAAATATAATAGAACTGGCGCTTTTATGGTTTTTAAGGAATGAGTTTTGTTCAAAAACTTACGTTTGCTTATGTGTATAATTTCTGCAAAGTAAAACGTAGGTGTGTATTTTTATTTATACCCGCAGATCTTCAGTTTCTACCATAGTTTTTCTTTCTGTGTAGAAGCATTTCATTGACAAAACATTTATCTTCAAACTACGCCGGATTGTGTCAGTTTGAACGTCATTTGCTCTTGCAAAACCTTAGATTACCTTCTTGTGCATAAGTAGCACTGAGAGTAACTCTAGCATCCCCCATTGTTGACTAAAAATGGGTTCAAACTTCTATCAGAACATGCTGCTTTCCCCACGAAATACACATTTTGTGTTTTAGTTGCCAGAATAATTCTCATGTTTTGTTGAAATTTCTGTTTCATTTGTATAAGAGCACCCCCCACCCCCCCTCAGAAGAGGGGAGGAGTCTCAAACCAGCATAGAAAAAAAAAATTCTGCCTCCAAAACCCCCACATGCCAAATTTGGTTCCAGTTGCTTGAATAGTTCTCGAGCAATGCACAAATTTGTGTTTTATTTGTATGATAGCCCCCCCCCCCCCCCGTCCAAACGGGGAAGGAGTCTCGAACCATCATAAGAACTTTTTTTGGCCCCAAAAACCTCTGCATACAAATTTTCATCAGTAGGGACAATTCTCATGTTTGGTTAATATTTGTGTTTCATTTTTTGTACGAGAGGGGTGGGGTCTCGAACCACCGTGCAAACATTTCTTGCCTTCAAAAACCTCCACTTGCCAAATTTAGTTCCATTTGTTAGATTAGTTCTCGAGTTGTGCAGAAATTTGTGTTTCATTTGTATGGGAACCACCCCCCTTAAGACGGGGGAGGAGTCTCGAACCATTAGAAGCACCTTTTCCGATCCCAAAAACCCTTGCGTACAAATTTTTATAACAGTAGGAAGAATTCTCATGTTTGGTTTAAATTTGTGTTTCATTTCCAGATAAAAGAGGTGTCTCGAACCACCGCAGAAACATACCTTGCCTCCAAAATCCCAGAAAACCCAAGATGCCAAATTTGGTTCCATTTGCTTGATTAGTTCTCGAGATATGCAGATATATGTGTTTCATTTGTATGGGAGCCTCCCCTTACACAGAAGGGAGGGGTCTCTTACTATCTTAAGAACCTTTTCCGGCCCTAAGAACTCCTCCATACTAAACTTCACGCCGATCGGTTCAGTACTGTCCGAGTCTATAAGGTTCAGACAGACAGACAGACAGAAATTCATTTATATATATAGATTTCAAAATGTATTGCTCTTACTTTACCATATAACGAGTAAGAGTGGGATAACCGAATATTCCATTGATATGCAACTTGAATATCATTTTAATAAATATTACACTGACTATAACACTTTCGATATTACAGTAAATGCAATACACTATTAAAAAAAGTTGTAGAATTAGCTAAGAGCTACAATTTCATCATAAAACAATGCAGCTACAGCTACAAATAATATTTCTTACAGCTTGTCTCGTATATATTAGTGTTTGGATTATTCCATTTTTTATCTGCAAATTTTATGTAATTCAAATAGTGTTGAAATATTATCTAAATGTCGTAAACTAACTAACATTTCTAAAGTCAATGTTTTCCACTTGTTTCATTATTGTACTTACAGGACAGGCTATTTATGAGTTTTGGAAAAATTTTGTTTATCCTAATAGAATGTAGAAACTAATTACCAAAATCAAAAACTATTATAATTGAAACTTAAAACGGGCAGCGAAACTGCTTTGTTTCAATTATGATTGTATAAAAATGAGCCGGTTTACTCTATTATGTTTATGTTTATTATGTGTTTATGTTTATTTTGTGTACTCTATTCTATACCACTACTACTAAATCTACCATTTGTTTACTTTTCGTTCTAACTCCCACTCTTTCTCTTCTTCTCTTCTCTTCTTATAACGGTGGCACTCAAAGTCACCACTCTTGTTTGTTGTTGTTGTTTCGAATTTACGTGACTTTCAGTCTGAGGCTGATTTTTCACTTCGACCCTACATATCGAACCCATCAACACATGGGCCGGGACCAACGGCTTTACTTCCCTTCCGAAGGAAGACGTTTTTCGTGTCAGATAATCCAAACGGTGGCAGTGTTGCCAGATAACTTCTGCGTTGTTGCACCTCAGTACCTCAGCTCGTAACGTCCGGTATTCTAGGAGGATCTGGATTTACTAAATCTCTAACAAAACACTAGATTCGCCACTCCACGTCCCTTACGTCTGCCTGTTGAATTCGGCTATCCGAACCGTTGGAGACTGCCACAACGATACCCCGCCTCCAGTTCTTTTGGTTTTTGCCATCTAGGAATACCAAGTCACCTTTCTATAACGGCTTCAGCTCGTCGGACCATATTGATTATCCATGTTGATCGTCGGCGAATAACGTTTGCATTAAAAAAAATGGCCTTTTTTCGGATGGTGATAAAAAAGCTAGGACAGATAATTGCTTTTAATAAATTTCCCATGGAAGGTAATTATTTAAGCTACTTGCAAAAAAATTCTACGCCCTTGCGAGCGGCCTTCCGGCAGTTAACCGGAACATTCGCCATGGCGGACGAAAACAAGCGTGTAGGCATGTTTTTGAGTTCTTTCTTCGTTTTATTTATCAATTCCTCCTCAGTTTTCGCGACAAAATTGTTGGAGTAGATCTTACGCTTCAGGTTGGCCCAGAAATTCTCGATGGAACGCAGCAGGGGGACGTTGGGCGGGTTCGCCGACTTGGGTTCCACATCGATATTCAGCCGCTCCATCTGCTCCAACGATCGCTTCGAGTAGTGGACCGACGCCAGATCCGGCCAGAACACCGCGTCTTCGCCCTTATGGTATTTCTTGATGAACGACGCAACTTCCGGCAGGCATTTCGTACTATAAATTTCCCCGTTCACGGCCAGTCCGGAGCGAAAAAAGAACGGCTTTGACATCCCCTTCTCGCTGATTGTCAGCCACAGCAGCACCTTCTTGGGGAACTTGGTGTGTGAAATGAACTTCACCTCGGAGCTCACTTCCTTCGGGGGGAAAGTAAAATACGAAGTGCCCTGCCAGTCGTTGCCATCCAGGGTGAGATAGGTCTGGTCGTCCATCATCACCGCCACGTCGCGATTCGCCGGAAAAACCGTGTTGACCATCTTATTCAGCCGCTGCCGCTGCGTCATTGCCTGCAGCTCCGAAACCAGTGGACGCGACTTCCGCTTCCAGACATGTATGTTCATGTTGTCCAGGTACTTTTTCACTGTTTGGCCGGTTGAACCGACCTTCCGGCCAAGCGCACCCAGAGATGTAGCCACTTTTCCCTCGGTCTTCCTCTTCAGCATCCTTTGGAGCTCAGGGTTGTCGATCGTCCGGAACCGGGCTTTCTTTCGATTGTTGTCTAATAGTGCCAAGATGTTGTAGATGCCAGAACCAGCGTATCCGGTGCCACACGATGTCCGTTTTCGACGCGGCAGGGTGCCGTTCTTTGAACGCGCACACTTCTGAAGGGAGTTGCTTCACTGTTTTTGCCATCACGGTTAGAGTTCAACTGATAGACCTGTCAAATTTTGTCTGCTGACTCATGGGTTACTATGATTGATGTTGCATGAGTAGTTTTGTCAGTGCGGGAGAAGGCAACTCTTGAAAAATCGGTAATTTTTGTCCATTTTTTTAAATGCAAATACATGCTGTAGTATACTGCCGTGAAACGCATATCAGTTTCATATGAATAGGAAATCAAGCAAAGATGGGACTGATATGCGTTTCACGGCAGTATACGTAGATGCCTGAAATACATAGAGCATTTTACGTGACGTTTCTAATTTTAACATTAATGAATGACAAGAAGCAACATACTTCCCAAGCATGTTGCACCAAGAATTTACCAGACTTCATTCCTAAGGAATTATGGCCAGCTTCTTCGCCAGATGCAAATCCTCTGGATTTCTCTATTTGGGGAATCATGGAAGCTCACTTTGGAGATCTCATACCAATGAACTGCTGTGAAAAGCAACAACAAACATAACAAGGGTTACTTGTCTGAATCATTGTGTCTTCTAAAAAGTTCTACATCAAATAGTTGTCCAAGCTTTTCTTACATGTACGGCAAACCTCAATGCAGTTTAAAATAATTATGTTTTTTTCATCTACAGGTGCCCCTAGGATATCCAAACTAGCCAATAAAACACGCTACAGGCTCCTCATTCATCACTGGAGCATCCAGCGCTTGCGCACTGCTTTAGTTCAGAGCTATTTTGCTGGTTTAGATTGGCGTGTCCCTTATAAATCAGTTTCTTCATTCTAACTTTTTAGTTTCGAATGTTAGGAAAAAAAATAATCTTCAGACGAAGTGTAGAACAAGTTATGATTCATGTTTTTGTTGAATTAAGTGTTTGGGTATATTTTATTTTTCAAAAGTAAGGGTTGATTTTAACGAAAAACATGTCCGATTATAATCAGTTCCCGCTTTTGTGCCTCCTTTATATAGCATTGTGTTCCTTGATATGCATTAAACCAAGAATTTGATGGTTTTCTGGCCAATTCTTGCCTAAACAACCATAAAATCGAAAAGAAAAAATGCATATTTTAAGTTAAAATTACCCCTTACTTTTGAATGATAAGTTGTATTTAAAAAAATTGTTGAGCAGAAACCTGCGCTATAACGTTTTCTATATTTTGTCTGAAGATCACTTTTTCTCAAAATGAGAAACAAATTTTTTAGAGAAACCCCGGGTTTAAAAGAAAAAAAAACTCCTTCAGGGGGAAAAAAAGAAAAAAAAAAAAATTGTTGTGGGGAAATTTTTTTTATATTTTTTTTTTTTCAAATCTTTTTTTTTTTTTTTTTTTTTTTTTTTTTTTTTTTAAAAAATTAAGAAAGGGTTGGGGTGTTTTAGAATAAAAAAAAAAAAACAAAAAGAGGGGATATTTTTTTTTAGGGTAACGGGAAGTAATGTCAGCCTAGCTCCTTCATTCGGCCTATGTACCAAAAATGTCATTAATTCGCCGATAATCAACAAATCTATATTCCTATCAAGATGACCGATTTATTTCAAAGCAGTTGAGACATTATAAATCAATTAATAGTTGCTCACTTCTGCGTAATTTTCGATTTCCTCAACTTTTTAGACAATATGACTTTACTGGTTAAGCTGAACAGATTATCTACACGATCTTCGAATGATCTTAATTTGCAGAAATTGAACCTATAAACCGAATAATACAGCCAAGATGTACAGAAAATAGTCACACGTTATAAACTAACAGGTCACATAGGTAAAATAACAATGATTTAACAAGAAAACCATAGACCCAATGTAAGGAACATATTTTTTTCCACGTTCCCAACTATGGCCTGTTATATGGAAAGCGTAGTAAAAATGTTGTTATTGGTAAAATTTACAATAAAAATGTCTGAGTTTCGATTGAAAGTTTTCCATATGGGTCATCTTAACACAAACTAAAGGAACAAAATCTGTGTAGAGTGAATTATAATGTTTTGATTATCAAATGGTCGCTAAATCATATGTGAAAATCATTTAAGTGTTTCTTAGCAGTTTTAGTATAGTTTGATTTATGAAATTGCTTGTTGGGTAGAGCGAATACAGTTGGAAACGCATTGAATCAGAAAATCAGGAAAAAAAATCGTACGAAGACAACATTTAATAACAAATCTGTCGAATGGGACGAACTTGCATCCATGAATAGACCCAATTTGGCGCTTATAGACCGACATTACATCCATATCCCTCGAAAGTTTCTGACTATATAAAATGAGTTGTGTAACTTTTCGTGATGCATACTACCAAATGGCATATTGAACATATCTAAGCAAGTGTATAACTAGTTAAATATCGTTTCCAGCTCAAATACTTTACGAGTTATAGTAAAAAATGTAATCGATTGTTGCATATTAGGCTGAGTCAAGGGACACATACCCTACAACTTTGTAGAAGACACTATGATTCGGAAACGGAACCCTTAGGAGTTATTAATTTCTCCGTGAAAAAAGGCTTTTTCGATCATTGTGTGGCCTGCCAAACCAGGAACTTCCACATTCTGCGTCTTTACCTCCTCATAAGGGGGCCACCGGGGTGGGGCAAAAATAAACCCCCGCGGGGGGGGTTGGTTTGGGGCGGCGTTGTTGTTGGTGTTGGCGGGCGCCCCTTCTGGTGGCGGTTTGTGGTGGGGGGCTACCTTATTTTGTTTGTTGTGAAGGCCGGCAAGTTTCATCGTTTTATTTTATTTATTATTTAACTAACCAGATAGAAAACTCCGCCTTCTTCGCCAAATCGCGGTTGGAAAGGTTCGGTCGACGCTTGAACAGATGCAAACCCACCTTGCCTTTATCAAATTAACTGTCTTTGGTTTTCTGCCGCTGCCTGACTGACGCTGAGTTGTCTGGGTCACCTTGAATGACTTCACCACTCGGGACACCGTCGAATGATGGACTGCGATTCATCTGTGGGACGCAGTTGGATTTTCCACGACGGCGCACATAATTTATTGGCGGATCTGCTCTTTTTTCGATGCCATCTCGATAACCACTTGACAGATTGTAGCGAAATTTAACCAACATAAACATTACACATTTCATCAATTTTTATCCACACGCGAGGCTCCGCTATACAATCTTGAAGAAACTTAAGACCCGTCAAAACAACCGCCAACCAGAAGATAAATACCTCCGATTGCATTATACCGGGCAAACGCATCTAAGGAGCATTTTTCCAAAGTTTAAGGAGCATTTCCCCAAAAAGAAGGGTGCATTTACCCTGCTGCCTTTTCAAACCATGCTAAGCAATGCGTCGACGAACTGTACGATCGGATATCGAAAGGTTTATCTTTATTCTAAGTGCACGGATGGTAGCCAACGGATCCTTCTTAATTTATCGGATGATTCTGGTGTCCTCTCGGTGATTGGACTAACGATTACGTCCTCGCTTTCGGTGTTTCAAAACAATTTTTTGAACTGCACCACGGCTTACGCCATACTTTTCAGCAACTTTGCGCTGCGATTCTTCTTTTTAACGTCATTGGTTAAGACGAATAAGAGAAGTGGAAGAGTCCGTTTCTTCTCGGAGGTGGAAGAAGAAGAACGGAAGCAGCTTAGCGGAAGAAGAAGAACGGAAGCAGCTTAGCGGAAGAAAAGAAACGGAAAATGAAAATCGGAAGAACAAAAGTAGTAGACCGGAAGCGGAAGAAGGGAAGCGAGAGACGAGAAGTGGAAGAAAAGTTGCAGAAGAAGAGAAGCGGATAAAGTGAAGCAGGAGAAAAGAAGCAGAAACACAAAAACTAAAGGAGAGAAACCAAAGAAGAAATGCGGAAGAAGAGAAGCTGAAAAGGAGAAGCGGAAAAGGTGGAGTGGAAAAGAAGAAGCGGAAGAAGAGAAACATTAGAAGGCTAGCTGAAAGGCTGAAGTTGAAGAAACAAAAGAAGGACAGCAGCTGAAGTGGAAGAAAAAAAGTTGAGAGATTCAAGATAATGAGAAAAATAAGAAATGTGTGTAAATTGAGAATTGGTGGATTAAAACTTGACGGACACAAATGCACTCAGATGTAAAGTGTCGGAAATATACAAAAAAAAAAAAAAAAAAAAAACAACATCAAGAATTCCTGACTTATTCCAATTGCTGAACTATATTGTAGGTGATCTTCAGCACTCTTATAAACTTCTTCTTTAGCATTTCAAGCTTATTGCTTTCACAATTAGGTTATTGCTTGCCCTCAACTTAGTGTTCATAATGAACTTCCACAGTTTTAATGGAGAGCTTTGGACGCCAAGTACCATTTTTGCATTAGTATGATTGTGTGCTAAGTACAATCATACGTCATGCCCAGGGAGTCGAGAAATTGCCTAGACCAGACCGGGAATCGAACCCAGCCACCTTCAGCATGGTGTTGCTTTGTAGCCGCGCCTTTACCGACTGAGCTAAGGGATGACCCGCACTCGTATAATATGCCTACCAAATAGAATCTCATTGGTCAAGTTTAGGACATATGCGTCGGCTTCTTCAAATCATCTTGATTTAATAAATGTGAATTTCAACATTTCCTTTTCAACACTTTGATTGATCACTTTCAGACCGTTGATTAACTTTTTCTAATTTACTCCAATTACTCACATTTTTTTGTACTTATCAACTTTCTTTGCGATATGATTGCGGATGTTGGATAACACGATTGGTTGTCAATCAACATTAATTAATTGTATCATTTTTATTCAATGCCGATTCAAATGTGAACAACTAACAACGGAAGCGATTAAATTGTGTGTTAAATTACAAACCTAGCATTCGGTTTTATGCATGTTAAGAAACAATTTCTCAAAAACCCCGAATTACATTACATCCCAAGCACAAGCAGAGCTCCATTGCTCAATTCAATTCTGAACCCGTACAATCGATCTCAACATCATCAGTAGGAAAACGAAGCGAACCGAACTCGTTAAGACGCCAAGCACCTCAGAGAGAGAGCAGTTGTACATTTTCCACAACGCTGCACTTTTCTTCGCATCGTTTCTTCCACGACAAATGCGACGACGACGATGTTGACGACAAATAGCTTCGCCTTTGCCACCCACCAGCCTACTTGGGTTCCTTTTCAGCTCCGGTGCCGGTCCAGTGTTTGCTCAAACATTTCGTTACTGTTAGTTTTCCGCCCGGTTCCATAATGAGCTAACAAGCAACAACTACCACTTTGTCGACTTCGCCGTCGCTTGTCCACTTACCACCCAGCACCACCCACCGATTCCGCTGAGCGCTATGTACACCCAGAAGAGGACGAATTGTGAAAAAGTGGCAGAGTGGTTCACAAGCTGAGCAGAAGCAACACAAGGCAGACAGAGCGAGAGATGGTGGTCTAAATAGGCGCTGCAGCAGCTGTAAGGGGGCGTCACCCAGCTTGCTGCGTTGGGAGATGGAATCTGTGATTGCTCTCGCTCTCTGTTCAGCGAAAAAAGGCCAGACACCAATACACCAAAAGAGCGGAGCCGTAGATCGCCATAATATGCCATCATGCGACGATGCGAGGCATCCTTCTTAGCTCGCTATGTGCTTTCACCATCGAGGGGTGCTGCGTCGGGTGCCGAGAAGATGTTTGTACATAGCATTAACGCTATGTATGGCTGTGTCCTTTTTCCGGCTCGTTGCTCATTGTCGGTTGGCAGGATGAATGGCTCGGAGGATTGCGTGCTCGAAGCGAAGCGATCCAGAGGGAAATCCTCAGAGCGCAGGGTGGTTTGCAGGGAGAGGGATGTTTTTACCTTTTTATGCTCGGTACCTTTTTTCTGCTGCTACCGTTCTGTAGGTATGTGTTATGATTATGCGCAAATTCGGTGTGCACTGGGAAGCTTTTTTGTATGTAGTGGTAGGGATAGAAGAACACACCACGAGGGCAGCAAACTGGAAGGTTACGATCTAAGGACTCCAACAGTCACCGTTCAAAAGCTCAAAAAACATCGAACAGCGAACATCGTGCGCTCTCGCTCTTATTAATGGTGTGTGTTCGATTCAGGAAGAGATTTGAATTTTTACCTCACCTAGAGAACGCTGACCGAGATTTGCTCGAGTACTATCAGTGGGATTGTTGTTTGCTCAGACCAGTTTCAGCTGTCGAACCGGTTGCATTGTCGGTAGCCATTTGTCCGCGCGAAAACGGAAAAGTGAACTACTGTTTATATGGATGAATATGGATAGAGCCGTAGCGCGTTATAGTTGAGTGAATCGGTGTGTGGAGTGAGTAAAAGATTGCTCAAGTGCCCTGACAAACATACACGTTGTGCTGTGCATGTAGGAAGCTCACAGCATACGCACTGGATAACAACACGAGTGAAGTGGATAAGAGCAGTTTTGTGTTGAGCCCCGGCAGCCTCTTGTCTTGTAATCAATTGAATTAATTTCCCTAATTCAGTTTTGCCACCCGCATTTGGCACCTTCCCGGCCGAAGAACATCTTGAAGACGAGTCGAGTGAAGTGTTGTTGTATGTGGCGCTGCTGCGACTGCAAGGGCGTATGAACAAAGTGAACTAAAACGGATGACTCCGGCAGAAGAAGGAAACTTTTAATTTAAGTGATTTTGAGTTTTAATCTACGGCGACGGCAAGTTGCGGGCGAGAGGAAGGATTGCGTTCCACGTTGCTCAAGAGGCACTTGATCAACGCCACAAACGGGCTCCGGGAAGTGCAACATGGTTTATTTTGTAAGTATTTTGTTTCCGTGGTCTAACTATGTGTTTGAGGGGATAATTTTGCGGGTGACAGATTATTAGAGGTTTAAAATACTAAATTCTAAGGGAGGAACAAATTCGTCCGGCTTGCTTATTCAAACGTTTGTGGAACAGTTTACATAAAAAATGTTGTGCTATAAGTACTGCATAAGATCGCGTTTCCTTTCTCATATTTTTTATCTCTCGAATAGCAATAGCTTTTTTATTGGAATGTAAGATTAATGTGTGTAATGTTGTCCTATGGATTCTATTCTACACGAGAAACAATCTGTTCTTCAAAATGAGATAAACTGGTCCATGAATATGATGGATGAAAATATGATCCATGTTTTCTTGTTATGAATATACACCATAGTTTTTGATATTCATGGTATCGAAAACTATTTTTCCGCCGCAGTGGCAAGGCACGAAATCATAAATCATTTGTGTTAAAAGCATGAGCTAAACTCCTGAGTCTCAAAACTCAATCGTGAATCTGGCAAATCTACTTTATTCTACTCTTAATGATCCAAAAAAAAAACTTAATCCAACGTCAAGATTTGAACCTTTCTGTTGATGGAAAAGCTGTGATAATACCTGGAGGGTGAACTTACTACGCTATTGTGATTCTGGATTTAATTATTGATTTGGGCTGATTACACAATTTAAGATTACAGGCAAAACAACACTTCCAATGTTTACTGCTTGCATCGATCATTTTTATTATGAAATTATGAATAAACTTCATGAATTCATAGAATAAGATAAAAGTTAGTTTCTTGATTTTATATTCATGAAAACAGAACTTGTTTTGATGTATTTCTCTTATATCATCAATTCATATAAAGCATTCAGATAGATTTTTTATGTCTCTGGTGAAAAATTTCAACTATGTCTTCTATGGAAAAATAATAAGCTGACATTAGGAAATCATTGGGCCTATGCTTGAAATTCGAGGGATATATTTGTTCGCCAATTTTTCTCCTGAAACCAAACGTATACATGTACATGGGCAGATGACATATCTAATGAAAAAAAAGGACAGGCAATTTTTAAAATAGGCTCAGTTGTAGACCTATAGATCCACCAACTTACCTTACCAATCAGACCAAGGCTGGTGTGGCCTCTGCTGTACACAGAAGTTGTCTCCATTGCAATCGGTCCATGGCTGTACCTCGCCAGCCTCGCTGTCTGCGAAAAGTCCGCATGTCGCCTTCTACTTGATCTATCCACCTTGCTCGTTGTGCGCCTCTTCTTCTTGTACCCGTCGGTTCGTTTTCGAGAACCATTTTAACGGGGCTGTCGTCCGACATTCTTACGACATGCCCAGCCCATCGTAGTCGACCGATTTTAGCGATGTGTACGATGGGAGGTTCTCCCAGCAACTGGTGCAATTCGTGGTTCATTCGCCTTCTCCTTTATGTTCCGTCTTCCATCTGCACTCCACCGTAGATCGTACGCAGCACCTTCCGTTCAAAGACACCAAGGGCGCGTTGGTCCTCCACTAGCAATGTCCATGTTTCGTGGCCGTAGAGAACTACCGGTCTAATTAATGTCTTGTAGGTGGTCAACTTTGTAGTTCGGCGAACTTTGTTCGATCTTAGCGTCCTTCGGAGTCCAAAATAGGCACGATTGCCAGCCATAATGCGCCTTTGTATCTCTCTGCTGGTGTCGTTATCGGCGGTCACCAATAAGCCCAGATACACGAATTCGTCTACTACCTCGATTTCATCACCGTCGATCTGAACTCGTGGTAGGAGGCTAACATTGTCTTCTCGTGAGCCTCATCCCTTCATGCATTTTGTTTTTAACGCATTAATCACAAGCCCAGCTGCAGTCTTAAGTCTGATGTACGTTTCCGCCATCGTCTCAAAATTACGTGCTAAGATATCACGGTCGTCGGCGAAGCCAAATAGTTGGACAGACTTCCCGAAGATCGCGTCACTCGTGTCTATCCCAGCTCTTCAAATCACCCCCTCCAATGCAATGTTAAACAACAAACACGACAATCCATCACCTTGCCGTAACCCTCGCCGAGATTCGAAGGGACTCGAGAGTGTTCCTGATATTCGGACGACACACATCACTCGATCGATCGTTGCTTTGACCAACCACGTCAGTTTTTCTGCAAATCCATATTCGTGCAAAATCTGCCATAGCTGGTGGTCTCGATCGATTGTGCCGTAAGCTGATTTGAAATCGATGAAAAGATGATGTGTGGACACGTTGTATTCGCGACGTTTCTGCAGCACTTGCCGAATCGCGAAAATTTGGTCCGTAGCAGCGCGGGCACCCATGAATCCCGCTTGGTATTGCCCCACGAACTCCTTTGCAATTGGTGATAAGCGGTGGCATAACATTTGGGAGAGCAACTTGTAGATGGCGCTCAGTAGCGTGATTGCACGATAGTTGCAGCAATCCAGCTTGTCGCCCTTTTTATAGATGGGACACACTATTCCTTCCATCCAATCCTACGGTGAGCACTGTCCCTTCCTAATCCTGGTAATTACCCAGTGCAGCGCCCTTACCAGTGCTTCACCACCGTATTTTAATAGCTCGCTTGGGAGTTGGTCAACTCCAGCAGCTTTGTTGTTTTTCAACCGACCAATTTCCACCTCAACTTCCTGAAGGGTTGGGGTCGGGATCCTGTCATCTTCTGCGCGTGTTCCTAGATTTATTACCATGCCACTTTCGTTCGCTGCAATATTGCCGTTCAGGTGCTCGTCGAAGTACTGCTTCCACCTTTCAATCACCTCACACTCACCTGTGAGAATGTTGCCTTTCAGGCCTCTTCACATATCGGCTTGTGGTACGTAGCCTTTGCGCGAGCTGTTCAACTTCTCTAGATCCACATTAGGGCCATTTCCTCTACATGATAATTAGAACATTCTGTGATCAACTACACCTTATATCCAAGCACCACCGTCGTTTTGTGTGTGTTCAATCTAACACACATTGGCCGGCAATGGTATTATGGAAGAAATCTGCTTGCAAATATATTTTAATCGACAGCTTGAATCCAGGATCTAGAAAGTGATAGTATTTATTGCAGATCCAGCAACTCATTTCAGAATGTCTAGAGAGTCACGTCCATTCCGAGGCCACTTTCGTATACAATAAGCCCCGCGTGTTTACATCATCAATATAATTTGGATAAGGGTACTGCAACACACTTCCAGTAAAATTTCCAAACCAGGAACGTATTTAGTATTATGTGCCAATAGGTTTTTGTTGTATAGTTAAAATCAGATAGATCTCACCAAAAGCGACCTTCAAAATAACGCTAGCTTTTTAAGCCGTAAAAATGAAAATTTTCGATGCTGATTTGTAATTAAGCGCTGCCATGACGGCACTCCGTTTGGCATCAAATTCAATTCACTTCCAACACAGCTTCTTAAAGGGGAATTATGGTACCGGGTGGGGCACCGCCACTGAAGCAAAGCAAATGTTATCATATGCAACATGGTGCAGCGCACGGTTTCAGCAGAATGAGTTTTCGTTCAAGATACGGCTTTTCTCAAAGTATGGCCTCTTTCGATTCACTTTCAATCAATGATATATGTTTTGACTATGAACAAAACACTTCGTCTGCTCTAAATTTCTTTGACGCTCGAATGAGCTATCTGAGGCCATAAAACACTTATTAAATTTGCTAAAATCTAGTGAAATTAAAGTAAAAATAACAGAGAAATCAGCATCACCCTCGTTTTATGTTAAAAATGAAGCAAACACGGTTAACAAGCTAAAAAGTTAATACAGAATAACACAATTTCTTTAAATCAGTCTGAGCGAACGAAGTAGAACAGATGCGGTGATGGAGTGCATTTCCTAAAATGCAACTCAATTTATTGTATCACGTTTTTGATGCACTTTGCTTGATCGAGAAGAACTGACATATGGTAGTGATGTGTAGAGTATAATTGTTGCAGAAAATGGGTTCAATTCTCTTCAGAATACATTCTGCTGATCAAGATACGATTTGCGATCCTAACTCGATAGATTTGCTAATAACGTTGAGTTATACTGTATTGACTGGATTCACATATTATCGTGAAAAAACTTATGAAGAATTCAAAGCTTGATTCAATCGGGATCACGACGACAATTGTGTGGGTAAGTGTGTATTAAATCTAACAGTCATTGGCCGGCAATGGTATTATGGAAGAAATTTGCTTGCAACAATCCTTGAAGTGACCATTGGAAGCAGCTTTAATCCGGGAGCTAGAAAGTGACAGCTCAATTCCCGATCCAGCAACCCATTTCAAAATGTCTGAAGAATCACGCCCATTCCTAGGTTACTTTCACATACTCATTAGAATAAGGGTACTGAGACACACTTCCAGATTTGGAAATTTATAATTTCCAAACCATGCACGTATTTAGTTGGAAGACTAGGAAAATTTAAATTAACACTTCACTTGAACACTTTGAAAAAAAAACTGAAACGTCTTTCAAACTATCACTAGTAAATGCGAGCAAATTCCGTTAAATTCCATTATAGAAAGATTATCCTTTGACAAATGGGCCTATTTCATCTCCGACTTACAGACTTCTTCAGTGTCGAGTGCTCGACGTATTTAGTATTATTTGAAAATAGATTTTTAATATATTCATGATTTGATAGATCTCACCAAAGGCCACCTCCAAAAAAGCACTACCCAAGTAACACGAAATGTTTAACTACATATATTTTTGCTTTAATGTGGCAAATAATAATGTTGCCATTTCGGTGATTGAAGAATATTAAGAATACTACTATAGAATTGAAATAGCGCAGAAGATGGAGCCTATGAAACAGAATTTAAGTTCGACAATGGTAATAAACCAAACAATCTTGGGCTTCAGTAAAACAAATTATTGTCGGTTTTCAAAAAGATATTCATGAACAAGGTTTGGACCATTAACTCTAAGCTAACTAGATTGGTGTTCTTACCACTCGACCATTTCAACATGTGAGAAATGGAACAATTAGAATCCCCTTAAAACATATCATCATTATTTGAACCAGTGCCAATGTGATAGGGGACATAGTTACTAATTTTAACATAAGAGCATTCAGGAGTAGGAAAGTAAGCCTTTAAATTAAAAGGATTTGCTATACTTTGATGATCGATCGATTACACTTCAGTTTTTGCTTGTTCGATCGTACAAGGAATAGGCTACTTCAATTCTATTTTTGTCATCTTACTGGCATAACTGAATAAGGTTCCTGGATGTTTCAGCGGTAAACATGAATGTGATATAAATAGATATTTGATAGATTTTAGTCTTATTTAGAAGTACAGACACGGTCATTCGACGTTCAATACGACACAAACAAGACATACCAAACTAGTTGTGTTGGCATTTGACATTTCATGAATATGTTTGTTTATTAAAATATGATAAACTTGTGTTGCTACATTTATACAACATAATATGCAAATATGCAAGATGTCAAATGTAAACAAACATGTTCTAACTCAAAACCATCATACAGAAATTTACCGCACCGAGTGCCTCCAGAAGCATCTGTTGCCCTTCCTGCGGTCCCACGGAGGCGAGACATTATTTTGGCCGGACTTGGCATCATGCCATTACGCGCGATCCACATTGGATTAGTACAGAGACAATAACGTTGTTTTTGTACCAAAAACCGCCAACCTCCCAAATTCACCAGAGATTCGTCCGGTGGAAAGATTTTTGGCTGCAATGAAGGCCAAAGTTCGAAAATCGTCCAAGGTGTTTAAGAACGAGCTGGAGTTGAAGAAATAATCGATGAAAGTGACCAAAAAGGTCGGATCAACCATTGCACAAACTGTAATGAAGGGTCTTAAGGGAAAGGTGCGGCCTTTCAGCGATGGAAAAGAAATTGAATAAAGTGATCACGCCGAAACAAAATCCGTATCTATTAGTTCATTCCCTGAAAGTTTCAAGAAAATCCGACTTAAAATAATTTTTGGGGGAACACTTTGGGGGGCCTTATTTGTTTATTCCCTGAAAGTTTCAAGAAAATCCGACTGCGTACAATAAATTTTTGGGAACACTTTTGTGGTGCATAGTACTGCCTTAAGCATAGGAAATGGAAATTCGAAAGCAAAGGAGTTATCCAACAATTGGATTCTTAGATTCTTGTGGCGTCCTCGATTTTTTTTGCAAAAAGTATAAAAGTGCTTAAGGTGAAATGGGATGGAGACCACAAGAAGCCAGAATCTTAGCTGAATTGCTTTATTATTTTGGATCATTCCGAACACAACATCTCGAAAACTACTTCGAATTTGAAATTGCTAACTAATGCGGCCTGCTCAACATTTTCACGCACATATTTAGTCGTTATAGTTTTTGAGTCTTATGCACTAGAAAATTCGAAGTGAAAGATCTTATCAGCAATCATGGCGGTAGTTTGTGAATTTGCTGTCTTGAATCACCATAACCGCAATGAACTGTCCCATAAATCTCTCACAGAGATTTTTTTTTTAAAGTTCTGCTATCTCTTATGCACATTGACATGATATTCCATGTGAATTTAGGCGAGGTATTTTCACTCTGTTCTATACATGATTGCGAATATATTTATTGATAACTTTACCCATTATATAGCAATATAATACTGATCAACTACAGCATATGTTTTGGAATAACACCGCCTTTTACCTTCTTGACCAGCTCCAGACGTTTTTCGAAACCGTCACAGGCGGCACGCACGACTTCCATCGGCATTTCGTCCCAATTTCGTTTGATTACGGTTTTGAATTGGTTCATATTAGACGCCCTGTGGTCATTCACCTTTGACAGCATGTATGACCATACGAAATAATCCAAGGGATTCAGATCTGGTGAACAGGGTGGCCATTCATTCTTGTCCAAAAAGTCGGTCAAATTTTCTCGGCACCAGCCCTGAACGAGATTTGCAGTATGCGATGGCGCTCCGTCCTGCTGAAACACATAGTGATCATCTCCAAACACCTCTTGTACATATGGCTTGACAACTTTCTCCAAAACTTCCGTTTTATAATATACGGCATTCACTTTAACGCCTTTTTCGATGAAAACCAGTGGTAATTTGCCTCGCTTGCACATTCCTCCCCAAACCATCACTGACGCAGCACTTTGGAACCGTGGAATATTCCTATCACTCTCTGGAACAGTTCTCGAAGAGAGAGCCCACAATTTGTCGTTCTGGACATTGTGGGATTGTTGCAAGACGAATAACTTTTCGTCGGAAAAGATAAATTCTTCCCCATCGTGCCGCGACAAAAGCAGACTTTCGAGTTGTTTCTGCTTGGAAGGTTCCGAAACTCCGTGACTCTTACGTTTCTTGAAAGCTTGGAATCCGAGGTCATTTTGCAGTATATTGTGCATTGACGATCTCAAAATATTCAGATCTGCGGCCATTTTACGTGCAGAGCGCTGTGATTCTCGTTTAATCCGTTCCCTGACCACTTTCACAACTCGTGCAGTCCGCACCGTACGAGTACGACCGGATCTCTTCCGGTCATCCAACGAGCAGGTGTCACGGTACCTTCGGATGGTTCGGTACACAAAATCCCGCTTTAATCCGAGGTTTTTCAAATTTCTGAAAATAGCGCCCGGGCGCTCACCTTTCAAAATCTTTTTTATCACCACAGCACGAAACTCCTTCATCGCTGGTAAAAGATAAACACCGAAAGAAAATAATCGGACATAACCTAAAAGCGTTTGTATAAACATAGTGCAAAACTACACCAACACAGACGTGAAGCATGTTGAGTAGTTGCACGACACCAATGCAAGGAAAAAGTGTATGAGAATATATTGGACACGGTGTACATTGGCATGGAATTGAATGAAGCAAAATTTTACACGTCTGACAAATTTAATTTTTATTTCTGTGGACAAACGTCAAATACATGTCATCTTCGATGCCCTCAGATCCATGCTATGCCGCAAACTTTTCTATGAAGTTGCGAAACAATTTGCACTTGTTTTTACCGCTCGAAGAAGTAGCGCAAATTTCTGTTCAATATCATGAGCATAAATGGGATGTCACAAAGCATACAAGTTTACATTATAAATCAAGTAAAGTTGTTACACATTCAATATTGAATAAATCCTATCGATCCTAGCAATATTCCTTCGAAGATTTTGCTATTGTTAAAATCGTTTGAAATAGACAACCAGATCAAAATTATATGACTCTATTGTCCGCACAGTTTGAAAGAAACATTTAATTTTCTGCGTAATCTAATGCACCGAGAGGGAATGCTAGATTTGGCAGAAATTAATGGGATATATCAAGTAAATTTAAGTCAAATAACGCCTGAATCTAGTCTGTTGTATAGAAGATTGCAAACATTGTTGTATGGCGCCTGTTAAAATTCATTATTTTTTCCTATGCGTACCCAAAAATCTAAACCCAGACTCACAACTGAGCCATTGGCTATGAACATTTAAAGGTGGTCTTTGTTTTATCCTTAGACACGAAGAGTTGTAAATTAAATACAAATGAATTAAAGTACCTTCTTGGCTATC
The DNA here is from genome assembly GCA_024533555.2 of Aedes koreicus. NCBI lineage: Eukaryota > Metazoa > Arthropoda > Insecta > Diptera > Culicidae > Aedes > Aedes koreicus. The sequence continues at coordinate 1,239,825 of JAHHFK020002854.1, forward strand.
ACCAAAACATCGGCTTACCTAGAAAATGAAACACATGTTCCCAAACAGAACCATTCTCAGTAAAAATCGCTTCGAAAAACTCTCTCCTGAATGTGCAAAACACGAAGATATTAACCATTCTAATAACCAGGATATTTCGACTAAAACCCATCTGGAATTCTATTTACACTTCTAGCAAATGTTTGTTGGGCCATAACATTATTCCTGAACAATGGACAATACCAACCATGATTTGTTGTAAGAAAAAGAGGCGTGCGCCAAATGTCAATTGTCTTCTGTCTAAAATGTATTATGCCAACAATTAATTTGATTGAATACACGGCTAAATTTACCTCTATTGAATTAAAAAATAAAAACCCCGACACCGTCGGCAGTGTTACGTGACATTCCAACAAACATGACCCCTTTCTTGGCGTAGATCCGAGAAATTGATTAAACCCGTTCCAACATCCGCATTCCCATCCTCCCAGTCCCGGTGTTCATTGTTTTACCAAGCTATCGATCCCCCTAACAAAGCGTCTCATAACTCGTTCCCCTCTCACACAAGCTGTATTTGAACAGCCCTCCAATCATTAAGGTGGCATCCAGCGGCGCCTATTTCAATGCAAACCCACACGAGTGACCTGCCCATCTTTTCCCTCCACTCATGTGTGTGATTGAAAAATTCTCATATTTCCCCTCCTTTCTCATTTTCCAGAGTCCACGTGGTATGCAGCCGCCGTGTAGCCCACCAGGATTGCCGATTACATCCAAAAGCCCAACGATGGAGTCAGCAAACAGTAATACCAGCATCGAGCCGGAACCGGTTGATCAGAAACCGGTCAAAATTCAGCGGACCAGCGGCGGATCGTTGAAATTTTCCATAGCGAACATTATGGGAAGAGATGACAGGGACGATGAGGAGGAAGAAATTAGGAGGAAAGAGAAGCGCGAGAATGTACACCCAGCTCCGTCAGCGAGTCCTCCGTCGGCCAGTTCCAGTCCTAGCTATGAGCAACCGTCGGGAATGACGGTGAATGAGTCCGCATTCAAGAAATACGTACCTAGTTCCATGCATCAATTTGTAGTCAATCGCCATCAGGATCTGTTGAGTCAATATCCATTGCTTTACTATCCAGGTCAATTAATGTGTGCCGCCGCCGCTGCTCAGTATGCAGCTCTTGCCCAGCATCCAGTTTCACTACTGAATGGTTCTTCGTTATCATCAGTCGGTACGGCCAGCAGTGGAAACAGTGCATCGGCCTTGCATCCCTACGTACCGACGGCAAATGCTTTGCGAAGTTTGGAAGCTTCATCCATGTCTCCACCGCAGCATTCCATCGGTCATCACAAGAAAGTGAATCTTAATTCTTCCACGTCTTCATCAGCGTCATCCAGTGATTTGAATAGTTCAGCTAATTCTACCAACTCTACCAACCCCGCTTCAGCAGCTGCCCTCGCAAAGCAAAAGACGTTTGCCTGCCCAGAGTGTGGCAAAGTGTTCAATGCACATTATAATCTTACCCGACACATGCCAGTTCACACCGGTGCTCGACCGTTTATCTGTAAAATTTGCGGTAAAGGATTTCGCCAAGCCTCTACGCTATGCCGACACAAGATCATTCATACGGCGGAAAAACCACATAAATGTCAAACCTGCGGGAAGGCATTCAACCGGTCCTCAACACTGAACACGCACACTCGGATACATGCAGGCTATAAGCCATACATTTGCGAGTTCTGTGGCAAAGGATTCCACCAGAAGGGCAACTACAAGAACCACAAACTGACGCACAGTGGCGACAAGGCATACAAATGCAGCATTTGTAACAAGGCATTTCACCAGGTCTACAATCTTACCTTTCACATGCACACCCACAACGACAAGAAACCTTTCACGTGTAAAATCTGCGCCAAGGGATTCTGCAGAAACTTCGATCTCAAGAAGCACATGCGAAAGTTGCACGACGTCAGCGTCAGCGCCAGTCTCAAACGCCAGCATCATCACCACCTTCACCATCAACAGCAACAAGCATCACAGCAACCGACGGACCAACCTCCCCACAACCCGTCAACTTGGCCAGGAGGACCCTCACCACCATCGTCTGCCGCCTCTCTGGCAGCCCTATCAGCCTCGCCACTATCTACACTATCAAACCTCCACCACTCAGCGGTCGCGGCAGCTGCACTGCGTTCCGGCGACTACAGCAGTCCCTTCCTGATGCCCAGCTCCCGTGGAGGACGGCTTGACGCTCCCTTCATAGGGAAGGTTTTCTGACAGAAATACTACCAGCATAATTTTGGTGCCCATCTCCACCCGGGACCACAGCCTACTGCTGCGCTGATACCACATCATCAACCGTCGGTGCAGCAGCAATCGCAGCAATCACAGCTGACCAGCTTGACCAAGAGCATTTTGATCAACTAATAGACTTGATGGGACCAACGGTGAAATCGACTCGTGAAAAAATAGTGCAATATGTCGCGGAGGGAGGAATAGAAGAGGCTAGAAATAGGGACGGTGTTAGATCGATGAAAGGATAGACAAGAGAACCAATCTTTGAAAGTTGAGCCAGTGATTTGAGTGAGTGATCAACGTTTAAGTAGACTAATTCTAAGGATGTACATAGCTATTTGAAAGTCATTAGACACAACAAACATGCGAACAGTGATTGTTTTAAACTTAGTCCATCTTCTAGATGTGTATTTTAGTAGAGCCAGTGTGGGAGATGTGTATGAAATAGTAAAAAAAAACACATACTCACGCATACAGACGCACGCACATGCAGCAAACAAATCAATTGCATCCCAAAGGAGAATAATTTGCTAGATGTAAGCGTAGAGAAAATCGAGATAAAAACGAATTTATTTGTAAAAACATTTTAACACTATATTAGACGTACGTGTACTAGAATGTTTCAAACTTATATGAAATAAATCACAAATACAACCATTAAACGTATGATGTTTTGTAGGTTTTGGATGACAGCCCTAATAACTAAATGAACTAAATGAATGATTACCACGCAATGATGAGATTTAATGCCTCGAGTGGACAAGAAATTGAACATAATGGATGTACTCGAAAAATATGAGACATTAAAAAATATTAAAATTTTTTTTGTTTTTTATTTCAGGATGAACTTCAAAAAAATGATTGCCCAACAAAAACAACATTGTTATCGCAGTAACAGTCTAACACCGGCCGCGCCTCTCGCGTCCGTGAGACCGTAGGAAGGGTAGCAGGCGCTTTTGAAGGCACTCGTCTTGGTAGATTTGCCCATTCGTGGTACCCGTCGTGATGTATGGCTGGCTCATCTCTCCACATCCACAAATAGTCTGCCAAATCAAGAACTTTTTGACGAATTTTTCCACCGCCTTCTTCTTTACCTCCTTAGGAACAACCAACCGTGATGTGGCAACATAAAACTACTGCCATGGCAATCGATCGCCTTGTGTAAGTCTCGTCGTCCATCACGATGCACCTCGGTTTTGTCAGTCACTCTCGGTACAACTTCCTGGCGCGGGTTTTGGCTACCGTATTTTGTTTCGTTCCAGTTTGGTGTCTTCCTTGTAGACGTGAAGGCCAGCACATTTCATCGTTTGTTCGACAAATCAGATGGAAACCTCCGCCTTCTTCGCCACATCACGGAGAGAAAGGTTCGGTCGACACTTGAATAGATTCAACACCTTCCTTGCCTTCGCGGGATCAGCTGTCTTTGGTATTTTTGCCGCTGCTTAACCGCAGCTGGGTCGTCTGGGTCTCCTAGATTGATGTTGAAGGAAATATTTCTCTCATCACCATGAAGCCCCCAAAAGTGGACAGTAATTTTTGCTAGGACGAAAGATATGAAGAGAAAGTGTTGATATTTCCGTCAGTGTACGGCAGGATGTGAAAAATTGAATAGAAGTAAGGAGTGTATCGAATATAAGCTATCCACATACATTTGCGTTGCACGCATGTATTTGTGATGGTTTTTTATGCTCTGAACACTGCATGCTGTGCGGTTGACTGTCAGCTTTCTTTTGTTTACTTGTTTGTGTGGTTCAAATTCTGCGTTTTCAAAATGTCGCGTATTGAAAAGGAAGTGAAAATTAAGGTTCTGGACACATGGCTAAGTGAGAAGGGTATTACTATGCGAAAATTGGCGAAGCGGTTTGGAATTCATCATGCGAGTGTTAAAACCATCATTAATAAGTTTGGGGAACACTATTCTTTGGATGAGCTACCAGGAAGAGGCAGAAAACCCGGTTCTTCCAACCCGAAACTGGAGCAGAAAGTGGTATCTCTAATCATGAAGAACAAATCAATGTCAATACGTGATTTGGCCAAAAAAGCAGGAACGAGTGTCGGAATGATCCAGCGTATCAAGAGGCGAAACCACCTGAAGACCTACAAGAAGCAGAAAATCTCGAAACAAAGTGCAGAACAGAAGAAGCGAGCAGCAACAAGGGCCCGGAAATTGTATTCGCGTCTTTTGCAGCGTCCGGATACATGCGTTTTGATGGACGATGAGACCTATGTAAAGGAGGACTCAAAAACCCTTCCAGGTCCACAATACTTTACTGCCGTCGTTGGGGAGGATGTTGCCTTTATATAAGAAGCATAGTACACCTCCACTGTTTTGGCCGGATTTAGCGTCGGCTCACTATGCCAAAACCACTCTCAATTGGCTTGCGGAAAAGAGTATAGATTTCGTTGAGAAAAATATCAATCCACCAAATTGCCCTCAGCTTCGACCCATCGAACGTTACTGGGCAATCGTGAAGAGGATCTTCAAGAAGACTGGTAAGGCAGCTGGGGACATGCAGGAGTTCAAAACAATTTGGGCTCAAGCTTCCAAAAAATGCGATGCAACACTTGTCCGGAACTTGATGAAGAGCATTCGATCCACAGTTCGAAAATTCATTAAGGAATAACTTAAATTTCATCCGGTCTTCATTATGTTCAAGTTTAACCTCGTACAATAAAGGATCAATTTTTTGTATGAATAAAATATCGGTTTTCAACATAATTTGAAAGAAAGTTTGTGGATAGCTTATTTTCGATACACTCCTTATTTGAAAATTGAACGAAGGGCATATGATATAGTAGTACTCGAACCAAGCATACATTCCTTTGCCTTACATCCCCATGCGGGGTAGGTCAAGGCAGGAACAAATCCGTCAGCTTGACAGGCTCTTGGGGGCCTCATGATGTTGAGAGAAATATTTCCTTCTACATCATCATTAACACTCAATGTTCGAATTGTATGTTAATGAATCCCGGTCGACCGATGGCAATTTTCGACCGTCGTCAAATTACACTAGTCAGTAGAATAAAAACTTTTTTTGGTCCCATCGGCATATTTTTGGCAATTCAGCAATTGAATTTTATAGATTTTGCTTCGTTAAATCCAAATATGAGCTCAGTATTACTGGAACACGGCCAGTTTTTGAGAAAAATTAGATTTAAATTCAAACGAACATGTATATTTATGAATGACTAGCTGATCCCGGTGCCTGCGCTGCTACGCTTGCAACTAAATCAATTATGGAGAGTGTGAGCTGTTTAGTGGAATACCTGTAACTAGAAAATAAGAAGAATGATTAGTAATTTCCATTTAATTCCAACTACCTTTATTGCTTATCTTGACAGATACGCGTATTTCGTCTACAATGTGCAGACTTCTTCAGTGTCGTGTACTAATACTCGTCGAGTATTTTCTAGTAACTAAATCAAGTCAAGTAAAATTTAATTTAACTGGCACGTTTATGGTTTTTTTTTTCGGAATGAGTATTTTTCTTGAATAAGCAGGGGTTCACACTTCTATCAAAACATGATTCTTACTCGAGAAATACACGTTTTGTGTTTAAAAAACCTGGATAATTCTCATTTTTGGTAGAAATTTGTGTTTCCTTTGTATAGGAGCCCTCCCTTCCAGAGGGGGGTGGTTTCTCAAACCACCATACAATCATTGCCTTCAAAACCCCCCACATGCCAAATTTGGTTCCATTTGCTTGATTAGTTCTCGAACCATCACACTGGGCTCTTTCATTGTAATAAAAATTTGAGTTTCATTTGTTTTAAACCCATCTCCGCCCCCCCCCCCTTCAGAAAGGGAAGGGGTCTTGAACCACCATAAATGCCGAATTTGATTCGATTTGCTTGATTAGTTCTCTATTTATGAAGAAATTTGTGTCTCATTTGAATGAGAGCCCCCTTCCTGAGAGATTAGGGGTCTCAAACAATCAAAAGAACCTTCCCCAGCCCCAAAAACCCCTTCATATAAATTTACACGCTGGTCGGTTTCGAACTTTCCGAGTCTATAAGGGTCTGACAGACATATATAAATCCAGCCTATAAAAACCCCCATATGCTAAAAGTGGTTTCATTTACTTGATAAGTTCTCGAGTTATGCAGAAATTTCCTTTTTATTTGCATGGGAGCCCCCCCCCCCTTCAAAATGGGAAGGGGTATTGAACTGCCATAGAAACATTTCTTGCCTCCAAAAACCTCAACATGCCAAAATTGGTTACATTAGCTTCATTGGTTCTCGAGTTATGCTAAAAATAATGTTTCATTTTTATGGGAATCTCCCCTTCCAGAAGGCGGAGGGGTCTCAAACCATCTTAGAAACATTTATTTCCTTCAAAAACCTCCACATGCCAAATTTGGCACCAATTGCTTGATTTGTTCTCGAGTTATGCAGAAATTCGTGTTTCATCTGTATGAGAGACCCCTCTTTCAGTGAGCGGAGGAGTCTCAAACCACAATAGAAACATTTCTTGCCATCAAAAACCTCTACATGCCAAATTTGGTTCCATTTACTTGATTAGTTCTCGAGTTATACAGAAGTTATGTGTTTCATTTGTATGAGAGCACCGCAACCCCCCCCCCCCCCCCCACCAGAGAGAGAGAGAGAGGAGGTGTCTCGAACTACCGTAGAAACATTTATTGCCTTTAAAATCCCCGCATGCTAAATTTGGTTCCATTTGCTCTATTAGATCTAGAGTTATGAAGAAATTTCAGTTTAATTTGTATGACAGCACACTTTCAAGGAGAAAAGAGGGGTCTCAAACTACCATAGAAACATTTTTCGCCTCCAGAAAATCCCACATGCCAAATTTGGTTCCATTTGCTTGATTAGTTCTTGAGATATGCAGAAACTTCTGTTTCATTTGTATGGGAGCCCCCTTTCTAGAGAGGGGAGGGGTCTCAAACTACCATTGAACCAGTTTTTGCCTCCAAAAACTTCCGCATGCTAAATTTGGGTTTCTTTGCTGGATCAGTTCTCGAGTTATGCAGAAATTTGTGCTTCATTTGTATGGGAGCCCCCATTTCCAGAGAAGGGAGGGGTCTCAAACTATCATAAGAACCTTTTCCGGCCCCAAAAACTTCTCCATAAAAAACTTCACGCTGATCGGTTCAGTAGTTTTCGAGCCTATGAGGTTCAGACAGACAGACAGAAATTCATTTTTATTTACAGGGTGCGGCAGAAAATAATGCGAAAATTTGTTCTATTTCTTTCAAATCCCATTTTCAACTAATTCAAGCAATAATATACACATTTTCAAGTGCAGTTATCTTTATAAAGTCCTTTTAAACAAATTTATTCAATGTGTCCTCCATTTTTATTAATAACATCCTCGAGCCGACGCCGGAGCCAGAGCATGCCTTTCGGACGTAGTCCTCCGACATTGACTGCCATGTGCGTGTTATGGTTGACTTCAGGGTTTTTCACACTAGGGTGTGATGTTTTGCAGGCTCGTGCTTCAACATATGCCCCAATCGAATAATCCGACGGATTAAGATCTGGACTGCTAGGGGACCACAAATCCGTCGGCCAAAACTTCATGTTATCGTTCAACCATTGTTGGGTTCGATTGGACGATCGGCGCTCCATCCTGCTGTAGGACAACGTTTTGGTCCTCGGAGAAGTTGGCCTTCACCCAGGGAAGCACTTGGTCCTTTAAAATACCAATATACACTTCGGTATGATTTTAACTCCAGCATCAATGAAAACAGGCGGCATTTTCAAACCGTTGGACGCCACCAAGCCAAACATCATGACACCAGCCGGATGTTTGGTTTGAAATTTGCATTTCACTTTTTCCGGAACCTTCTCTATTTTCTGCAGTGAAATGAACCGGTCCGTGCGGCTGTTGGCCACAGCATTGATGCTGAAGAGCTTTTCGTCGGAGAACAGGATTATCATTTTTTCCTTCTTCAACAAGGGGAGCAATCTCTTGGAACGAGTCACTCGTAGTTCCTTGACCCGGTCCGTAATCAAGTGGCGTTTCACTCTGGCTCTGGAAGATGCATGCAGGTCTTCTTTGATGATTCTCCGCATGAATTTCTTCGAAATATTGGCTTCCTTTGCAAGTTTTCTTATGAAACGCACCGGATTGCGAGCAATTTTTGCACGGACCGATTTGATCACGTTCGGCGTGCGTGAAAAGCGCGGACGTCCGCTTCCCGGCTTCCGCTGCTTAGGACCATCCTGCAGAGACTTTTTTATGCGGTAAACTGTTGCCAAATGGCACCCTACCACCTTGGCAATCTCTTTCGGCTTCTTCTGAGCGAGCAACAAACTGGTGATCACTTCTTTCGCGAACATTTTGACGAATTTGCAATAAAACAAATAGAATGTTTGGATGCAGCACTTGTAAGCAAACATAAAAAAATACACTTTCGACAGAAATTAGTCACTAGCTACACGAATTAACCCAATACTCAAGTTTGAACATTTTCGAATTATTTTCTGCCGCACCCTGTATATAGATTGCTTTACCTGTTAGCCACATTTCATTTTGACTCTACCCTTTGAATGTTGGGCTAGGATTTCATAGAATGGACTTTCCTGAATCCAATGATGCTCACTAACGCGCATGGCATTGTTCGGATTTCTAACACGCGTGATTGCTGAGTATAACAGGAGTTTTATTCACAAAACTACGAACTTTCTTGAAAATTATAATTTCAAAATGAGAGAAAGATTAGTAATTTCCGTTTAATTTGCAACTATCTTTATTGCTTAGCTTGACAGATACGCGTATTTCGTCTACAATGTGCAGGCTTCTTCAGTGTCGTGTTGTACTAATACTCACATTGTACACGAAATACGCGTATCTGTCAAGATAAGCAAAAAAGGTAGTTGGAATTGGGTGGAAATTACTAATCTTTCTTCTCGTTTTCTAGTTACAGGTATTCCACTAAAAAGCTCATAATCTCCAGGATTGAAAATTATGATTTTTTGATTTCGAGGGAGGAATTGATGGTCTTATTTCGGCTATACAGTCTTAATGGAGACTACATAGCGCTCTCACAAGCCAGTCAAGTTCATGAAAATTTTGTGTTTCTGTTCTGAAAACTTGGAATTTGAAGCTTCCCTTTGAATGTTGGGCATGGACTGTATGGAATGGACCTCCTTGAATCCATTGGTGCACACTGATTTTTTCAGTCAGTCAATAATCTGTGAAGATCAATCGATTCAGGGAGGTTTATTTCGTTAAATCAAAGCCCAACATGTAAAGGGCGAAGCCGAAATTCAAGTTTCAAACACATCTTGATTTTCATGGAAATTCGTATTTTTGTGAATAAAAACTCGTTTTCCTCATCAATCTTAGATCTTGGAAAAATCGCCGCGTGCATTGTGTAAGCCGTAGTGAATACAATCGATTCCCTCTCGAAATGTGTGAATGTCGGTAGTATCTTCCCGTTTTGTTTTTGTTTTTGTTTTTGTTTTTGTGCTTCGCCCCCGCACCCGGAAGAAGAGTTCCATCAGCTTAGTTTTGGTTATTAGTGGTAATATTGTGACACTTGGGCATAAATTATAAGTTTAGAGTGTTTTTCCGCTTTGTTGCGAGTGAATCGATAATTATTAGCAGTTTTGAAGCTCGATATAGAGTTGCCTCATAGCGGAGATTTGCAATATTGGCAGACTGTGGAGTGAAAAAAAAAGAAGACTAGTGCAATGTAGAGAACGGCCATTTGCTGGTCAGAAGCAGCAAACGAAAACAACGCGCATGGGCGGGTGAAAAGCTTGCAAAAAGTTTTGTCATGCTGGTTGCATATCTATCGGGCGGCTTAGCAATGTTAATTTTTGCGCTTAGTTAATCGCGAGTACATGACATTAATTACGAATCAACGTCGAAAATGTTTATTTTTACAAATGAACAAGATAGTGTGATTGAGGAGGCGGCCATGGGTGAGATCTATCTGATTATAACTATATAACAATAATCTTATTTTCAAATAATACTATATACGTGCCTGGTTTGGGAATTTAAAATTTCCAAATCTGGAAGTGTGTTGCAGTCCTCTTGTCCAAATGATATCAGTAATGTTTACATGCGGGGCTTATTGTATGTGAAAGTAACCTCGGAATGGGCGTGACTCTCCAGACATTCTGAAATGGGTTGCTGGATCTGCAGTAGAGCTATCACTTTCTAGCTGCCGGATTAAAGCTGCTTCCAATGGTCACTTGAATGATTGTTGTAAACAGATTTCTTCCATAATACCATTGCCGGCCGATGGGTGTTAGATTGGACACACACAAAAACCGCCAACCCCCCAAATTCTCCAGAGATTCGTCCGGTGGAAAGATTTTGGACCATAATGAAGGCCAAAGTTCGAAAATCGTCCAAAGTGTTTAAGAACGAGCTGGAGTTGAAGAAAGAATGGATTAAAGTGACCAAAAAGGTCGACTCCACCATTGCACAAAATATAATGAGGGGTCTTTAGGGAAAGGTGCTGGGTTTAAGCGATTGAAAGGAAAACATAATCCATACGTATTAGTTCATTCATTGTTTCAAGAAAATCCGACTTAAAATAAATTTTTATTTTATTTAACACTTATATCTGGTGCATTTTTTTCGAGTAAAGGCCTTAGTAGCTAAACAAGTGAATCATATTTCGACGGAAATACTTGTTTTAGTGATTTCAAATCTCATTTTTCTTAAAAACTGTACGAGTTACAGCAATTTTGAGCCCATATTTGGATTCAACGAGACAAAATCTATAAATTTCAACATATTTACTCGATGGGAGTGAAACACTACCGACTAATGTTATCGGCAAAAATCTCAAGCTCGGAACTACTGAGCAGAACATCAAAAGTGTTTTTTCAAAGTGCGGAATTTGGTTACTTGATCCTGAAGGTTTTCAAGAATTTAACTACTTGCCATCCTCATTTAGGCGACATTTTCTTTAAGTATTCGACCTGTTTCAAAAGCTCCGCCACTGAAAAATAACCCTCGACGCAGTGGGAAGCCGCAGTAGTCAGCAATATTAACTGATGATGATTTCGCAAAACAGGCTGCAACGCCAAATCCAAAGAAGTGCGGTCGGCCACAGAAAAACGGACAAAATAGGAAAGTTGCTATTCAATCGACGTCTCCTCCATCACCAACATCCAAGTAGTAGAAGTCTGTAAGTCGCAGACGAAATAGGCCTATCTGTCAAAAGATAAGCTATCTGTAGTGGAATCTAAAGGAATTTGCTCGCGTTTACTAGTGATAGTTTAAATAACTGTTTCAGTTTTTTATTTTTTTTTAGAAAAAGTGATCAAGTGAAGTGTTAATTAAAATTTTCCTAGATTTTCAAGTAGAAGTTTCCCACCATGATCCAGAAATCGTAAACAAGTTCAAATAATACAATACTTCGAACCAGACTCGGATTCTGAATAATACAAACCTCTTTGCTAACTTTATTTTACCCTTATTCTAACATAATTTTCAAAGAAATTGATAAATAAATAAATTTCTAACACTTAATATTCATTTCCATTACAAAAAAATTAAAAATTTGGTGGAACAAATCGGAGTTATTGCATACTTCTGCTCGAAAGCGTATCGTAGAAAGTTTGAAGTTGGTAGGAGATACGAAAACCCGTTCGAGGAAAAAATTTGCGTAATTGATTAGGCTTTCAGAAAACACAGTTTTGGCAAATCGGTCGACGAGCTTCAATTCTGTTGCTCATAAACCCTGCATGACAATCGGTTCAGGGGCTTATTTTTGACGAGAAGTTCTAAATAATGCAATTATACCATAGACATCCTTTAAATCAAGGACCGTCATCGTTACGTTATCATTCAAGAGGCAACAAACTGTTATCTTTCTGTTTTTTGTTTGTTTCGTATTTATGTGACATTCAGCATGAGGTTAGTTCTTCACACCAAGGAGACGACCTGGGCCTTACATATGAAACCCATGAAAACGTGGGCCGGTACCAACGGCTTTATTTCCCTTCCAAAGGAAGACGTGATCAGAGATTTTTTCGTCTCAGGAAATCCCAACGGTGCCGACTGGAATTGAAACCAGACCAACTGGGGTGAGAGGCAACAACGATTACCACTACACCACCGTTTTTATGTTCAAAATGGGAGCATCGATCATGAAAGTATATAATTGCATTCCACTCACCAACCGGAATTCAGTGATAAATTTTCACAATCAGAACCCCAGTATTGAAAGTAAAAACTGGTTTTGTGATTTTTTTGTGGAAGCTTGCTTCTTAAATGTATTTGGATCTGTTTAGCAATCGATATACACTCTCAAGTGTATTTTTCTTCTGGAGTATAACTTTTCGACCATGTGGAAACTTCTTAGCGAGTATATCGACAACCGAATGTAAATTCCTCGAAATATCCTCCGACATGCAACCTTTTTCCGGCTCATCTACTTTCTGCCCTATCCGAACCAAATCATTCTTTTCGTTCCACACGACACAAAGACAATAAACTACCGTACGTGTTGAGCAAATATTTAGGCTAATTTGAGCTCCTAATAGCCGGTAATGATCTTACCTTTGTTCCACCCACATAAAACCATCTGAAACAATAACAATCGGCACCGCATTCAACAGAAATGTGTAAACATCTTGTTTTTTGGCAAAGGATAACCACAACGCACCACTTCTTCCTTTTCGTTACTTCGCTTCGATGTGGATGGCCAAGCCGATTTCCTATCGGATTACCGGATTACACCGTACTTAAATTAGGACGCTTCTACAATTGGAAAGCTTGCATCCCAAAATTCTTCAAAGAATGCTTTTCCGTTTTCAGCCTTTCCGCCCCCGTCCCTGATCACATGAGAGCGATTCATAAAAACACATGTTTTCTTTCGTTTCAGAACAAAACTACGGCAAATGTTTGCCTTTCGGGACCATTGTTGTGATGGTTGAATCATGGAAGCACGACCGGGTCAGAGGCAATTGTACAATAAACCTAAATACCTTACTATATGCTCTCAACTCATCTGCTGTCGTCTGCTGGACAGGGAGCTCGGACTGTCCTTTATTCTTCCATAGGGAGAGGGATAATTTCTCATAACGGGCGACTCTGCCGAAAGCGGATTCAATTGCCTGGGGCAGAAGGAAAAACCGAAGTAAACCAGATTATCTGCCCATCGGTTTTCAAACCGGGTCCACTCTGCCAATAGGTTCATCATACAGTTAACTTTTGCCGAACCACAACGATCCGGATTCAACGTTTCGATGTTGCGAGGAATTGGCTACGTTTTTCAGGTGAAATATTTATAGGCTGCCGTTTTTACAATTGTTGCAATGTGTAAGTTTTCCAAACGTTAGACCAAGTCAAAAACTGTAGTAGAATTTTACTATGATAATTTATTCGGTAGCAACACGAAAGAGCATGGCGTAACAAAGAGACGAAACATCATTCCTTCGACAGATCGTTTGCTGGGTGGAAAGTACTGAAATGGCATATATCCAATTGATCAATTTTAACGTTACGCCTCTTTGGCATTTCAAGCTTTTCAGTACTTGCAGACGTGACGTAATTTTCCCATATGATTTTGACATTTCATTATTATTGAAAGTTATTCCATTTCGTGCAATTTCTTGAATCAAGTCGCGTGTCGCGTCCACCCTGGGGCCAAGCTTAGCTCAGTCAATTTTTTGCCTATTTTTTAATTTCAAACATAATGCCAAACAAGAACTAAATTCAGCGTTTCCTCGTGATTAAACAACCACAGCCAATACCTGTCAAAACCAAAACCATCGTCTCGCGCAATCATTCACTTATAACAATGCCAATCACACGTCAAAGGGACCGACGACAGGTCTTCGGAGAGTTGCTCTTGAAACAAGATCTAAAACACTCCTTGAGCCTACATCTTCCTTATTCCCATCGGCTAAGGACTCGTGATGACGAAAAGAATAAATAAACGGATACACGTCATCGACTTCAGTGCATTCAACAGTCGTCATAATTATGTCGATTCCAATCGAGATCAAAGCAAGTGGTATATTGTAATTAATATCTCTCCTCGACTCAAGTATGACATCAACGATGGCAACGAAAATCCACCCACAAAAGGAAGGAAGCGCGCAAAAATAATAATTTATCCACTCATACCCGGCGCTCATCAAGCCACTCACTTCTCGGCGACTCGGCACAGCAACAATGCCCTTCAAGCATAGCCCGACTGCCGCACAACAATGCAGCGCAGGACCTATAACTAGGAAGAACAAACAAGTGATCCTGCACTAGAAAAATAACTGATGCTTTTAAATTTCCATATTTTCCTCGGCTCTTCGATTCGCACTCAAGCGTGACAATCGCGTCACTCTGGGCTGGTGCTGGATGTCGAAACGCAACGCATTACTTCACTAGGCGCCCACCACCGCCATTCTGTCCCTAGGGCACCCACACCCCTAGCACGGCAACTCAAGGGAATGCGAGATAAATCTGTTCGAATTAACGGTGAATGGAGGATGAGCATTAAATATACATAATCACTGCAACCACATCGGCGTCATCGTCGTCGTCGTCGTCGTCGTTCACCGTTTGACGTTGTCATTGGTGGAGCGGTGCCAGCTCGAGCAATTGATATTCATAACTTCCACTCGGATTGAATGCGACGCGATGAGCGCGTTGTGGGTGGATGGATGGATCGCAAAAGCTGAAAGGGACTCTTTTCTCTGTTCCTCCCTTACACCCTCACACAGGATTGTGACGTTTTGTTGTTGGTGCTGCTACTGCTGCGATGGTCGTTTGTTCCCGCTGGTTCACAACAGCAGCAGCCAGCAGCGATTTCGAGTGTTCTTGTGCTCTATATGCGTATTTGCATTTCACTTTGATGTTTGAATAAGTCAACACCATTATCAAATGAAATCTTGACGAGATATCGAGCCGAGCCTCTCATCTTTTTGTTGTTGTTGTTGTTGCCTTCATTTATCCGCTGCGTTTGAACAACTATGCAGAGATGGAAGATGATGGAAGCAGTGCCTTCGTCCTTGTTTACTTGTTTTTGCTATTGATAGATAAAAGAGTTCTCGTTTCTCTGAACAAACGCACTTGACATGGATTTTGAAATTATTATTTGTCTCTGATTCGATGATGCCGAAAGGCTCAAATCTAGGCCCTAAATTTGTTTTGAACACCTTAAAGTCAGAAACGATAAAAGAGAATCGCACCAAAAATTGCTGAAGCAGCAGCACGGCGTTTGAGTGATTTCATTGCAATATAATTGGCGACAGTATTTCTTGCGATGTTTGAATGCGAATGACTTCGAAGCTTTTCGATGAATACAATACTTTCATCCATTCTATGCAGCAAACAATAATGTTTATATAGGGAAGATGTACCTATATTAATCTCATCACTTTGCAATTCATCCTACTTGAAATAAAACGATATACACGTGACAGAATTAATTAGGAATGTTTGTTGTAGTTATTTAACGTGAGCAGACATTATTAGAAAACGAAACCGATCTTTCAACTGCCCAATTGTTTGATTCATCGTAGGATGAATATAGGAACAATGAGATTAATATGGGGGCAGTAACCCTACTTTGCTCTTTGGGTTCAGCGTCTTACGATTCGCTTGGTTCATTTGGCTTTAGTTCTTGCGCGTCTCTGTGTAGTTTCTACATTGTCGGTACAAAAAAGAGTGTTACGAGCGATATTTTAATTTATTCTTAATCCATACGTTAAGTATAGTGTCGGAAGTAGTGCGCTGTATAGCGTTTCTCATGTACTCTAAAGCGAACTAGTTCCGACACTTTGAACTTGACAGCAACATCACAGGCTCGACGTTTGTACTGCGAATATTTGACGAAGTTTTCATGCGTTGCAATGAACGATGAAACTTATGTCCTGGAGGATTTCAAGCAGCTTCCAGGGCTGGTTTTTTATTCTGCTATGGCCAGAAATGCTGCAGCTGAGCATTTTAAAACGAAGAAGGCATCGAAATTTCCCAAAAAATACCTTGTGTGGCAAGCAATTTGCACGTGTGGCAAAAAGAGTTAATCTTTCGTCACTACAGGCACAATCAACAAGGAGATCTATCAGAAAGAGTGTCTGAAGAAGCGATTGCTACCCTTCATCAAAAGTCACAAAGAAAAACCTTTGTTCTGGCTCGATTTGGCATAATGCCACTATGCTAAAACTGTGATGGAGTGATACCAAGCAAATCAAGTGAACATTGTACCAAAAACCTCAAACCCGCCAAATTGCCCAGAGCTACGACCAATCGAGAGATATTGGGCTCTGATGAAGCGGAAGCTTTCTGGAAAGAAGCAAGGAATCAAAGACATCAAACACTTCCAGCAAATTTGGACAAAGACGGCTTCTACGATTTCTGAAGAGTCTGTACAAACCCTAATGGACGGAGTTAAGCGCAAAGTTCGAAAATTTTATGCAAATACCGAATAACTATGTTTTGTCTTCACGAATTGTTAAAACACATCCCATGAATCTGAAATAAACAACTACGACGGAAATATAATGCGAAATTTATGTTTCATTCATGTTTTGAGGTGTCCGGATTATTGCGGATACAGACCTTAAGCATATTGCTATGAGGTACGTCTGCTTTGAGTTATCACAAATTATAATTTTCCGCCCACTATATAACAAAACATTGCGATTAGTTGAGCGGTTAAGAGATAATGAAATCATTGGGTATAGGACCAAGTATCCCCCTGATTGGTGTTAAAACGATGAGCTTGGAAATCAATAGAAGCATAAAGTTGCCTAAAGGCACGAATTGCTTCGAAGGACTCTAATTTCACAAAATCCTCCAATCGTAACTTTAAATGTATTAGCATAGATTGCTCTGTTTAGAGGGTTCAACTTGCTTGATGAAGTTATTGATTCCAGTAGACGAATAGTTTGTTGAAGTTGAGCAAATTGAAAGTTAAGAAACGTTTGTTTGAAAATGGAGGATGTCTGAATCTGAATTGGTTTTCGTCACTTTTTGGTGTTAAAATCGGAACTGACCCGACCAAACCCGGTGGTAAACTGTGCGTGAATGTGTCCGCGAGTGTTTGCGTCAGGCACATAACCTTTTACCATACTACCCCATGCAGGATAGGCAAGGGGAGGAAATCCCCTTGAATGGAGCAATGACCGGATACTACCGTTAAATAATGCCCTCCGCTCGTTTTCAAACTTGTATCTTTCAATTTCGAAGCCTGCCGTTGCCCTATACGGAACTATCAATACACTTTCTCTTCATGTCTATTCGTTCAAGCAATAAATTACCGTCCACTCCGAGCGCTTCGCATGGAGATGAGACATTATCTGCTTCTGACAAACTTCATCAAAGATCGTTACTTCCGCGCATGGGAGAATACAAAAAACAACAATCAATGTGTATACTAGTATAGACACAAAAATACATTTTTTTCGTAGTCATTATCAGCGACCGCGATGCTCGAAGGGAGCGGCAAATCTTCGACGGAGA
>JAHHFK020002854.1:1260000-1368342 GCA_024533555.2 Aedes koreicus
CCACTCCATGGCCTTTTTCCGTAATGGCAAGATGCCAAATCCGACCAAAATAGAACGGAACAATTGTGTCGCTTCAGGAAAGGCAGTAGACGTTTTTGTAGGCACTCGCTCAGATAAATTTCCTGGTTGACGGTTCCGGTCGCAATGTAAACGTTGCTCTTCAAGCCACAGGTACAGATGGCCTGCCACACCTGATATTTCTTCGCGAACTTTGACAGTTTAATGTGCTTGAAAATATCTGCCACCTTTCCCCGTCCGGTTGCCGTATAAAATTCATGTCCAGGAAGCTGTTTAAAGTCTGCCTTGACGTAAGTTTCATCGTCCTGTACCACGCAATCAAACTTCGTCAGCATCGTCGTGTACAACTTTCGCGATCGTGCTTTGGCCGACGTGTTTTGTTTATCGTCGCGATTTGGATTCCACCTTTCTTGTAAGTCGACAGTCCAGCTCGTTTTTAGCTCTATGCACGGTTGAAGGCGCCACTCCCAGCTTCTGTGCGACATATCGGACGGAGATGTTGGGGTTCCCCTCGAAACAGCCGGCAACTCTTTTTGTCGTCGATGTGGCCTCTGGCTTTCGATTTCTCCCCGATCCAGCTTTCCTGGCTGTCGACAAACGTTCACCGAACACTTTTAATACGTTGGTAACAGTTGATTTAGCCACATTCAACAATTTCGCCAACTTGGCGTGAGAGTAGTTTGGATTTTCGCCATGCACGTGCAAAATTTTGATGCGTTGCTTCTCTTCCTTCGACGACATTTTGATAACTGAAGTGCTAATCTCAAAATCAAAATAGAGGCATGATGCTACACGCACACATCTTCAAAATTAGGGGTGTGCAAAATTTTTTAATGCACGATGAAAGGAAATGCAAGTTTAAGTCGACCAAATTTTGATCGAAACTCCCTTTATTCGCCACATTCCATGGAAAACGACGGTGTGATGCGATTGGTGGCACATTGAAACGAATGGCTCGAAATGCAAGTCTATCTTTAGAACATGAACATCCAATCAAAAGTGCAGAGGAGTTATATATATAATTGAGCCAACCAAAAAAATAATGATTATTTGACAAAAATGTCGTTTTGTTATATATCACAAGAAGAATATGAACAAAGAATAACAGAAAGGAGCAATATCTTTCAACAGACAGAGATGGTAATTGGTACACAAAATATCAACCTGTTGTTCCTATTTTAGAGAATTGGAGTTAACTAATTTTTTTTTAATATGTTGCGCAGGCTTATTATTTTTTTTTTAATATATTATATATTAAGTTTTTTTTTTAGAATTTTTTGTTTTTTTATTTACCTTTGGAACGAACACTCCAGTCAAACCGGCCCTTTACAATGAATATCAGGATATATTACACCGTGTCCAATATATTCTCATACAAAATAAAACTCTATTTATTTCAAATCGATAATCCAGATTTTATTGATAACTTTACCCATTATATAGCAATATAATACTGATCAACTACAGCATATGTTTTGGAATAACACCGCCTTTAACCTTTTTGACCAGCTCCAGACGTTTTTCGAAACCGTCACAGACGGCACGCATGACTTCCATCGGCATTTCGTCCCAAATTCGTTTGATTACGGTTTTGAATTGGTTCATATTAGACGCCCTGTGGTCATTTACCTTCGCCAGCATGTATGACCATACGAAATAATCCAAGGGATTCAGATCTGGTGAACTGGGAGGCCATTCATTCTTGTCCAAAAAGTCGGTCAAATTTTCTCGGCACCAGCCCTGAACGAGATTTGCAGTATGCGATGGCGCTCCGTCCTGCTGAAACACATAGTGATCATCTCCAAACACCTCTTGTACATATGGCTTGACAACTTTCTCCAAAACTTCCGTTTTATAATATACGGCATTCACTTTAACGCCTTTTTCGATGAAAACCAGTGGTAATTTGCCTCGCTTGCAAATTCCTCCCCAAACCATCACTGACGCAGCACTTTGGAAACCGTGGAATATTTCTATCACTCTCTGGAACAGTTCTCGAAGAGAGAGCCCACAATCTGTCGTTCTGGACATTGTGGGATTGTTGCAAGACGAATAACTTTTCGTCGGAAAAGATAAATTCTTCCCCACCGTGCCGCGACAAAAGCAGACTTACTCTTTCGTGTCGTTTCTGCTTGGAAGGTTCCGAAACTCCGTGAACCTTACGTTTCTTGAAAGCTTGGAATCCGAGGTCATTTTGCAGTATATTGTGCATTGACGATCTCGAAACATTCAGATCTGCGGCCATTTTACGTACAGAGCGCTGTGATTTTCGTCTAATCCGTTCCCTGACCACTTTAACAACTCGTGCAGTCCGCACCGTACTAGTACGACCGGATATCTTCCGGTCATCCAACAAGCAGGTGTCACGGTACCTTCGGATGGTTCGGTACACAAAATCCCGCTTTACTCCGAGGTTTTTCAAATTTCAGAAAACAGCGCCCGGGCGCATACCTTTCAAAAAAATTTTAATCACCACAGCACGAAACTCCTTCATCGCTGGTAAAAGATAAACACCGAATGAAAACAATCGGACATAACCTAAAAGCGTTTGTATAAACATAGTGCAAAACTACACCAACACATACGTGAAGCATGTTGAGTAGTTGCACGACACCAATGCAAGGAAAAAGTGTATGAGAATATATTGGACACGGTGTAAATAAAGTTGATGTATTAAAAAAATTGCAGTATTTACACTATGCAATTACTTCCATTTTATTTTATTACAAGTTTATTTAATTCAACATTCTTTTGTTAACTTTCAAATAGTTCATCCGATTATCTTGATGTTAAGTAGTGTATTGTCGGCAATTCCATGTACAATAAAAACACCTTTTGTTAATGATGGACAATCGCGGTTTAGTTTTGAAAAGGGAGAAACAGAAATATTTGTTTTTTGTTTAAAAAAAAATTAAAGCATATCGAAATCGGTATTACTAAAGAAGTTTATTATATTCACTTTTTTTTGTTCAAAATTCACTCAGAAGTCATAATTTGCCATCGAACACACATGTTTTCTTGGAAATGTTCAATGTTTCAAAATTGCACCCAAAATGACTTCTTCAGATTTTTTTTGTTTAAAAACTAGATGTCTAGTTTTTGAGGCGACAATTTGTAAAAAAATAGAGATGTGCATTTTGATTATTTTTTTTAATCTTAGGTTTATTATCAAGTTTTTACTAAGGAAATTGTTTTTCGACCATTCTAATATTCTCTCCTTAAACCCCTATTAGTTACCTACAATTTGTTCTCAGACAGTTTTTTTTATGTAGACAATAGTTCTAGTAATTGTTTAAATAAAACTTATGCAAACACATTTACGACCTTTTTTAAACTAACGCGAGAATCAATTTTTTCTTGTATCATTGGAAAATGATCAGTCTCTTACACCGAAAGCATGTGTGGGATCTTTTTTCTTTTAACGACCATGAAGTTGGTTCGGCTTAAATTTAATTATATATATATAGAGAGCGATATTATTATTATTTCTATTTTCTTAAAGAGGCATTAAATTATAAGTCAATCATTCATCTCTGCCAATAGCGATATTTTTTGCAAGCTTTCATGCAATACTAATGCTTTAAGGGATGTAACGCATAAATTTATTTACAATGTTACGTTATTTTCAATCGTATGCGAAAGAGGTCAATTTGCAATATTCAAGTCGGTGAAACGTTACAGCTTTCGATTTTACTGTATTGTTTACATGTGATATGTACTTCACTTTTTTAAGAAAATTTTTAAAAGAAAAAACTTTGGGGGGGTGGGGAAAGTTGAAAAAGGGAAAATATAAAAAAAATTTAAATACTTACCGGTACTTTTTAAAAAAAAAAAAACTGAACCTGGGGGGGACGGGAAATGTGAGAATGGGGGGGTGGGGTGCGGGTTAGGTGGTTTAGAAAATGTTTTGTTTTTGTTTTTTGTGGAGGTAGTTATTTTGAATTTTTTTTGGTTGTGGTGTGTGGGTGGGGGGGGGGGGGGGGGGGGGGGGGGCGGGGGGGGGGGGGGGGGGGGGGGGGGGGGGGGTGGGGGGGGTTGGGGGGGGGGGGGGGGGGGGGGGGGGGGGGGGGTGGGGGGGGAGGGGGGGGGGGGGGGGGGGGTGTTTAAAGGGCGATACGGTCAAAATTTGGTCAATATCAACTTGACGTATTTCTTTCAATTTTGCATTTAAAAAACCTGAACACCCCTCATTTTGAAGGGTGTGTGTGTGTAGAATGTTGTTCCTATTTTGATTTTGGAATTCACTCTTCAGTTGTCAAAATGCCGTCCAAGCAAGAAGAGCAGCGTATCAAAATTTTGCTCGCGCATCGCGAAAATCCGAGCTACTCACACGCAAAGTTGGCAAAATCGCTAAAAGTTGCCAAATCAACCGTTACAAATGTAATTAAAGTGTTTGGGGAACGTTTGTCGACAGCCAGGAAGTCTGGATCGGGGGGAAATCGAAAACCGGAAGCCGCTGAGACGACAAAGAGAGTTGCCGGTAGTTTCAAGCGAAACCCTAACCTATCTCTCCGAGATGCCGCAAATAAGCTGAGTGTATCGTCTACAACCGTGCATCGAGCCAAAAAACGAGCCGGACTATCGACTTACAAGAAGGTAGTGACTCCAAATCGCGATGATAAACAAAATACGACGGCCAAAGCGCGATCCCGGAGGCTGTACACGACGATGCTGACGAAGTTTGACTGCGTGGTAATGGACGACGAAACCTACGTCAAAGCCGACTACAAGCAGCTTCCGGGACAGGAGTTTTATACGGCAAAAGGAAGGGGAAAGGTAGCAGATATTTTCAAGCACACGAAACTGTCAAAGCTCGCAAAGAAATATCTGGTTTGGCAAGCCATCTGTACCTGTGGCTTGAAAAGCAGCATTTTCATAGCTTCCGGGACTGTCAACCAAGAAATTTACGTGAAAGAGTGTTTGAATAAACGTCTGCTGCCTTTCCTGAAGAAACACGGTTGTTCCGTACTGTTTTGGTCGGATTTGGCATCTTGCCATTACGGTAAAAAGGCCATGGAGTGGTACGCCGCCAACAACGTGCAGGTGGTTTCCAAGGACAAGAACCCTCCCAACACGCCAGAGCTCCGCCCAATTGAGAAATACTGGGCTATTGTCAAGCGGAACCAAAAGAAGACCAAAAAAACTGCTAAGGACGAGCAGCAGTTCAAGGCAAACTGGCTTTCTGCGGCGAAGAACGTGGACAAGGTGGCTGTACAAAATCTGATGGCAGGGGTCAAGCGTAAGGCCCGGCAATTCGGATTTGGAAAAGCGGAAGCCTAACTGAATATTTTTCCTGAATTTTATTCTAATTGAACTTGAAAAAGAAATTTAATTTGATTTTTTAAATAAACGATTTCACCGATTTACACGCGTTTTCCCTTGACCAAATTTCGACCGTATCACTCTTTATATAATTTCAGATCATCCATGGAATTCTATCCATGGAAGTGTTGCATAATAATATTGAATTGTTTTCTTTCCCCGGGGCTATGATAATGCAAGTCCTTCTACAATTGCAGCAGGATCAGCAGACATGCAGACATTACAAATATAATTGTTATTATCATTTTATATTACAACATCTCTTTACAATATTATTCAATGCTATTTTCAGCTTCGCATTTGCATCGTTGTAAGTTTTTGGCCTACCTAACTCACGTTATGTATTTGAAAAGATAGGATGGTTTTTTACATTTTTTTTAGAGAGAGGATTATTTTTTTTTATTAATCATTTATCTGTGCAGGCTCAATAGAATCAACTTTACAGAGCCAAATTTTCATATTTTTATACATCATTTATCTTAAAACTAAAGTTAGGGGGATACAACCGATTACTCGCGGCCGTCTCGAGGTTAATAGTAATAACAAATTACGGATGGAAACGAGGGTGGGAATTTAAAGTAAGGTTTACATAACACATTAAATTTAAATTCTAAATTATCTAAACACTTATTACTATACAATTTATGGTTTTCTTTTGACTTGAACATTTTTTGAAAAAGAAAAAAAACATACACATACACATACACATACACAGATAAAAAAAAACTTTAGGTAAACATACAGGTTAAACTAACTACAATCTTAGGCTAATGTTAGTCAAAAACACATAAATGAGTTTCATGTACTCCAAATCACGTAGGGGAGAACAGTACAAAATGCACTGGTGAGGTAGAACGACCCACTCAATAAATGTGCTTAATTCTTCAAAACTATAGTTTTACTGGAATGATACTTTATCAATGTACACATTAAACAGCATAACTCATAATTTTGTAGTACAATAAGGCACTAAATACACCAACACATGATCAAAATTGAACAAATCTTCATGACTGTACTTCACATGTAAATAATAGTGTTCTTGAAATAAGCTTTTACCATGCGTTAACATCCATGGTTAGTAATAAATTCACTTCACATGTATCGCTGACAATAAAAACTTCAAGATAGTATCAAAACTTCACTATAATTCTACATATTTTCAGAATATTTAGACAAAACAATGCAAGACTAAATCTGGGGCAGAACGCACCGTGGCGTTACATACGTCTACACGCTTAGAAAAAAGTACCCAGTGGAGCAGTTGAATGTAGGAAACCAACTTTGGGTATAATCATGTTAATCTACCGCTGAGTATAAATAATTTACTTATGGTAAAATTCTACCCAAACGTATGTAATTTGAACCCAATGGTAGGTAAACATAATTATACCCAAAGTTGGCTTCCCACACTTAAATGCTCTATTGGGTACTTTTTTTAAGCGTGTATATAATGAGGAGTTGGCAACATATCGCAACGTTTTGCTATCTTTATTCCATACCCATTGGTTGCTTGAGCTAAAAAGATGTGGCGAGATGTTGCAACCTCCTCACTTTACAACTCTGAGTTACTTATTATAGCCGTGTTTTAACCTTTTACAAGCGGTGCATGCTATCGCAATATTGTGGTGCATCATATACCAGTGCTGTGGTGCGTCTTACCCCAATTTTGGGGTGCATATTGAGCAATGAAACAGGCGTTTTACCCCGGTGTCGTCTTGGTATCAAATTGGAAAAGGTTTAAAAAATCACGAAAAATCATCGTTTTGAATTTAAATTACATTTGATCTACAACGAAAACATAGTAATGCGCCATACCCAATAACTTGCTCCTAAATTTCAGCTTCCATTCACTAGTAATTCACGATGTTGCTTAAACGGTGCGTTATGTACCATCCTCCCCAATTGGGAGAGGTGGGGAAAATGGGCCCCTAAACCAAGATTTCTTCGACACCTTTGGGATGATAGAATGTTGCCATCGCCCCAAATCTCCTTTACTCCATTTATGCTGCCAGCTGACGAGTGACTGTTGACGAAAAATAGGAAAAAATTCGTTGAAAGCGATTTGTCGATCACAAATATCGCCTTCCATACCGCCCACTTTTGCAAGCGAGTCCGCTTTCTCATTGCCCGGAATTGAACAATGAAGAGAGAGGATTATATACGACAAATTCTACAAAAAATAAAATATTCGTCGTCCAAAATAGTTAATTCAACAACTAACATTGTTTATGATCCTACCTATTCTATTTTACAGACATAAAGAATCATTTATGGGCCCTGTAGGAAAAAATAGTTATCGAAGAATTTCCTGTCATTCATTTTTAATTTTTGTTTTTGTTTTGGATTTATTAAGTTTCCTTTCTTGGGCAGTAATCATACTCGTATGAAATTTATTTGCCTAAATTTTCTTTGCTATTTTGCTAGGATGCCAGGTGGTCAACTTTATTTCGTTATATCACGTTGGAATTTTCGCTATCTTAGAGTTTCAATCATCTAACATCGCAGCGGAAGAGGCAAATAGCGGAATTTAATTATTATATGTACATTATGTAGTATTTCTTTACAACATCGTATTATTTCCATCATATCATGACCTTCACATTTTCATGCAACAAACCTGATTTAGGCGGTATCTGGCTTAAACACGAAATATACATTCAATTTATGACATCTAGCTTCCTTATATGTCCAGTATATAACGCAGAAAATTACAGCTGTGGTAGGCTTTTGAAAATTACGCAATCTGTGCTAGGCTTTTGCACTTATTGCTGAATGTATTTTTCATTTCCGCTTTAAAAAAGGGACTTTTTACCAATTCTGAGCTGATCTGATTCATGGAGCGCTGTGTGCCATTTGGCTAGTGTTTGAATTTACATTTCAACCTTTGTCATTACTTAATCATAACTCACAATATCATTGTATTTGGTAATATTATTTTATTGATTTTACTTCATAGATAATTTAAATATTACTTATTGCTTTTTTGCTCATTTATCTTTAACTCCCTTCCAGTTAAATCTTCTCATTTCTAACTCGGAGCAATAACTATTAGGTCAGCAAAAATAAAAGCAGATTGCTGGTATAAAATCAGCATCATGTAGCAAATAGTGACCATGGCAACAGTAAATTAAAATGTATAAATGTTAGTTTTGTAAAATTTCAATAGATTTAATAAACTTTTTCAGGATACCTCAAACTGAGGTTTTGGTGAAATGCTGCTATCGCTGAAAAAGAACGAAAACGTGCTTAAGCGCGAACCACAGAACTCTACACTTTAACATTTTACAACATTTCTTGCATTTCAGGATCAACCGAATGAAGATCATATATTATAGATACGAATGCTTGTAGTATTTTTCATTTACATAAAACATACATAAATATTTCATGGGAATGAGAGGGACCATCAGGGCACCCGATTGAAGCACTCTGGATGGGGAGAGTGGGAATGCCAACTCTCCATTGCTAACAGTTTGTGAATAGAGGGCGGGCTCTTCTCCCCGCCCATTGGGGCATCCTCATGTTGGATAGCTCGCTCTTTTGACCAATTGTTCAATCTTGTTGTTGGGAAGAGATTCTTTTTATCCCTGTAGATACGTATAAGTGATGTTGCATATCGATCCACCCAACTCCTTTTTGGCCCTTCATACAATGGCATGATTAGGATAATCAGTGGTTATTAAAGCTTGATCAAGTCTAACAGAGAGGAGAGCCCATTGCTGTCGGACTTAGTTTCCGTGCTACAATGAGTGGTAGTACATATCATACATCATACATCATACATGATATGTGATTTTTTACTAGAGTGGCTTACGTGTTTTCTAAAACGATGTTTTTTGAGTGAAAAAATAAATAAAAATTCCAAATTTTTTACATTTGATTTGTGATATTTCATCAGGATCACTTCTGTATCATCGTAGGACACGGTTAGCATATTATATGCTATTATGTGATACTCCATTATGCCGATCCCTTCACTTTTCTTTTGGGGGGTTCTTTTTTGTAAAAAAAAAAAAAAAAATTTTTCTTTATTATTTTAAAAAACATTTTTTTTGTAAAGTTTAAAAAAATTCTTTCTCGCCAAACTCTCGTTCTCTTTCATTAATTATGGTGTCGTTATAATAATTTCATCCGACTTCTATACACGGACCAAAAGATTATGGTAAGGACTACCGCATTATCTTTGCATAATGTTGACGAAAAATGTAAAGATAACTTGGTTATCAATGAAAGAAAATTGTTTACTAGAGAGCCTCTCACTGTCGGATAGGTCTTTTTGAAAAGTTTTGCGGGGTTTTCATTCGGAATGCGACACTTCACTAAGGTGGAACAGTTCGGTGTCCTCGTTTCATACAAAATCCGCTTACCACCTCGCGATTTCACATAAACTCGACTTAGAGATCAACCATTGAGCATCAGCGAGCTTCCTGTTTCTGTTTTGCACTATCGTGCAAGCTCGGATTCAAAATTTCTGAGTTTACGGTCCGATATAAACCGAGTATTGTGCCGAGTAGAACGTTAAGTGAGAAGCCTCGGAACAGTAAACCCGAGGGCCCTTAAGATGGTGAACTGTTGAATTTTGCAATGGTCGTAGTAGCAATAAGGCAAGCAACGAAAGGGAGAGGAAAGAAATTGTGATGTTAACAAAATTCATGTTGCTAGTTTTTGTTACATTACTTCGCATTTATTTCCTAAATTACATCTGCATATTTTGGACTTTTATACATTGTTAAATGTTGTTCAACTAGTTGCAAAATAAACTGTTTCTGATTCTCATCCGTTGACAATTTCGAGTTATATGTTTTGATTAATGCAATACCTCGCTCCAAATTGTCATTTACTACAAACTACATACTATAAACCTTGAATACGTCTTTTGGCAATTTCATATTCTTTTTTGCAATTTCAAATTCTAAAACAAATGTATGAATGATTCTGATCGATCCTAATTGTGAAAAAAAAAATCTAAACTAGATTCTGTTCAGTCTACACACAGTACTCTCCGAATGTAAAAATATGCCTTGTTCGCTGCAGTCTGCTTCACAATACAAAAGATAATTGTCGAAGGCACATGTTTCCCGCACCTTTTGCCTTTCGATATCCTAATCTTCAAATGTAATAAAAGAATCAACTGCAACATCAATATGGGAAATACTTCACGGCAGCTCCTGAGCCGCTAAGAAGGATGTGTTTTCTGTGATTCGCGCCCATTGCAACACACAATAAGAACCTACCCAACAAAAGCGAGCGGGAGGGGGGAAATATTTCATAATAAAGAAATTAAAAAGTTTATACCGATTAAATCGTGTAGCTCCCGTGGCCCGTATCAGAGGGTCGGATAGGCCTTGTCTGGTGTATTATTCGAAAGGTAATAATCTCCTCCCGGCGTGCCAGCAGTGTGCAAAGGAATCCTCACAGCATGATCATATCCTACCGTCGATTCACTCCAGTCTAGAGTACCGAGTGAAAAAGAAGGTGAGACGTTGACAATACATGCGAAGCGATTTCGTATGAAAGGAATTTCACCGATTCGGATTGACCTCAGCGCCTTCTCATGGGGATCCTGTTTTGCAATCAATATCGGCAGGGTGACCCCGTGCTCGGCATTTATCTCAATGGGATGCAACCATGCCTTCTTGGGTGTGGTGTCTGCCAAGATGGCATGAGAAAATTCGTAAATTAATTACATGGCATGATGAATATTTTTATGAACGGCTACATCGAGGACGCTCGATCATGGCGAGGAAAAAAGGGGATGATCTTGTCTCAGTGTGCTCCAGAAGTGATGGGCTGGCCACATTGTTTTCCCGTCTCCGCTTTGGCATAGTGCTGCATGGGAATTTTCTCGAACGACTTTCTGACTTTGGTGAGAACGGAAGCAAATATGTAGGGCGTGACTTCGATACTGACATTTCAACCCTGGGAACATACCCGTACAGTCGTACAAATATGAATGATTCGCAAACTCATGATTCGCTCTACCTCGGTAAAAATGGATATTCCACTAATTGCTTTGCCACTCTCGTATTCTGCGTTCCATTCGAATCGTAATGAGGCAATAATTTTTCCATTAATATTAATGATGTTCACACAAATTTCCACACTTGCAATTTTCATAGCACGGTGCTATAGGTAAGCATAA
Organism: Aedes koreicus; assembly: GCA_024533555.2. Classification (NCBI taxonomy): domain Eukaryota; kingdom Metazoa; phylum Arthropoda; class Insecta; order Diptera; family Culicidae; genus Aedes; species Aedes koreicus. The sequence continues at coordinate 1,271,486 of JAHHFK020002854.1, forward strand.
TTGCCACGCTATGCGCGAGTGAGAAACAAATCCACCCACGCCCACACTACCGAGTGACTGGGCTGAAATGAAAAAGAAGCGGAAAACGAAATGATAAAAGCAATGAATACTTAAGTGGAAATAATTGCACCGGTACACACAATCATCAGCGTCATCATTTTCTTTCTTTCTATTCTCATTAATGGGGACGGGGACTCGCAGCGCAATTTTTTTTATAGCAAGGAGCGGAGTCTGTGATGTGATGCTTCAAATGCCTCAAATGGGTTGAGATGCAGGTCCAGGATTCTACTGAGTTTTGTGGGACTGTTAATATGCTACGTTTGGATTAGTTTAGTCTGGCATATTTAATTTTTGATCGAATTATGGTTCGAAAATCGTTATTTTGATGGACCAGCGCCCTTCCACAGAGCCAGTTTTCAATTCCGTTTCTGGAAGAGCTGGCTTCAGTAATTTATAATTTAAAATATCCTAGCAAATAATTATTTACCAATCTCATTGGTTAAAGTTACACAGATTTAGAGTTATTTGTAGGCTGAATTTTCATAGGATTTCTTTATTCTGGATTCCAGCAGACATTTATTTTTCAACGCAGTCAGAAACTACTGCCATTTCGCAATAATTGATATCATAAGGCTGACTAAAAGAAAATTGGTACGCACGACAAGACCTGTAATGCGTGATTCAATAAGTTTAAAAAGTCCATTAATGGTTACTTTACAGTATTTTTATCGAAACTTCAAAGTTACAGCATTAGATGGTTACATTTCTTCAGTTCGAACGACATCCCGAACCTCTTAATGGAGCCCATCAGCGCCCGCACAGGGGATACGGAGTGGTGGCACGGGGACTGGATTTCAACATTTTTTGGTAACATTTGACACTTTTCATAATGACCAAAGTGAACACAAGGAATAAAAAAATTACTACAATTGAAAATATCATGACATTCTGCAAAAATAAAATCATCCCGAATAGAAATTTACACACAAGTGCACCGAACTTTTTCCTTACCGTGAATTTGCAAGGCACAGTACAATCGTATTTCTTCTTCTCGCGTTATATTTTTCGTAACAATTGCATCACGTTCTTTTGCTGGTGTCTTTTCATCACTGCACATTATACAAACCAACACATACATATCACCAAACTACGCTCTGGACGAATGACCGCCGCGTTGAAGTCCAGTAAAAACAACAAACAAAAAGAAGAAGAACTAAACCACCACAAATGGATAAAAAAAAAAAAAGGGGAAAAAAATAAGTAAAAAAAAACTTTGGGGTTTCGGCAAGCGGTGGGTATACAAACAACCAAGGGGAAACTTTCCCCTACATAATGATGGTATTGGTTTGCGTGGGTGCCCTACGCTTTGCGAGGAAATAGGCTCAGAAGTGTTTGTTTACAAATGTTGATAGGCCCTTTTCTATTGTTGATCCAGACATATTTAACCGTTGTTTATCCAACAACAAAAAATACCTTTAACACGTACGACCCCAACCCCTCTGAGAAAGAAAAATATAAATTTAAAATTAATAATACTCTATCGATCATCATTCCGAAAATATCGGAAGTTTTGGATTCCAAGGTAAGTAGGACTGGGGTAAGTACCTGTCCAGGGATGGTTGGCAAAATATTATGAGATGCGAAACTTGGCATGCGGCATATCAAACTTCATTATTTTGCAAAACGTGGTTTTCAGAAGACATTTTGAGGATTTATGACCATACTGGCCACTAAAAGAGGCCCTGCGGGATCCGAGTTCCTCCATAAAAGTGGCCAAATTCAAATAATTTCCAAAACCTGGCTTTCAATACATCAAACTTCATGATTTTGCAAAACTTTGTTTTCGAAGGACATTCTGAGGGTGTTTGACCAAACTGGTTACTTAGGGAGGCTCTGCGGGATCCGAGTTCCTCCAGGAAAGTGGCCATATTTAAATCTTTTCCAAAACCTAGCATGCGACATATCAAACTTTATGATTTTGCAAAACTTTATCTTGGGAGGACATTCTGAAGATTCCTGCAGACCCTCCGGAGTTCCTCCGGAAAAGTGGCCATATTCATATCATTACCAAAACCTGCCTTGCGACACATCAAACTTCACGATTTTGCAAAACTAGGTCATGAAAAGACGTTTTAAGGATTTCTAACCATACTGGTCACTTGGGGAGACCCTGCAAGATCCAAGTTCTCCGGAAAGGGGTCATATTCAAATTTTTCAAAACCTAGCTTACAATCATCAACACTTTATGATTTTGCAAAAATAGGTCTGCGGTGGACATTCTGAGGATTCCTGCAAGATGTAACCAAAAGCTGGCTTGCGATATATCAAACTTCATGATTTTGCAAAACTTTGTCTTCAGAGAACAACCAAAGCATTTTCCATGAAACTTTATCGTGCTGCTTATGCTCGTAGGATAGATTGAACAAAGAAGACCTCGCCTCACTTTTGTAATCCATTTGTCTTATGCTCTTTTTCTGAATATCGTTACGCTTTGATGCACTGAAATGTGCGTTTCTTTACCAGCTCGACAGTATCCTTTTGTAAAAAATGGTTTAGCCGAGGCATGTACCACTGTCAGTAGAAAATATCAATCACGCGCCTCACTAGGAAACTCAGCTTAGCTTTAATATTAGAAATAAAGTTCAGCCTTAATTTGTCAGTAGGTTCAGTCGGTTTATCTTTTTTTAAGACTTATCTGCGGTCGATCATCCTTTAATTTATCTAGTAAAACAGTAAAAGATTTTTGACATTACTAATTCGTGTTCGATTGAACAGAATGACTTTAATCATACACCATTCGATGTGCAAAACTTACAAAAGCATTGCTTTAAAATATGAATTTTGTACTGTTAGTAAGAATAGTTAATATTTAAAATTACTTATTTTTGCTCCTATACAAATCTTAATACGAAAAGGTGGTAAATTTGGTTTTCCATATCAGGTCCTCGAAAACTGGTGCAAATGGTTCAACATTTTCTTCTTTGATTTCATTAAGCTTAATTCCAGATTGGATATTGCTGTACCCACATCGCTCAACGGCAAAATAATTCCGATATGACGCTGGTATCTAACCGACACCCGTCCACTTTTTAGAATTTTGCTTCATCCAACATTCGCGCGAATCCTTTTTTTTTAACACTTTATTTGTTCCAAATTTATTCATATTTACATTTCATGTTAATCTAGGTGCTCCAGCTACTACCGTAACGTCCCAACAAACATCGGTGTTGAATTAGAGCATGTTCAAGCAAATTTGGAGAAGCTATTCAGCTGTTTCTTCTAGAATAGCTGAATAGCTTCTCCAAATTTGTTTGAACAAGCTCTAATTCAACACCGATGTTTGTTGGGGTATCAACCTTTATTGTTAAAATATGTATCTAATTTTGTTTACATTGTTCATGCCTTAGCAGTTCAGTATTTTAAACAGGTTTTTATTCCTGCGTGTCAGTATAACAATAGTAATCTTAAAACTAAAAACAAACTAAAATTAATCTTAACTAAGCATAAAGGGAATTAATCATTGCAATAGAAGATTGCAACGATTTTTGTCTGAAATTATTAATTATTTTGTTGGACATTTGTTCTAAAGTCTCAACATTCGAAATTCTATGTACTTCGTTAGTACTGTACCAAGAAGGCAGCTTCAAAATCATCTTCAAAACTTTGTTCTGAATCCTTTGAAGTATTTTTTTCCTGGTAGCACAACAACTAGACCATATTGGAACAGCATAAAGCATGGCCGGTCTAAAAATTTGTTTAAATATTAGTAGTTTGTTTTTCAGACATAGTTTGGATTTTCTGTTTATAAGAGGATATAAACATTTTATATATTTATTACATTTGGCTTGAATGCCTTCAATGTGATTTTTAAAATTTAATTTTTGATCAAGTAATAGACCAAGGTATTTCACTTCGCTTGACCAAGGAATTGGAACACCGCTCATAGTAACGATGTGACTACTACTAGGTTTCAAAAAAAAAGCTCTAGGTTTATGTGGGAATATTATTAGTTGAGTTTTGGAAGCGTTGGGAGAAATCTTCAATTTCTGTAAATAAGAAGAGAAAATGTCCAAACTTTTCTGCAGTCTCCTGCAAATGACACGAAGACTTCTTCCTTTAGCGGAGATGCCTGTGTCATCAGCAAACAAGGATTTCTGACAACCCTGAGGCAAATCAGGGAGGTCGGAAGTAAAAATGTTATATAGTATCGGCCCAAGAATGCTACCCTGAGGAACTCCAGCTCTAACAGGTAGTCGATCAGATTTGGAATTCTGATAATTTACCTGCAGAGTTCTGTCAGTTAAATAATTTTGAATTAATTTTATAATATAGAGCGGAAAATTAAAGTTTTTCAATTTAGCAATCAAACCTTCATGCCAAACACTGTCGAATGCTTTTTCTATGTCTAGAAGAGCAACTCCAGTTGAGCAGCCTTCAGATTTGTTTGAACGAATTAAATTAGTAACTCTCAAAAGTTGATGAGTAGTTGAATGGCCATGGCGAAATCCAAATTGCTCATCTGCAAAAATTGAGTTTGTATTGATGTGAAGCATCATTCTATTCAAAATTAGCTTTTCAAAAAGTTTACTGATTGAAGAAAGTAAACTTATTGGTCTGTAGCTAGAAGCTTCAGCTGGATCTTTCTCGGGCATCAAAATTGGAACAACTTTGGCATTTTTCCATTTGCCAGGAAAGTATGACAAATGAAAACATTTATTAAATAATTTTACCATGAAAGACAAGGTACTCACTGGGAGTTTTTTGATGAGTATATAGAAAATTCCATCATCACCTGGAGCCTTCATATTTTTTAACTTTTTAGTTATAGTTTTTACTTCATCCAAATCAGTACCCCAGGATTCATCAAAAATATTTTCCCTTGAGGAAATATTCAGATAATCAAGAGCAACCTGATTCTCGATAGGACTAGTAAGACCCAAACTGAAATTATGGGAACTCTCAAACTGCTCAGCAAGTTTTTGAGCTTTTTCCACATTTGTTAGCAATATTTTATCACCTTCTTTGAGCGCTGGAATAGGCTTTTGAGGTTTCTTTAAAATTTTGGAGAGTTTCCAAAAAGGTTTGGAACTCGGCTCTAATTTTGACACATTATCTTCGAATTGTTTGTTCCTCAGGGATAACTTTCATGGCGGGATCGCGTGTTCTTTGATATTGTCTTCTACGGATATTTTTCAGACGGATCAAAAGCTGAAGATCGTCGTCTATTATAATTGTATTGAACTTTACCTCGCATTTTGGAACTGAGACAGCTCTTGCTTCAACTATGGAAGTAGTCAGAGAGTCAAGAGCATTATCGATATCATTTTTAGTTTCCAAAGGAATATTAGGATCAAAGTTATATTCCATGAATGTTTGATATTGGTTCCAATCAGCTCTATGATAATTGAAAGTAGAACTGTTGGGATTTGAAATTATTTCTTGAGATTTTTCAAAATTTACTGGAAGGTGATCTGAACCGAAGTCAGTATGGGTAACCAATTGGCTACAAAGTTGACATGAATCAGTTAAGACCAAATCAATAGTTGAGGGATTTCTGGCAGAAGAAAAGCAAGTTGGGCTGTTTGGGTATTGGATAGTCACATTTTTATCAAATTTAACCCGTATGTGTTCGACAAAAAACACATTTATGTGATCAACAGGGTACCCGGGTACCCACCAAATTCAAATGATTATAACTCTGGCTATTTTTGACCGATTTCAATTCTTTTAGCGCCGTTAGATTGAAAAACTCATTCACTTTAGGGACATTATCAGCAATGCCCATTTGGATTCATCTGGTTCCTGTAAATCCAGGTTTCGGTACGGAGACACAATTTCGGAACATCTATTGAATTTCCAGGGATGGAAGTGAAAATCTTTGGAATAATTCCTAGAAACTATTTCTATTCTACTGTGGGCCGTATGCCGACTTGTTCTTCGAACGGCCATTCTGTAACAGGCTCCCGTGGGGCCTCGAGTGGCCATGAACATATTCAGTAGAAAACCCTGGCAATATGGGTATCAACATTCATGAAATTTATCCAGTAGGATATTTCTCAACGTTTTGTGGGTACCCGGGTACCCTGTCGATCACTTAAGGGGTAAACAAATCGAAGTCCCCCCCTTCAGCTCCCCTTGCTACCATACGAAATGTTTTTATGCAAAAAGTTGTCTTCCTACTTTTTTTAAGATGTCACTGAATTTCAGCTTTCAGTTTTAAAATAACCTATGAGATTTCGTAATGTAATTTATGCCTGGTATATCATTTATGAATGGAAATACAGGGTGCGGCAGAAAATAATGCAAAAATGTTCAAACTTGAGTATTGGGTTAGTTCGTGTAGCTAGTGACTAATTTCTGTCGAAAGTGTATTGTGTTGTGTGTTCGCGAAAGAAGTGATCACCAGTTTGTTGCTCGCCCAGAAGAAGCCGAAAGAGATTGCCAAGGTGGTAGGGTGCCATTTGGCAACAGTTTACCGCATAAAAAAGTCCCTGCAGGATGGTCCTCAGCAGCGGAAGCCGGGAAGCGGACGTCCGCGCTTTGCTCGCACGACGAACGTGATCAAACCAGTCCGTGCAAAAATTGCTCGCAACCCGGTGCGTTCCATAAGAAAACTTGCAAAGGAAGCCAGTATTTCGGAGAAATCCATGCGGAGAATCATCAAAGAAGACCTGCATGCATCTTCCAGAGCCAGAGTGAAACGCCGCTTGTTGACGGACCGGGTCAAGGAACTACAAGTGACTCGTTCCAAGAGATTGCTTTCCTTGTTGAAGAAGGAAAAACTGATAATTCTGTTCTCCGACGAAAAGCTTTTCAGCATCGATACTGTGGCCAACAGCCACACGGACCGGTTCATTTCACCGCAGAAAATGGAGAACCAGAAACCGGAACCGGAAAAAGTGAAATTCAAATTTCAAACCAAACATCCGGCTCGTGTCATGATGTTTGGCTTGGTGGCGTCCAACGGTTTGAAAATGCATTGATGCTGGAGTTAAAATCAATACCGAAGTGTATACCGGTATTTTAAAGGACCAAGTGCTTCCCTGGGTGAAGGCCAACTTCTTCGAGGACCAAAACGTTGTTCTACAGCAGGATGGAGCGCCGTGTCTAATCGAACCCAACAATGGTTGAACAATAACATGAAGTTTTGGCCGAAGGATTTGTGGCCCCCTAGCAGTCCAGATCTTAATCCGTTGGATTATTCGATTTGGGCATATGTTGAAGCCCGAGCCTGAAAAACATCACACTCTAGTGTGAAAACCCTGAAGTCAACCATAACACGCACATGGCAATCAATGTCGGAGGACTACGTCCGAAAAGCATGCTCTGGCTTCCGGCGTCGGCTCGAGGATGTTATTGATAAAAATGGAGGACACATTGAATAAATTAGTTTAAAAGGACTCTATAAAGATAACTGCACTCGAACATGTTGATATTATTGCTTGAATTAGTTGAAAAAGGGGATTTGAAAGAAATAGAACAAATTTTCGCATTATTTTCTGCCGCACCCTGTAATTGAAGTTCCTTGCATTTTTTTTCTTTTTTTGAAAACAATAACATTTCAGTAAAAAAACACCGGGAAAAAAGGGGTTTGTTTTTAAAAAAGGTTTCTTTCGGTATTTTTTTTTTTTCTCTTTTGTGGTGGAGAAAATAAAAGGGGTAAAGCTTTTTTTTCTCAACATTTGGGGGGGGGAAAAGCTCTTTTTTTGTTTTTTTTTTTTTAATAAAAAAAATAGGTGGGGTGTAAAAAAAAAGTTTTTGTGTTCTTTGTGGGGAAAATATTGGTGGGTGTAAATAAGGAAAAATGTTATGAATAAGTCAAGCACTCGGCACTGAAAACGTGTGTAAATGGAGGAGAAAAAAAAACCCATTGTCCAAAAGAAAAATTTTTTTTTGTTTGATTTAAAAGGAATTGCTCGCGTTTGCTACCCAGGTAACCAATAAGCAGTTCAGAAGTGTCTTTACGGCAGCCTATCAAGCAATTAAGTCACCTTAAATGCAACGAAAAAGCCAGTTCTGGCCCAATATACGGCTGCTTTACTGCAATACTATGATAATGCTTCATCAATGCTATTTTGCATTCGAAATGCTTATTACAGACTACAAGCATTTAAATAGCATTTGAAATCCAACTTTACAACAGGTAACATTCAAGATGCTGATATAATGCTAATGTAATGCTTGTAGCATTTGAAATGCAGATTTAGGGTTCATTTACTGCATATCCTACCTACTTGGCTACCTGAGTAGTGATAGTTTGAAAAAGTTCTTCAGCTTTTTATTTTTTATTTTCATAAAGTGATTTAGTGAGGTGATAATTTAAAGTTTCCTAGTTTTCAATTACAATAGTTCTACTAAGGCTTGTTCGCGACAAAATCTTGACATCCTTAAATACGTATATCTTTGGAAATACTTCATCAACGCGTGAAATATTGCACAGACTGATGAACGTATGTCTGTTCATTGTGTAAAATCAATTTTTGGTGATACTACAAGCTTTTCGATCGAAGATGGCGCCGAAAGAAGCGCAAGTGCGAAAAGCAATTGTGTGCGGTCGTTATGAAAATCCGGATCTGTCAGTAAGAAAACTGGCAAAAAAGCTTGGTTTTTTATGCAAGCACTGTCCATAACGTTCTTAAATCTTACGATACACGTTTGACAACAGCCAGCAAGGTTTTTTATGCAAGCACTGTCCATAACGTTCTTAAATCTTACGATACACGTTTGACAACAGCCAGGAAGGCTGGGAGCGGAACAAAAACGGATTTCAGGAACCACCAGAAGGACGCGAAGGTGAAGCAAATATTGCAGAAGAGACCAGATCTTTCGTTACGTACTGTGGCTAGAAAAATAAAAATGTCCCCAACTTTCGTGCATACTTCCAAGCACCGGCAAGGTATGAAGTCGTTCAAGGTGAAAACTGTACCGAACCGTAATGATAAACAGAATTTGGAGGCTAAAACCCGGGCTCGCAAGTTGTATCGCGAATATTTGACGAAGTTTTCCTGCGTGATAATGGACGATGAAACTTATGTGCTGGAAGACTTTAAGCAGCTTCCCGGAATGTCTTATTATACTGCCATGCAACGGAACGGCGTAGAGGAGCATTTCAGGACGAAAAAAAGGCCAAGTTTCCCAATAAATATTTGTTTTGGCAGGCTATATGCAGCTGTAGTCGAGCAAGCCAAGGCTTCATCACTACCAGACCGGTAAACAAGAAAATATACCACGAAAAATGCCTCAAGAAGCGATTGTTACCATTCCTACGCAGCCATGACGCTCCCTCGCTATTCTGGCCTGATTTGGCATCTTATCACTACGCTAAAGATGTTTTGGAATCGAATGGAGTCCATGTTGTACCGAAAAAGGCGAATCCACCTAACTGCCCGGAGTAGCGACCTATCGAGCGGTATTGGGCTTTCGTGAAGAGAGAACTTTTTCAATATGAACAACAAGCTACAACAATACAAAAATTTCGAAAATCTTGCACAAAAGCAGCTAAATCGGTTGCAGAGAAGTCTGCACAGACCCTAATGGCTGGAGTAAACTCAAAAGTTCGTAGTTTCTTCATGCAGACTAATAAAGGAACTGTAATTAGTTTTAAGACTAATAATGCACAATTTAAATGAATAAAAAATGAATCTTGAATTGAACTAACAGCAAATTTGTTTTTTTTTTCAAATTTATTCTGTCCAGATTTTGTTGCTAACAAGGCTCAATACGCTCGTTAAAGTGTTTTTTTAAAAAGCGTTTGAAAAAAAAGGGGGGAAAAAATATGTGGGTAGTTTTGTTTAATTAGCGAGCTTTTTTTTGAAAAATCCTCTCGCTTTTTTTTTTGACCGGTTTGTTTGTCATTTTTTTTCTTCCTCTTTTTTTTTTGTGCTGTTGCGGGGGGGGTTTTTTTTTTTTTTTTGCAATCCTTACAATTCCCTTTTTTTTGGGTGGGGGAATTGGGGGCATTGGGGGGGTTGGAGGCCTTTTCGGGGAAATCCCCTCGGTTGTCGGGTCCCCTGAGTATCTTCGACTGTACCGGCAGAAGCCAAATCTTATTTATTTATTGTCGTCAATCATAAGTAGACCTTTTGTTACATTCTGTTCGTAATCCTAGTTCTTAATCGAGGTTATAAAATGCAAAAGATTATACTAAGCAGCACCTGGTTTGCATTATTCATATGGCGTGTTCTTCTTTAGTGGATAGCATTAAAGGATTGCTTCAATTTAGATTTTGTCATTGTAAAATCAATTGTTTCGCTATGCAAATTGTAGGTTGCCATCATCTGATTCAGAGGTCCAAATTTGGCGTAGTTTGTGCGATAATGATTTGTAATAAAACTATTTCGGTTACGGAGTTGCCGGGAGGGTATGTAAAAATTTAGCTCTGCTGAATCAATGCGATGCGAAACAATGCCATTAACAAACGAAACCTTTGCAAATTCTCGATGGTTTTTAGTGTTTACATGCTGATAAGCCTACAGCGAGCTTCATAGGGTGGGAGAGGAAATCTTTCTCCCAACTTTTTGTACAGACTCTATTCGCTCTTCATAGATGGCTGAAAAAGGTGACCAGACTACACTACAATATTCCAGTATTGACCTCACATAGGCAATGTATAATGTTTTAATTGTATAAGGGTCGTAAAAACTATGACTAAAGCGTTTTATAAATGCCAGCATGTTATTGGCTCTGTTAATTATTGAATTATAATGGTCAATGAATGTTAGCTTAGAATACAGCATAACTCTTAAATCACGAATTCTTATGCACTTTCCTACAGACTGATTTCCTAGAGTGATCAAAATGTCAGGTGTGCCGTGTTTTCTGCTTAATGCTATCGCATTACATTTTTGAACATTAAATTGTAAAAGGCTTTTGTTACACCAAATATAGAAAATATGAATTTCTTCCTGAAATATCTTGTAATCTTCTTTGTTCCTTATTTCTAGAAAAAGCTTTATATCGTCAGGAAATATTAGGACTTTTACATTTTTAAGTATGAATGGAATGTCGTTTACGAAAAGAATGAACAAAAGAGGGCTTAAATGGGATCCTTGGGGTATACGTGAGGAAACTTGAATAGGATTTGGTTTCTTTCCTTTGAATCTTACTACTTGTAGACGATTAGTAAGGTTAAATTTGAGCCAGTTGAGAAGACCTGTCTCAATTCCCAGTTTTTGTAATATCTGGGCAAAACTTTACAGGGTCTTTGTGTGCTTTGATGAATAGAAGGAGGTTTTTTTTAGGCACTCTTTCTTAAGGGGTTTCGAGTTTTTAGACTAATTTGTAACGAAAACTTGGGTTTTTTGTTTTCAGCTGCATTTCGCTTGCCATATATGAAATTTTCAAGCAAACTTATCAGCACAAATAAATTTATATATTTTGGGCAGAGGTGGTAGATGTATAATACATTTTTTATTCTGCAAAACAGACACCTGCAGTGAAATTTGAGGCTCGCACACCACCAACAGTTTATGTGTACAGTTCTAGCGAACGCGGGGGATAGAAAACTGAAAGAGAACAATTTCTCTCTATTTCTGCCGATAGTTTCAAACAGTTTAGATTTCCGTTTTCCCGCATTTTTCAGCAACCATGATTTCACTGGTTTAGCTAACAGATTATCTTAACGATCTTCAAATGACATAAATTTGGATAAATCGAATCGATATGCCTAATAATGCATCCTACATATACAGAAAATAGTCACGCGTAGTAAATTACCTGGTGTAACATCATAGGAATATGAACAATGATTTCACATTAATACCGTAGACCCGATTTTAGGGACACATTTTTACTTTTATCCCAACTTTGGCCTAATTTACAACAATAACAACCTAGTAAAATGTATGTGCTACTAAAAATATTGAGGTTTTCATTCAAAATCATTCAGGTTTTTAAAGTAGTTTAAATTCTAATCTATCTTATGAAATTATGTGTTGACCAAAGCGAATATAGCTCAAAATGGTGTGCTAAAGAAATAATAAAAATAAATTTTACGAAGATTGTTACAAACAATAAACCTACATAATGAGATAGACGGATAGACCCAATATGGTGCTTCTAGACCGAGGTTACATCCATATCCATCGAATGTTTTCGTCTTTAGAAAGTAAGTTGTATAACTTTTCGTGGTTCAGAACAGCAAATGTCTTATGAAGCTTAAGATTAGTAAACGTTTTACTAGTTGAATGTCGTTTCCAGCTCAGTTACTTTAATTGTTATGATTAATGATTAATGATATCCACCACTGCATGCTTGGTTGAGTCAAGGGACATACACTCTAAATATAAAAATCACCAACGTAGAAAAAATCATGACCTAAATGTAAATCCTCCCTCTTCCCATATTCAACGGAAAGCCGATGAGATAAACTGAGGTGAAGAAAGCGCAAACTTCAAACGAAGCGGAAAATCCCAATGAACCGATTGGTAGCACTACTGCTAATGAGTGGGTGGAGAATAGCATTAAGAAATAATTAGGTGAATTATCGTCCATTTCACTTGTTCCCGGCTGAGAAGAATTTCGGACCAGTAGCACCATAAAACCATACATTGCAACATCAGGATCCCGAGAATACCAAAAAAAAAAAAACCGAGAGGATCCCATTTTCTTTTGTTTATTTTTGGAATGAAAGGAAAACATTTACATACAGAAACGGGTGTCGTGTCGTGCTGTGTCCTCATATATACTATGTGCTTTGTGAGGCGATCCGGTTTGGTCCACTGCTGATGGGAGGGAAAACAAATATATGCTACGTGGAAGGATAATGCTGCAGGTATTGTTTACGGATCCCTTCTGCCAAAGCTCGGAAGGACATGGTCAGAAGAATAGCAGCACAACTCAAAATCGCTTACGTATTACTGTATTAAGCAAATCAATACATTAATTGTGGAGCGATTAACGATCATTAGAGATGTATTTAAGATGAAAATATTTACCGACAGCTCAAGGAACAATGGGAACCAAGAACAATGGCCATCGAGACGAGAGTGCGGCGACATTCCCTTGCAAGAGAATCGGAGAAGGATACGAGGGGTCGTATGGCACGATGTTGAACTCTACATACTGAAACAAATATAAATCCGAAAACGTGTGAATAACCGGATAATTATGCATGTCCAATAACTCAACAATCGGCATGTTTTTCGGAAGCGTTCGAATTGTTGGTGATTGGAAGCGACTGAGAGGGCCGTGCTGTGATGATTTCCGGATTTAGATCCGTGTGTTTCGAAGAACTCCATTGAATGTGAACGAATGGCGAATGGATTTTCCGAGAGAAAGAGAAAGAACAAACTTGTTCAATGAGCATTGATGCGTTAATGAACAGGGGCCAATTTTCGAAGACCAGCGGCTCAATGATGGAAGTAGCAATATTTCAAGTATCATTCAGTTTTTGCATGAGGTAGAGCGTTTGTTTTTTTCAAAATATGAACGGATTATAACGTCCCACGCAGGCAAACTGCTTAGGCGGGCCTAATAAATGGGAATTGCGAGCGCACCTGGAGCACTTCAGAATTATTACTGTTGCATGATTTTTGTTCAAGAGAACGTATGCGGTATTGAAATATGATTTTTTTTTTCGTGAAATGGAGTTGCCATTGGAAACTGGAATCAATTATTTTAGTCGGAAACCAGGAAGGTCGAACCAGGGTTCCTTGCGGTAAAACCAATCAACCAAAACATATAATTATTTTGTCTTTTGAAAGATACATGCAACACATACAAACAAGCACCTATTTGTTAATGTATATAACTCAAAAAAAAAATAATCAAGTGGGTTGAAATCGGGCAAATTTACAGAATGCGGCAGAAAATAATGCGAAAATTTGTTCGATTTCTTTCAAACCCCATTTTCAACTAATTCAAGCAATAATATCAACATTTTCGAGTGCAGTTATCTTTATAAAGTCCTTTTAAACAAATTTATTCAATGTGTCCTCCATTTTTATTAATAACATCCTCGAGCCGACGCCGGAAGCCAGAGCATGCCTTTCGGACGTAGTCCACCGACATTGACTGCCATGTGCGTGTTATGGTTGACTTCAGGGTTATCACACTAGGGTGTGATGTTTTGCCGGCTTGTGCTTCAACATATGCCCCAATCGAATAATCCGACGGATTATGATCTGGACTGCTAGGGGGCCACAAATCCTTCGGCCAAAACTTCATGTTATCGTTCAACCATTGTTGGGTTCGATTGGACGTATGACACGGCGCTCCATCCTGCTGTAGGACAACGTTTTGGTCCTCGGAGAAGTTGGCCTTCACCCAGGAAAGCACTTGGTCCTTTAAAATACCGATATACACTTCGGTATTGATTTTAACTTCCAGCATCAATGAAAACAGGCGGCATTTTCAAACCGTTGGACGCCACCAAGCCAAACATCATGACACCGGCCGGATGTTTGGTTTGAAATTTAAATTTCACTTTTTCCGGAACGTTCTCTATTTTCTGCGGTGAAATGAACCGGTCCGTGCGGCTGTTGGCCACAGCATCGATGCTGAAAAGCTATTCGTCGGAGAACATGATTATCATTTTTTCCTTCTTCAACAAGGAGAGCAATCTCTTGGAACGAGTCACTCGTAGTTCCTTGACCCGGTCCGTAATCAAGTGGCGTTTCACTCTGGCTCTGGAAGATGCATGCAGGTCTTCTTTGATGATTCTCCGCATGGATTTCTCCGAAATATTGGCTTCCTTCGCAAGTTTTCTTATGGAACGCACCGGGTTGCGAGCAATTTTTGCACGGACCGATTTGATCACGTTCGGCGTGCGTGCAAAGCGCGGACGTCCGCTTCCCGACTTCTGCTGCTTAGGACCATCCTGCAGGGACTTTTTATGCGGTAAACTGTTGCCAAATCGCACCCTACCACCTTGGCAATCTCTTTCGGTTTCTTCTGGGCGAGCAACAAACTGGTGATCACTTCTTTCGCGAACATTTTGACGAATTTGCAATAAAACAAATAGAATGTTTGGATGCAGCACTTGAAAGTAAACATAAACAAATACACTTTCGACAGAAATTAGTCACTAGCTACACGAATTAACCCAATACTCAAGTTTGAACATTTTCGCATTATTTTCTGTCGCACCCTGTAAATACCATGCATGAATAACGAGCAAACCTCGAGGCGAGTATTAGTACACGACAATGGAAGAGTCTACAGGTTGGGGGGGAAAACCCGGGTCTGTGGGGGGGAAAGAAAAAAAAAATTGGGGAATAAAAGGAAATTTTTTTTTTTTCTTCTCATTTTCTAGAAATTCACGGTTTTTGGATCTCAGTCTTGGACACGACGCAGATAGCAATGCATGTAAAGTTGCAGTAGCTATTGAACCGCTTATCTCCATCGACGCCGGCCATCCAGCTCTGGACGTGGTGGTTGACCTCCCAGATTGATTTGATTATTTTTGACGATTGCGCCGATGTCTCCCAGATGAACGACTCATGCCTATATTTGTGCTGCTATTGCCCGTATCGATTGGCAACCAATCGATGATTCCGATCGCATCGACGATGCCGTGATATACTTCATCCACCTTGTACGCGATATTATTGCTGAACATGTCCTTTTGTGTCACCCAAAGCCAAAGTCCCCATGGTCTAATAGCCATTTACATCAACTCAAACGTATCAGAGTGAAAACTTGGCGACATCATTGCCGGAGTCGCTCAAAGTTTAGTAAGCAAAAATTCAACCGAGCTAGCAATGCCTACCGTGTTTACAACCGTTCCCTGTACGTCGGCACGTTATTTGTAAGCAGTAACATATTGGCACAATTCTGAAAAAAGACGGTCAAAAACATTTTCACCCTTTTGTCATCATTTTATCTACTAGGTGTCTTCAGAAGAGTTGCTCAAAATGTTATTTCGCATCTTTTGAAAACACACACTTAACCTTTCATAAGGGCTTAACTACACTTTCGAATTCGAACTTTTTCCAGCTACAAGATAACGTGTTACTGTTAATTTTAAGAAATGTTGCTCAAGTTTCTAGAGCCTAGCGGTAAAGAGATATAATTGGTGTTCTTTCAGCACTACCTTAAAACCGTTTTTGAGATAATTAGTACTTTTCAATATGTTCTAAGAAATTGTAGGAATTATTAAAATACACATTTTTGCTGAAAACACTATTGCTCTCCGGTGACCACATTTTGATAAGGTCTGTATCCGCAATAATCCGGACACCTCAAAACATGAATAAAACATAAATTTCGCATTATATTTCCGTCGCAGTTTTTTCTCTCAGATTCATGGGATGTGTTTTAACAATTCGTGAAGACAAAACATAGTTATTCGGTATTTGCATAAAATTTTCGAACTTTGCGATTAACTCCGTCCATTAGGGTTTGTACTTAAGAAATCGTAAAAGCCGTCTTTTTCCAAATTTGCTGGAAGTTTTTGATGTCTTTGATTCCTTGCTTCTTTCCAGAAAGCTTCCGCTTCATCAGAGCCCAATATCTCTCGATTGGTCGTAGCTCTGGGCAATTTTGCGGGTTTGAGGTTTTTGGTACAATGTTCACTTGATTTGCTTGGTACCACTCCATCACAGTTTTAGCATAGTGGCATGATGCCAAATCGGGCCAGAACAAAGGTTTTTCTTTGTGACTTTTGATGAAGGGTAGCAATCGCTTCTGCAGACACTCTTTCTGATAGATCTCCTTGTTGATTGTGCCTGTAGTGACGAAAGATTTACTCTTTTTGCCACACGTGCTTGCCACACAAGGTATTTTTTGGGAAATTTCGATGCCTTCTACGTTTTGAAATGCTCAGCTGTAGCATTTCTGGCCATAGCAGAATAAAAAGCCAGCCCTGAAAGCTGCTTGAAATCCTCCAGGACATAAATTGCATCGTCCATATCAACGCATGAAAACTTCGTCAAATATTCGCAGTACAAACGTCGAGCCCGTGATTTTGCTGCCAAGTTCTGTTTGTCGTTGCGATTTGGAACTATTTTTACTTTGTACGACTTAAGTCCCAAACTCTGTTTTGATTTTTGGACAAAACCAGGCGACATCCTTATTTTACGAGCCACAGTTCGAATGGAGAGATTTGGGTTTTTCGTTAATGTCCTTTTCACCTTTCGGTCCATGACAGGATCAGCGCGTCCAATGTTTTTGTCACTTTTCGGTTTCTTCACCACCGTCAAACGTTCCGAAAATGATTTGAGCACATCGTGAACAGTGGATTTAGGCAAATCCAATGTTTTTGCAAGGTCCCGTATTGACAAGTCAGGATTTGCCGTACGCCCGTACAAAACTCGCTCGCGCACTTGTTTTTCTTTCGTCGCCATCTTGAATACTAAACATGAAATGTAAACATCAATCATAATTTTTTTCATCATAGACTCTCAGCTATACCACAGTGAAATTTTTCATTCCTACGTGCAATATTTCAAAAGTTACAATGATTTGAACGTATCCGGATTAATGTGGATACAGACCTTATATGGTTATTCAAGTGTCTGTGTGACGTCATAATCAACCGCCTCAAAAAGGGTGGGTGGGTCAGGTTCTAAGACAGATTGTATTAGAAAGATTATCTTATGAGCTAGTATTCCTAAAATTTTCAGCGTTTGGTACTGAAGGGTACCTAGTAAAACCTCAGTTTGAAAAAGTACAGGTTATATGCCAATTCATATTTCGCTTGTGACGCAATGTTCAACAAACTAAAAAAATATATGCGGGTTCTGGCGGGGTCGCAAATTAATTGTATTTGGAAGAGTATCTTATGAACTAGTAATCCTGAAATTTTCAGCGTTGGGTACCAAAGAGTACCTAGTAAATCATTAGTTTGAAATGGTATGATACGTAATGCCCATCAAACTGAAAGAAAGCTGGGACGATCCTGGCGCGGTCTCAAAGCGATTGTATGTGAAAGATTATCTAATTATTATTATTATTTATTATTATTATTTATTATTATTATTATTATTATTATTATTTATTATTATTATTTATTATTATTATATATTATTATTATTTATTATTATTTTACTTCATCTGACTATCCGTCTTAATGAATATTTAATTTATAATGACATTAACATGGAGGAAACAAAACTACTTTAAAGTATGCATAACACAAAATAAATTAACAACATGAAAATTCTAATTCGTGGTCTAGCAATAAAAGTAATTATCCTTAGCAAATAGGGCAGGTCTCGTCAAGTCCTCGTCGAACAGTTTCGGAAATCTGTTATTCATCCGCCAAAAATTCTGAAAGTCTTCGCTTGAATGTTTCAACAGATGCATTGAAGTCAAACAGCAAGAACACCTGGTTGAACGTAGCTGACATAAAGCGGATGGGATCGTGCTGACCATACAAAGCATTGCGAGATTCAAGCATCAAGAAATCACGTTGGCGAAGTGTTCGTTCTGGCGCGTATATATTCAGCTGCTCAAGGATCCTCGGTGAGTCCATATCGCCCAAAAGAATCTTGGCAACAAAAACACTTTGCGCAGTACTTCTCCTTTATTCCTAGGTTTCTATGACTAGCAATTTGCATCGGTCCTCGTAGTGCGGTAAATTGTGCGGATTTTGCCATGGGAGATCCCGCAGAGAATACCTGACGGATTTCCGTTGGATTGATTCAATCCTAGCAATTCAGATGGATTGATAGGGACACCAAACCACAGCATTGGATTCCAGGATCGGCCGCACAAGAGCACAATAAAGGGATCGAAAGCATAGGGGGTCACGAAATTCATTTGCTATTTTGAAGATGAATCCCAGCTGTCGGTTCTAGAGCTGATCTGGAGAAAATATCGTCGTAGTGTGATCGGAAGGTAAGAGCTGGGTCAAGGATAACTCCCAAATCCCGTACTTGACGAACATGTTCTAAAGGCTGACCGTCGATGATGTAATCAAAAACAATAGGCTCATATTTTCTGTGGAACGAGATGACGTTGCATTTGTGAATGCTTAATGTAAGCATGTTTCTAGAACACCATTCACCAAAACAATTCACATAATGTTGTAGTGTAAGGCAGTCTTGAACGTTTGTCACAACCATATAAATTTGTACGTCGTCAGCATAAAATAATCGGCAAGCTGGTGGCAGCACTGAAGAGAGTTCATTGATGAAAATGGAAAACAGAAGAGGTCCCAGGTTGCTTCTTTGTGGCACACCAGATAAATTAGTAAACGGTTCAGAGGATTTATTTCCAATCTTAACAATCAGTTTCCGATCTGTTAGATATGACCTGAACCAGCTGGTCAATGATGATGAGATACCTATATTTTAAAGTCGTTCAAGCAAAATCTCATGATCAACACGATCAAAAGCAGATTTCAGGTCGGTGTATACAACGTCTACTTGTGTTCCATGATCCATTGAGCGCATGCAGAAAGAAGTAAATTGGACGAGATTCGTAGATGTTGATCACTTGGGATAAAAACGATGTTGATCCAAAGAAATGTAGTTCTTACAGGAAGCAAACAGCATATCGTTAATGATGATTTCAAATACCTTCTCGATGTTTCGTTAATCACCTTTTTTATGCACAGGGAACATAATCGAGAATTTCCAGCTGTAGGAGAATCTTTGCTCCTGCAAAGAGGCGTTGAACAACAGTGTCAAAGGATGAGTCAGAGCATCACAACATCTCTTCAAAATGCATGAAGGGATACCATCATGACTAGGTGAGGAGGATTATTTCAGTTTGTTGATGGCAGATACAACGTTCTGAGGAGTGACCTGGATATTTCCCAGTGAGCAGACATCGCGCGGTGTGTCTATACATGCATTTTCGATTTGACCAGGAGATGGTGTCATTGAAAGCAGATTTGAAGTGTTCAGCAAACAGATTGCACTTATCGGATGCAGTACTGGCGAGATCGTTACGTAGAAACATCTCAACTGGTAATCCATTATCCTTATGTTTGGAGTTTACGAATTTCCAGAAACTTTTAGGATTTCTCCTAAGTTTCTTTTGCTTACGTAGAGTATAACGTTTGTATAACAAGCAATTGTAAGTCCGATATCTGCTACTAGCTCGATTAAAAGCCTGCTTAGCGAGTGGGCAACAAATTCTACAGTATTTTCGAAGTGCTCTCGATCTTATGCGCTTTAAATGTCGCAGATGTGTATTCCCCCAAGCCGGTTTATGGTTAGGTCTCCTTAGAGGGACATAATCAGCGATAATGGTATCCATGATGCGAGTGAAACAACCAACAGCGTGATCAACATTTACCATGGATTCCAAATTGATCCAGCCCGTACAATAAAGTGCTTCTAGCATTCCTTCAAAATCTGCTCTGCAGAAATCAAAACTCGGTTCGTCAGAAACATCTTCAAAATCGATACATCAAGATACGTTGATTTCGACTATAAATGGAGGATGATCGGCGTCGAGAAGTGATAAAGGTTCCGCAGCCGCAGATAACGTGCATCGATCGAGTGTCATCTCTCTTGCCAAAGCTTATTCCAAATAGCAACCGTTTCGGTTGCTAATTGTGTTGATTTGAGTTAAGTTATAAAAACTGCAGCCATCAAGTAACGCAGCACAAGCAACAGAGATGTGCGATTACAAGGCATCTACAGTGGGATGACCGTTCCTCGAAGAGTCCCAAATTAAGCCAGACTGATTGTAATCACCAAGTAGAAGAAAGTGATCGCTGACCCCAACGTTCGAAATAACTGCTCCAATAGAATCAATATGGTTTGCTCTGCTGCTCATATCAGCTTTTCGGTTAGGTGGAAGATATATAACTCCAATGCTAACGGGACAGTTAGGTAATTTCAACTTTACCCAAAGCTGCTCGAGTGAAACATTGACAGGAGTAGGATCAATGCAGCAATTCAGATTGGTTGATACAGCAATCAGCACACCACCGCCACGAGACTTTTGGCTGTTTGTTTGGCTGCGGTCGTTTCTGAAGACGGTGTAGGCATTGCCGAATAATTGCGATAAAAATATTTGGTCATTTAACCATGTCTCAGTAAATACGATGACATCATACTGTGATTCAGAGGCAGCAAGAGAAATGTCATCAATTTTCGTCCGTAAACCTCGTACGTTCTGGTAGAATACACTCAACTTATCGTCGATAGTAGATGGCCGATTTGATCCGTCAACGTTGCTACCACCACCGCTGTTCACTATTTTGTTGCATGGGTAATTTTTCTCAATGGCGCAGGGGAAATGGTTGACCACAGCGCTATAATCAATGACAGAATCAGCAGTAGAATTACTCGAAATATGATCGTACTTGCCGTGGAAGGAAGGTTGGAAGACCCCTTTTCCGATCCCACACACAGGGCCAGGACGGCTGTTGGGCGATGACGGGAAAAGCTCGACTGTGGTGGGGAGATCAGGGGCTTCCATGGTTCCAAAATCGTTGCGTCCCGGTGACAAGTAGACAGATGAAGAATGAGGCTTAATCGCTGTTGTGCCGACTCGAAGAGTTAAGTTGCTGAAATCGACAGATTTTTCAGGAAGGAATATATTCAAATCACATGCATACTTGCCTGCGATAACGGGCTGGAAGCCCCCCTCTCCAGACTTATACACAAGGCCGGGATGGCTGCAGAGCGCTGATAGTAGTGACTCGGCTGTGACGAGGGGATTGGGGGCTTCCGAAAGACTTGCAGGCGTGCATCCCGGTGCTGAAGTAAAAGCTGATGGCGATTGGACGAGCAAATATGAGCTAGTGTTTGAAGTGAAGAGAAACGTTGATTGCTACGAAGAGTAGTCGATCCTCTGCTTGGCATGATTCCGTCGCCGTTGAAGGATTGGACAATCGAAACTCACCGAGGAATGTGCAATATCCCATTGATTTGCAGCGGTCGTTTTTAATTCCTTGTTGTGCTTGAAGCAATTTACACATTTTTGAAAGTCCGACACACATTCATCGATTTCATGGCATTCCGCGCATTTGGGACAACAAGCGGGGGCAGCGCAGACGTACTAAGGAACTAGTACTTCTAAAATTTTCAGTGTTGGGTACTGAAGGATACCCAGAAAAATCTTTGCTCGAAATAATACTAGTTATTAGTCAATTAATATTGCGGATGTGTCATAATATTCAACGAATTAGAAGGAGAGTGGCCCGTTGTGCTCTGTGAGGTACCGAGTCTAATCAAAATGCGATATATTGTTGGTAAAAAGGTCAAATTTTAACTATTGCAATTTGAAATTTACCACTTTTGTAGATAGAATGTTGAGCTTTCAACGTGATGTCATTACTGATGCTTTAAATTGCTGCTTGCGCTTCGCTGTGGATAACTTTATAAAGGGATGATGCATAAATTACGTAGCATTTCGGGGGGTGTGAGGCGGGTTTCAGAAGTAGGGACGAGACATTTATTTCGAAAAAAAAATTCAAAAGGGCCTATTTGATTTGGTTTACATGTTTGTACACCAAATCAGATAGGTTCTTTTGACAAATTATCCTAGATATGAAGTCAAAATACGAAAGAAGGCATAAGATCTAAAACTGGTTAAAATATGCTTCGCCATTTATGGATCACCCCAGTTTTGGGCTTCGTTTACTTAGCGAGGCGTAGTTTTTTTTTCCACCGATTGATTTGTGAATAAGTTGTGCCACAAAATGAGTTCATTCAGTCCTTGTCGGATGGAATTGTTCAAAGTGTGGGTTGAAAAGCAGAACAAAAACCGTGATGTGAAATATCGTCGCGTTTTTGAATACGTAAAACGGAACCTTAATAAGGAGAAGCCATCGTGTGGGAAAAATATCATTTCTAAAAATGTATCCAGACTTTGCTCACACTTCGAAAAACGATGGCGAACCTGTAAAACTTCCTTGGAAGTTTTCCAGAAACGACATGAAACCAGTACCAAAAGCGGAACCAAGGGGTAGACCAAAGAAGCCATTTCAAGATTTAAACATTCAAAACAAGCGTCGAAGAGTTGCACCTTTGAGAAGCATGGGATTTACAAATGAGTTGTCTTTGGCTGCACAAATGAATGCGCTAATATTACCAATGACTACTTGTAACTTCGAATCCATTGAATTCATTGATTCGAAAAAACAAGGGGAATTGGGGGGGGGGGCCCTTTTTTTTTTTTTTAGTTATTGATTTTTTTGTTGTGTTTTTTGAAATCTTTCCGTCGGGGTAAAATTTTTTTTTTGTTTTTGTTGTGTGTTTTTTTTTTTTTCTAAATTAATATTGTTATATTTATTTTTTATTTGTTTTGTATTTGTTTGTGGGGGGGGGGTGTTGTTGTTTGTGATTGAAAAATATAATTTTTTCTTTTTTCAAATAGATAATATTACACTTCTCAGCATATTTTTTTTCTTGTACTAAACTATTTTGTATTAAGAATTAACTAAATCTCGACAAGTCGACTAGTACAAAACATCCATCGGATTCAAGGTGATCTATGATTACCTGATAATCGAACGATTGACTAATCAATTTATCAATTTGTTGCTGTCTCTTCTCTATATTCGTGAGATTTCAGGGAGTTTGCCCGGAACCTCCATCACAATTTTGCTTAGTAAATGCTTAACCGACTGAACCCTGTAAAGCTCAGTTATCTCTTTAGTATGGTGGTTAGACGATACAATGCTCGGTGGATTATGTTTTCCTTTCATCCCTAGAGTTTATATGTATATAATATTTCGCTACACCTCACCTGACTCTGAGTGTCTAACGAAATTCGATATTTTATCGGTCTGATAATTGAAGCATGAATAAACAGATCACAGCAACACAGACCTCCTGCGACCGCACCTCTAAATCGCGTTTTGTTTTGATGATTTAATAATGTAGGTAAACACAAATTATCAACATAATTGCAGCAGCGTCCCAAATGAAAAGCGGAAGATTCATTACTTCAAAGAACTTCAGCAAAAACCATTATTTTTTCTTTATCTTATTCTTCAAGCAAAAGGTAGAGGGAAATGTGTAGAAAAAACCGCTCTAGATTCTCTTCCCATTTCAGCATGAATGAAGAAATAAAAAGGAATCTGACGCTTCTTCATTCCACTACAGATGAGATATGAAAACGAAATTGCTGCTGCTTCAACATGGTCTACTGGAAAACACAGGGTAGGTTACCTCGGTATATATTTTTAGATACAGCGTTCATTCAGACTCTGGCATCCATTCGAAAGGCTCTCACCGCATCTCGTTGCGCGCCCCAGCTGGGAGTGAGATGTACAAAAAAGGACACACAAACGCAAAACTGACAAAGCGACAAAAATGATAACTGCAATCACGATAACGAGCAAAAATTCCTTCAAAGTGAAAAGCTTCCCCCACCCACTCACATCCACGGTCAGTGCCGTTGCTGCTGCGCGCAACTGGCTGTCAATACTACGAGCAATTGGAAACCGCCATTGCTTATAATATTTATGATGATGAGCGAAAATATAAGAGTGTATGTTTGCAGAAGTGATGGTACCCACATACAAACGCACTCATGAGACGAGAGCGACGGTTTGACGGAAAAGCACCATGACACGCCCACCTGGGGAAAACGACGCCAACGGCGGAGGATAATGTTTCCATAGGATTTTCCCAACAAACCCGGTTTAGGAGTATAATTTCTTATTTGACTGCTGTCCATAATTTGCTGCTGGTGGATTTATTGTTTCGATAAGGTTAATGAATATTTCACGGATGTTTATTACATTATACACGCTAACAAATAGCCCATTTGAGATATAAAACGAAGACGTAAACAAACATGTCATGTGAAGTAACGGGATCTGGGACTGTAAAGTACATCACTCGGTGTAAAAGATTTTTGAGCAGAATTTCTGTCAAAACTTATATCCTCTTATCTAGCTACACTTACACAAATGGGTCATAAGTATTCGTCATAAGCATATCGTTTGAATTCTTATTGAATATCTAAGATATCAATTTTAGCAGAGTTCAAGTCATGATGAATTAGAAATCAAACAAATCAAGAATAATTTTCATTCTCCTTTATTCAAAATTCAAAGTATTGGATAAATTCAGGTGATATAACAAATACTTCCAGAACAACCTCAAAATAACTGGACAAAAGTGTTCGTCTTACATAAAATTGAACAGAAAAGTTAGTTCTGATTAATTTTTTGAAAACTTTAATAATCCTTTCTGCAAAATAACTGCTTTCAAGCGATTTTGCAGTTTCTCGCATACAGATCGCACGATCTTATTCCATTCCTTCCTTCTTTCATCAGCTTCTGTGAAGTTATGTGATGTTTCCGAATGCGTCGATCAAGTACATCCCACAAATGTTCAATCGGATTCATGTCCGGTGATTGGGGTGGTGTTTTAAGCTGGTGAGGAGTATTGTAAAGCAGCCAGAGACGAACAACTTCTGCGGAGTGCTTTGGATCGTTGTCTTGTTGGAAATAGAAATCGCTTCCTATTCCCAACTTTTCAGCACTCTTCTTCATATTTTGTTTCAAAATATCCAGATATTGCTCCTTTTTCATTATACCATCTATAAACACCAGATGCAACCATACAGCCCCAGACCATTACTGAAGAACCTCCATGTTTAACAGTGGCTTGAATGTTTTTCTTCTGCAGCTCAGTTCCTGGTTTCCGCCACACTTTAATACGCCCGTCAGACCGATAAACGTTGAATTTGCTCTCACCAAA
Source organism: Aedes koreicus (assembly GCA_024533555.2). NCBI lineage: Eukaryota > Metazoa > Arthropoda > Insecta > Diptera > Culicidae > Aedes > Aedes koreicus. Next base: position 1,297,048 of record JAHHFK020002854.1, read on the forward strand.
GAATAGCCCTTATCCCAGAAACTGGTTAGGTGGTTCTGGTACTCTTTAGCGAAGTCAAGTCGTTTAGTTTGATTAACGTTGCTTATCAAAGGCTTCTTACGGCAAACACGTGCATTGTATTGAGCTTTATTCAAAACCCTGCGAACCGTTCTGGAATGAACTTCGTATCTCTGCGCGACCTGAAATCTCGTATCTCTGCGCGTACTTTTGACGATGAAGCTTTCGGTTCTTTCTCAATAACTTGTATGATTTTCCGCTTTTCGCTTTCTGATAACTTACACGGACGACCTTTCCTAGCTTTATTTCCGAAGTTTTCGCTGTTCTTATGTCGCTTGATAATATCCTGAACAGTTGTTCTGGGCCTACCAACACTTTAAGCTATCACAGCAATAGGTTTAATCAACTTGAATAAATTAAATATGATTCTTCTCTCTTCCACTGTAGTTTATTTGCCTTTTCTACACAGATAAAACTAAACATGTAAAATTTTGCCAACAATAATGCACATAAAGGAACGCGGTAAATGATGTAAAATTATGTGAGAAACTAATATTACAGGACTCACTTTGATTTCACAGTAACTTCACAGGTCATAGTTGAAATTTATACCGTCATGTAATTTTATGCATAATGTTATGCATAAGTTGAACATATTTTTTTTTTGTCTGGATTATCGAGATTTTTAGCCTCGGGCTGGTTCATCTCCAGTCGTAGTCACTCAAATACTTCTTTTGGGTATTTTCGTAACTTGTCCGGGGTTAGATTCGAACTCGTGACTTTGGCGTGAGAGGTATGGATGTTAACCACTACGCCGGGGTCGCCCCCCCAGTTGAACATGTAAAATTCATTCAAACCAACGTATAAATAGAAATAAAGTTCTGGATCAGCACAAGAAAAAACAATAAGAGTATTTGTAAACAAAGCTTTTCATCCTTTAGCTTATGATGATGTCGATTTGTATGGTTAACTTAATTGAACTTTTGAAGAGCGTATGTTTGCAAATCCTCTTACCACTTTTTCTTGTGCTGATAAAGTACCTCCCTTAATTATTTATTATCATCTTAGAGAAGGATTCTTCGTGCCTGCCACTCGTGTACTGGTTTACAAATGAATAGTTGTTTGAGAGCCTAGATTTTTTCAAATTCAACGACCTTGAATACTCAAGCAACTATCTAATATGGCGTTTGATTTGTTTCAAATGAAACTCGCCGCTCTTACACGTCAAAGTAGTTTCACATAGGATCGTGTAAAAAAATAATTTGACCTCGCAGAACTACAGTGACAAATGATGTACATGTCCGAAAAACAATTTACAGTTCAACGTTGTTTAGTGTTCCATTTATATGCATGGCCATTCGTTCAAATTTACGCAATATATAAGATTGCACGATATAGTTTTGTATGATATTTTGGAATTCGCTAATGTTCATATTTTTTTTCTGTGTACCCATTTTCTTCGGATGACGATTTAAATTATAAAAACAACCGACCCCAATGACCAGTAAACAATCATGAATAACAAATCTAGGGTTTATTTTTCATTAGGGCGAATCTACAATTGAGAGATTCTCTCCGGGCTCGCTCTCTTTCATTCATAAACCAATCACCTTTACGTTTTTCATTCTACTATTTGTAGAGTATGCTAGCCAGCACTGTTGTGTTTCGATCTGTACTAAAGAATCCCTCGAAAATTTTATAATGGCGCTGTAATGAATGAAAGAGAGCGAGCCCGGAGAGAATCTCTCAATTGTAGATTCGCCCTAATGAAAAAAAACCTAGAAATGACAGTTTCAACTATATGCAGTGTTTCCAGATTGTCATATGACGAATACTTTTGTTCACGCTAAAATGTGAAGTTCAACTATCGTGTCGTTAGTACACGACACTGAAGAAGTCTGCACATTGTAGACGAAATACGCGTATCTGTCAAGATAAGCAATAAAGGTAGTTGGAATTAAATGGAAATTACTAATCATTCTTCTTATTTTCTAGTTACAGGTATTCCACTAAACAGCTCACACTCTCCATAATTCATATCTACACTACCTCTCACTACCCTCAGATCTTTAGTTTCTACCATGGTTTTTCTTTCTGTGTAGAAGCATTCCATTGACAAAACATTTATCTTCAAACTACGCCGTATCCTCTCAGTTTAAACGTTATTTTCTCTTGCATAACCTTAGATCTAGGGGGGAGACAACTTAATCTTGCATTAATTTTAATTCCAATACTATGAGTATTAGTGAAAATAATAAAATTATAATATCATTATACGGTATTATGATATCATAAACTGCCAATACAATGCTATAATTTTATTAACAGTGTATAGTTATCGCGCATGGTTTGCTTTTTTTAATTTGTTGACGTACGGCGGAGTCGTCACCTGGTGGCAAGTCAATGTCGTTCAGCTTAGGTCCGACACATCGAGCAGTTTACTTGTGTTGGAAGCAAAAATATTGTAAACATTGCTGAGCACGTGGGTGATGACGTCAAACTACCATAACATTCCATACTGTGAGCTGATAGTTTGACATCACCATAATCAGCTGTTCCGTGTAAAAAGGTAAACATTGAGACGAAACACAAACACCACTATACATTTCCACATCTCACGAATACCAATAAGCCAGATGACCATCTCACTGGAGTGCACTCCAACACGAATTTACTCTAAATCACATTATTGTCAAGATTAATATTTTAATCTTGAATTAGTGGTATTATAATACGATTTAATGAAAAAATTAAAGATGTCTCCCCCCTAGCCTTAGATTATCTTCTTGTGCATATGTAGCACTGAGAGTAACTCAAGCATCCCCCATTCTTGACTAAAAAGGGGTTCAAACTTCTATCAGAATGTGCTGCGTATTGGTTCAGTAGTTTTCGATTCTGTAAGGTTCAGACAGACAGACAGACAGACAGACAGACAGACAGACAGACAGACAGACAGACAGACAGACAGACAGACAGACAGACAGACAGACAGACAGACAGACAGACAGACAGACAGACAGACAGACAGACAGACAGACAGACAGACAGACAGACAGACAGACAGACAGACAGACAGACAGACAGACAGACAGACAGACAGACAGACAGACAGACAGACAGACAGACAGACAGACAGACAGACAGACAGACAGACAGACAGACAGACAGACAGACAGACAGACAGACAGACAGACAGACAGACAGACAGACAGACAGACAGACAGACAGACAGACAGACAGACAGACAGACAGACAGACAGACAGACAGACAGACAGACAGACAGACAGACAGACAGACAGACAGACAGACAGACAGACAGACAGACAGACAGACAGACAGACAGACAGACAGACAGACAGACAGACAGACAGACAGACAGACAGACAGACAGACAGACAGACAGACAGACAGACAGACAGACAGACAGACAGACAGACAGACAGACAGACAGACAGACAGACAGACAGACAGACAGACAGACAGACAGACAGACAGACAGACTCAATGACGTCATTATGCAGGGTTGGCCGGAAACAAAAGAAGATCTGGAACCTGAACTCCGGAAATATTGGGGTTTTAGAGATGAACTGACTTCGAACGATGGGCTCGTTTTAATGTCAAATAAAATAGTCATTCCCATGTCGCTGAGGAATAAAATGTTGGAAGCAGTGCATAGTGGACAGCCAGGAGTTCAAAGTTCCATTCGTAGAGCGAAGAAAGTGCTTTTTTGGGTCAACACGAGCAAAGATATCCAAAATATGGTCGAATGTTGCAGCGTATGTCAACAGCATCAGCGATGCAATCCGAAAAGCACTATAGAGTTGAAAGAGGTTCCTGAGCTGCCTTTTGAGTGGGTGGCGTCGGATTTGTTCTACTTTAGAGGAGAGGAGTATGTCTTGATCGTTGATAGCTGGTCGATTTTTTTTTTTTTTTTGACTTTAAGGAGCAAGAATAGATATTATGAAGATACGCGTTTCCACGCACGGCATTTAGAATCGGACAATGGACCTCAATATAATTCGCAAAAGTCTCGCAAGTTTTCAGAAGATTGGGGATTTGAACATCGAACCTCAAGTCCTCATTTCCCTCGTTCCAATAGATTAGCCGAAAGGTTTGTCCAGGTTGCAAAAAAAATGAGCCGACTCACTCGCTCAACATCGCCCATGACGACAGAGGTCCAAAAACCTAAACCTATAGATGGCATAAGAGACTCACTTAAAACTATGTCTATTTAGAATCGGGAATAATAAAATCATCTGTATCTCGGTAACGGATTGACGTACAAATAAGTTTAATACATCATAACAAAGATATTTCACTGTTCTTTAAGAAAAACAATATCAATAAAAATCATTTCTCTTCTTTTCTAATGAAAATTCGCACTTTCTTCTTTATTCCTCCCATCAAACGCTGCACACCTCCGGAGTCAACTTCCTTGGCACATTTGTTCCACATTTTGGTCATCTGAGTCGCGTCCCGAGCCGTTTTACCACTTTTCTTATGCTTTCGCTTCATTATTGCCCAAAATCTCTCGATGGGCCGGAACTGCGGGCAGTTGGGTGGATTTATGTTTTTATCGATGAAATCTACGTTATTATCGCGGTACCACTGGATGACTTCCCGGCTCTAGTGACAACTCGCCAAATCTGGCCAAAACTTCACGGGACCTTTATGGGCTTTAATGAAAGGTAGTACGCGGCTTTTGAGGCATTCTTCCTTGTACAACTTCGAGTCCATCGTCTTATTCGTCACGAACACTTTGGTCTTTGCTCCTCAGCTGCATATCCCTTGCCAAATCAACAGTTTTTTGGCAAATTTGTCCATAAAAGCAAACTTAAACTTCGCAGGAACATCTCCTCGTGCCGTCGCCATGTAGAATTTTTGGCTAGGAAGCTGTCCGAAATCCATTTTGACGTAGGTTTCATCGTCGATGAGCAGGCAACCTTGGTAGTTCGTCAAAACCTGCTGCTACAATTTCTGAGCTCGAGTTTTGGTGACACATTGATTGTTGTTTTTGTATTCTCCCAAGCGCGGAAGTAACGAACTTTGATGAAGTTTGTCAGAAGTAGATAATTTATCATTTCCATGCGAAGCGCTAGGAGTGGACGGTAATTTATCTACTTCTGACAAACTTCAACGTTCTGTTTGGTTGCTTGCTGGCTCGATAAGATGGATATCCTGCTCGCAAACGAATTCTTCGAACGGTACTGCGAGCAGCAGCGTATTTTTGTGCGATTTCATTATCTAATAGTCCAGGGTTTGCTCTGACGGTTCTCAACACCTTCTGGTTCAGCTTGCGGTCATATGTTCCACTACGACGCTTACCTTGAGGCACTCGATCCACGCTCTTTCGCTCCCTGAAACGTTTGAGCACATCATACACGGTTGATTTGGCGATTATCAACGTTTTTGCGATTTTTATTGCGGACCACGTTGGATTATCAACGTGGGTGTGCAGAATTTTTTCTCTCCTCTCGGCTTCCATCTGGAATAATTTTTGACTCACTGCACAAAACACCGTGAAATTTATACTACAAAAAGTGGGCGCTTAGGTTAACAAACCGCTGTAAAAGAATTTAATTCAACACAATAAGTGATTCCGGATTCTAACTGGACAGAACTTTATTAAAGAAAGGCAAATTCAAAAAGCTTATGATGATCGCGTTGCAAGGGAGCCAGCTGACTACGAACAAGGGGATCGAGTTATGTTTCAGGATCCCAAGTCGAAACAATGGTTTCCCAGCAAAGTTTTGAGCAAGTTTGGATCTAATTGATCATACCTATTATCGGACGGACAACGCACTTTCAGGAGGAAGTACATCATAGTACATCCGAGAAAGGAAGGTTGATGTATCGCAAATCTAGAACGAACGAGCTCCGGAAATATTGATTTCGAATCCTGCTGATAATCAACAAACGGCAGTTTCTGATAGGAGAGTAGTTGTCACCGATAACGAGGTAAACCCAGTAAACCAGGATAGAACAATTGAGGTTGAGCCAGGCGAAAATAGTTCATTCCAACATTACGCGACTAGATCAGGTAGAGTAGTGAGAGATAACAAGAAACCAGACTTTCAATATTATTAATTTCTTAAAGAGGGAAGATGTAACATATGGTTAGTTTACAAACACAACTACATCTGCAAACCTTTTGTAAACTTACCTGTTATACTACATATCTTGTTCAACAAACGTCATTGTTATTACGCATCTTACAGTCCTCTACGGCCTCGAACCATGGATAATGCTCGTTGAAGACCGGTGAAAAATCGGTAGACTACGGTGGGCTAGTCATGTCGTAAGAATGTTGGATGACAGCCCAGTTAATATGATTTTCGATAACGAATGGTGGATCGATAGAATAAAGAAAATGTCTGTGTATAGTAGAGCAGCTGATAGGTAAGTATAGCAAGTTATAGCTGTCACAAATTTTCAAGTTCTACTAGGCTTCCTGCATTGATAACCTCAAAAGCTATACTCAAGATTATAACCTTCATTGAAACAAGTTCGTATTTTCTAGTAACCATATAAGTGAACGCTTAATATATGAAATTGTTGCGTCAACTGAATAATTTTTGAACGCTGTAATTCGTAACTAATATTAAAATGAACGTTCATGTATTATATAATGCTCTCATTTTTCTCAGTCCACTGCACATTAGACCTATTGAAAATTTACTGTTGAAATATACTCTTCTATTTATCTCTCCGATTTGAACATCAAATTTTGTGCATAAAATCAATTTTGGAATTGTCTATTGAAACTCCCCTCAGCATCTGCATTTGAAATGGTATCTGACTTCTCCCAAAGAAAGAAATATTCTCACCGATAAAGATTTTTGTTTATTTGAACAATATTCTAATAATCATCAGTCTAATTAAGGCATTCTAACGATTCCAAAACCATACGATTCGTATATTTTCCATGCTTCAACATCTTGCCCAATCTAGAATCAAACAAAAAAAACAAGAAACAACTTCAAGGGTCGAGCGAAAAACAAAACTGTTAAAAGACTGCTAATCGTCGGATATTAACCTTATGGAAAACATTCAGCAACAATATTATGCAGAGAAACAAATCCCAAATAAAAACAATAAGCCGCAAGCAAATCGATTCTTTCCCCTTTCGTCAGCCGCTTCAAAATGTGTATGCAAAGAACTCTTCACTGGCTGCTCACTCTCGCTCCCTCGCTGCAGTTTTGCTGGTCTGAGCTAGGGCTAGTCTGAGTTTGTTCGGTTTAATATGTTTACATTTCAAGGGGTGCAAACGTAAATTAATTGTTACAGTTTTATTAGTTTCGAGTACCCCTGCTTGTGCGTGTGCAGTTTTCGGTGTGAGTCCAGAAGCCGCCTTCAGTCCGTGGTCGTCATTTATACCGAACCGGGAGAAGGCTGAAGTTAACCGTATAAATAATTCATCACTTCGATAATGGAGCAAGTAACTTCTAAGTATCTCTTTTACGGCGATTTTCACCCTCTGGCTTGTTTCCGATTTTATTCCTTCTGCCTCCGGTGGGAACTCGTTGTGGAAAAGTTCCGTGAAAGACGTCGGTCGTGGGTGTCGGAGAAAAACGGGGTTTGGATTGGCATCTGAGGGGTGTAAGTGCTGAGGCGCGCGCGTTTGGACGGAAATGAGTAGGGCAATAAATAAACCGAATTACTGGGACGGCATTTAACCACGGCCAGGTCGTGGAAGGGGCCGGGAGTTGCCAACAGTTACTTGCGTCGGTGGCGGGAAAACATGTGTCGATGGGTGTTGAAGTGGATGGAAATCGATTACGGGGTGAACTAAGCCTATAAGAAGAGGGAAGTTGGAGGAAGGATGAAGAAAATTTAACGGTAAGGGGAAATTGACTGACCGCATCGTAACGGCAGGCGTTCGGGAAAGTGTCGCTAAATTTATTTGGTGTCATTTATGATAGATTACCCTGGAGGGCTAATTGATGGCTAATTGCAGGTTAAACGATGTTGAGTGTCATAAATTTGTTTGCGTTATAATGGGATGGCTCAAAAGTTCGATTTGGCTTCATTTTGCTTATTATCGTTATCATCTAGGGTGGAGCAGTACTTAAGTAGCTGATCAATTTCCTTAAATTTTTCAACTCGTGTAGTGTGTTCGACGACTTGATATGTTTGTACATGATTAGCTCAGGTGCGACTCTATATTTGTTCAAATTACCTCGATGTTTGATTCGGATACGGCTGACAAACAGTAAAAAACAGTAATTGGTTTGGGGCGACCCCGGCGTAGTGGTTAACATCCATACCTCTCACGCCAAAGTCACGAGTTCGAATCTCACCTCCGAACAAGTTACGAAAATACCCAAAAAGGGAATTTGAGTAACTTCGACGGGAGATGACCCTAGCAAAGGATTATACCAAATTGATAACAAGTTCTAATACCAGGTTATCATTTTTTGATCACTGAATATGTTATCATTGAGGCTGAATAAACAGCCAAAATAACAGAATGAATAACAAAAAAATACTCGTTGAATATCATAATAATAACTCACTTTGTTATCACTGCGAACATCTTGATAACAAATCCTGTATTGTTAGCAAAATTATCGAAATAGTTAAAAATCATGTTATCAATTTGAAATCAAATTCTCATGGTAATAAAAGAACAAAATTTTTGATTAAAAGCAAAATTGCTTGTTCAAATATGCTGGAAATATTTATAGTTTTACAATTCAACTTTTAACGTTCATAAAAAATAGTGTGTTCAAAATGATAGCATATGATAACAAAATTTGCCAATGGTGATAACTAAATTTGTTATGCGATAGCAGCGGAAATCTAAACGATAACTGGGATAACAGAATTTGTTACTTATGTGATATCAGCTTGTTATTTTCCTTTGCTAGGGGAACCAGCCCAAGGCTGAAGATCTCGATAATCAAGACAAAAAAAAAAAAAAGTAATTGGTCCGCTGCCGAAGCAGCACCAACTACGATATTTTCTTCCAAAATCACAAGAACTATTTATTGAAATTTGGTCATTTCAGATTAGCTGCTTTTTAGCTACTTTTAACCTTCAAATGACAGACCACTGCGGTCGTATGCAAAGGTTACGGCCTGCAAATTATCGCCTGCGCTTGCTCATCTAGAAGAACAAACCAGAAGGAAGCGCTGCAATGTTTTGCAAGTCTTCCGCTCGACATATTGCCCGTGGCAATGGGTCGTGAAAATCGATAATCTGCGTGGGCGGTGTCCGCTGCCGACGCCATACCGAAGCCGGGCACTTTTTAGCGGAAAACATTGTTTGTGCCAAATAGATTACTAGAATCATTCCTAGTACCTTGCCGTCGGCCATTCACAGCGATGAGGAGTTTAATAAACAACTATGGAGATATTCATAAACCACGTAGACTTTTCTGAGGGAGGGAGGGTTCTGACCAAAGTCTACGCTCCATACAAAATTTCAAAAAAATGTATGGAGAAAAGTCTACGAGGGGGGAGGGGGGTCTGAGATTTTCAAAACTGAGTCTACGTGGTTTATGAACAGGTCTCATGCTGTATTGAATACAGCACATGATGGTGTCCTGCTGGTCACCACATGTATTATAATATGTATAAAATTAGATAATACCATTATTACTATACACCAACCCAGTCCTACGTGAACCCCGCGGTTTTTCCTCTGATATAACCCATCTCTAATTTTGACGTAGGACTTACGTCTCTCTTTTCTATTCCTGCATAGGAGTGCCGTTCTATTTTTTTTTTTAATCGAAAGCGTTACGCGGGTTTGGAGATTTTGAACGATGGCCCACAGAAATTTTATGATACGTATTTCATTCGAAAGATAGAACATCAAAGCTGAATCCCTGATGCTAACTTCATTCATTACATTTGTTTAAACTAATTAAAAAGTACTTAAAAGAAAAATATCTAAACGCACAAAGCTATTGGTGGAAAATGACATCAAATTTGCACCACGTTCTGATTGGTTAATACTGCCACAGTTACCGTGCCAGCGATTATCAAACATGTGGGGACGACCGACCAACATCAGTTCTCGCTGTGCATCCGTATGCGAAAGACGTGTTTACGGAGAACGTTGGTTGGAAACGCCACCCGTGAAAACCAGAAGAGCAGAATCATCCCACGTCACCTACAGTTGGCCAGTTCTCCGGTGTGACCATTTCACAGAGTGGTGTCCTGCCAAACGTCCTGCACACAGCTAGAAAAAGTAGTGTGTATTTCTGTTCAATATCATGCACATAAATGGAGCGTCACAAAACATATATATTTAGATTACAAATCGTGTAAAGTTCTGGGTCATTCCATACATAGTCGACAGTGTTGTATGCAAAAGCTCGACTTTGTTAGAACTATTTTATGCTAGAAGCTGCATCGTGAGGAATGAAATACAATTTCACATGCTCTGATATTTACATCACAATGAAATTTCAGATTTTTTATCTATGCAGCCCAAGAAGACTGATAATTTCAATCGCGAACCCATGTTCCCTCCGTAAACAACTAAAATCCTTCCTTTTCAGGACGATCAAATCAATTTACCGATTAAAGAGTATGTTTGATTGAAATTTCTCTTGAGCTCATCGAAATTTTCATTACCACGCACCGGTTCAACATATGGCGTTGCTTAAAAAGCCGCGTCCCGGATAAAATGGCCAAAACAATCGCCCACGTCATCTTCGTGGTCAAGTGGTTAGCGGCGTCATCCTTCATTCAAAAGAATGAAGTGAGGCTTCGATTCCCGCTCCAGCCAGTGGAACTTTTTGCAAAACAGAAATATCCATACTGGTCCACTGAGTGTTAGGTTAAGTTGTTCGTTGTAATTCGCATCTATGTTTAGTTTAAATTTAAACAAGGATCCATTTAACACTTACAAGCACGTTGAACATTCAACAAACAAAATATGATTAACAGTTAATTCGTCCCAAACTACAGTTTCCATAAATTTTCGTGGAGAACCAATAGTGAAGCCTCACACCAATAGCAGAGGGTTTCATGGTTTTTTAGACTGAATAAAATATAGTAGAAATTTATTAATTCGATGACATCAATTTGTTCACATCAACAAGCAGTCCTACGTCAACTTTGCAGTTATATCACTGACATAACTCACCCTTTCGTTTTTTTTCCCTATATTTCGCGACTGGTGACCATTTATAAATTTTCTAATTGGTAAGCTGCTCTTGCCTTAAGCTTGCGGTTCGGAATAATATTTGCTCTTCGGAATAATTTAGAGACCGTTTAAATTTCCGAGCCGTGTTTGAAATAGTACAGAAGATTTAAGGTATGCGGCGAAGAAAAAGCTGAAACTATTTTATTCACCGCTGGCTGCCAATTAACAATAATTTGGAACGGTATATTAGATAAATTCCAATCAAATAGACTCCTTAGCTGGCAAAATCAAATTGGTCGTCCTAAAAAGAACGGATTTTCAATGATGCATGTTTAATCGATCTTTTTGGACCTGTTGGGTGGCCCATGAACATCTTTAATAATATTGTGCGACAATTCTTTACCCAGCAACACAAGCGTCATAATAGCAAAAGTAAAGAGTAGAAAATCAAATCCAATTACACTGAACATTTATTTTCGTAAACTAGCTTTCACTCGCTTCGTAATAATGGATTTTGTACATAAAACAAAAGTCTCGTATATTGTATGAAACATTCATATTGCTTTTTATCTTGTGAAATGCTATCATTACACCTTTTTGTATAATGCACGAAATAGATTTCGTGAAGACCAGCCAATCGCTGCTTCGCTGATGTCGCTGCTGGGATGGGCGGGTATAATTTATGTATCCAAAAATACAAATTGATGCGGAGTCCAGAGTTATAACGTCATACTCATTATTCAATTATTACCTCACGAGTCGCCATGGCATAGTGAGATCAACCGAGGATGCAGTATCAGCTCTTTCCAAAATTACTGGATCGAATCCCATGTCAGAAACATTAAAAAAGACGCTGGACAACTCCACGTGGTTGCGCTTTTTTGTCAATTACATTTCGAGTCGATAAAGTAGATCTCTCAGTCATTCAGGCAACCACCCGAGAGACGGTTCTTTTAAATTGGTAACAAAATATTCGTAGCTCTGTGTATTGTTTTCGTACAATGGACGAATGTTGTTTCTGTGTCAACAAATGCTTCGTGCTTTTGACAGTTGCGCGTGTGCCATTAATTACGAATGTATCTTCATAAAAAGAACAAATCAGTTTCGTTGCTGAAAACAACGAACAGATTTGTTAGTTCTACCATCGATTTCGTAATATAAACTAAAATTAACTTTCAGTGTGCTAATTATTAGTAACTGGTCATGTAATATCGCTAAAGACAGGAGGAAAAAAATCTTTTAAAAAAAAAAACGGGATAAAAAAAACAAAAAATGGTGTGAGTTTTTTTTGAAAAAGAGGGGTGGATCATTTGGTGGGGTGGTAAAAAAAAAAGGGGGGATGTGTGTAATATGGGTGGGTGAAGTTTGTGGGGTGTTTGGTTTTTGTGGGGGGTTGGGGATGTTGTTTTGTTGTAAAAACTCTAGTCAGTCATTGTTGTGAGGTGTAAACGAAAGTGAAAGTTTTAAAATGATTCTGAATTGAGTACCTAGAGAAACATTTCGTAAGTCTTCTTTACAACCGATGGTTGGAACGCCGAACAAAGCAGCTGGATTTTTATTGTCTTTGGTGGCGCCTACAAGTATTGCTCGTATTAAATCTAAAGTATGCACCGGATTTTAAAACAGTCTGGATGTTCATACAATCATATTTATTCATATTTATTATGTTTGCCTAAATTCTAGAAATGCTGAAGGTGACTCAAAATGTTATCAGAAGCATTTCTTAACTAAACGACCTAGGTTAACCAAATGTATAATTCATAAGAATCCTAAATTTAACTTTTCATGTTTAATGATAATTTTATTCAATTATTCCTTTTTATATGTTTTTAATTCATCCTTACAATAAAACGCAATACGCATGCATGCGTATAATCGAATACCTTTAGCATTTTTTCTACTCCTCATGCGAAAGTATACTCTCATGTTATTATATATTCTTGAATTTTGTTCTAATATTCATGAACAAAAATTTCGTTCAAATACTGTCCGTGAACTACGTGGCTGCTTTTGTGAACTGTATCACGATATAAATCCGATTTCGGAAACATTAATCATGACTACGTGAACTAAATCATGATTACCAAGAAAAGTGTTCACGTTTTCATGACACACGTTGCATGCAACTACGTTACTCTAGCGTTATATTAATTTTGTGGAACAAAGTTCACGTATTCATGACTTTTGTTCATGGTGTATTTTCGTAAATGAAATTTTGACTTGTTCTGAAATTCGTGACTCGAGGTTGACGTATTCCGGAACGATTTTTTATCCGTGTGGTTGCGTCAACCGGCTGGCTACAAATTCACGACTGCATAACCAATATCGGCCAAACAACGGTTGCCTTGCCAAAGGCGTCAGAGGCATCAACTACCTGGCCAATCGTAGTTCGCCGCTCACATCCTGTGTTATGTACACATGATACAAAGTCATGAAGCGTGTTTGAGGATTCAACTAAAGAAGCTTCTTAAAGTTTCCGATTACCTTAAGGGTTCATAACTTCAAACCTGGTGAGGAGCTCGAGAGATAATTCTGAAAACCGATCCGAGAGTGACAAAATGCCAGCCAGCACCTCAAGACTCATGGTATGAGGTGAGTGCATGCCATTAAACGCGATACGAAGACATCGATACGGAATACGTTCCAGTTTAATGATGTGCGACCGAACCGCCGGCTGAAAATAAAAACTACAGTATTCTATAACCGACAAAATCGTTGTCCGGTACAACGTAAGAAGATCTTGCGGATGCGCTCCCCATCAGGTTCCGGTAGTTGTTCCAAAAAGTTAACAAAATAGTAAGTCCTTTGTTGGCACTTTCGCTACAGATACTCAATGTGGAATCTCCAGGTGCACTTTGAATCGAACCAGACCCCAAGATATTTATGTAATCTTCGCGCCGTTAAAGTCCCGTAAAAAAAACAACTAAGAATAGCAAATAAGCGCCACGTTCGAAAACGTGTTCATCGACGTTTCGCACGATAGCCCGTCCACGATTTGTCGACACGCGTTTCTTTGCCTTGATGAGGCTCTTAAGTTCGCGATCGAGTGCCTTGTATTCTTCGAAGTGCTAAGGTGTTCCACGTCTACGAAAAACATTAAACGCGTCGGACTTTTTACGATAAACCTCGGTGCATTGTTGATCCCACCATGGAGAAAGATGTTCCCTGTGAAATTACGTCCCTTAAAACTGGTTTCAGTTTTATTTTCTTCAACAATTTGAGGTAAATTAACTCTATAGAAAGAGTAGCACTTTTTGATCCTCAAAAGTAAGCTTACTAATGTTTGCAGGATTTGGCTTTATTTTAATTATTTCATTGCAACTTTTTACAAAAAAATATTTTTTTGTTTTATTCATGAGTGGTTCAGAAAAGGGCAAGAGGAAACACGACCCTTTAAAAGCAATAACCCCCCTTCCTTATTTGTTTAAAAAAAAAATATTTTTTTTTTTTTTTGTTTGTTGTTTTTTTTTTTTGTTTTTAATTTTTTTTTTTTTTGGTTTTTGTGTTTGGGGTATAAAAATTTTAAAAAAGAAGGGAGAAAATATTTCTTTTTGTTTTTTGTCTAAAAACAAAAATTTGATTTATTGTATTTAAGGGTGTCCACGATGAAATTGCCACACACAAAATTGATTCGCAAAATTCGAGTTTTCATCCGATTGCCATTAAATTTTCAGGGATTGAGAAATAACTATTAAACTTCATTTTACCATTTTATTCGTATTTTATTTACAGTCCATACGCAAATGCCCGCACCTTGGCCTTAACCGCGGCCATAAGATTCTGGACAACCTGTGAATCAACCGTTTTTTGCATGTAAACCCATACTTTCTTCAGTTCCTCGGCTGTCTTCACTACCTTAGGTCATTTAAGAAGGTGCTGCTTCATAATCGCCCAGTACTTCTCGATGGGGCGGAGCTCCGGAGTGTTGGGAGGGTTGAACATTTTCGGCACGAAATTGACCTTATTGTCCGCATACCACTTCAGCACGTCCTTGGAGTAGTGGCATGAGGCCAAATCCGGCCAGAAGATTGTTGGAACGTTGGGGGCCTTCAGGAGAGGAAGCAGCCGCTTCTGGAGGCACTCTTTTATGAACACCTGTCCGTTCATCGTGTCCTGGGTCACGAAAGGTGCACTCCGCTTCCCGCACGTGCAGATGGCTTGCCAAACCAGGAATTTCTTCGCAAATTTGGACATCTTCTGAGTGCGGACATGCTCCGGAACGCTGAACTTATCCTTGGCCGTAAAAAACAGGTTGCCGGGGATCTGTTTGAAGTCGGCCTTCACATATGTTTCGTCGTCCATGATGCAGCATTCAACTTTCGTCAGCATGTTGAGGTACAACTTCCTGGCACGGATTTTGGCGGATTTGTTCTGCTTCTCGCCGCGATTAGGGGCCTTTTGTACCTTGAACGTTCGAAGCCCAGCCTTAGTTTTGGCCTTCTGGACAAAACTTCGGCTTAGGTGCAGCTTCTTAGCCACATCCCGAACGGAGGCGTTCGGATTTCGGTTGAAGGCCCCAACTACGCGGTTGTGATTTTTGGTGTTGTACGGAATACTTTTTCCTTCACTTCTGGGCTTCCGATCTGGCTTTCCGATCGGAACCGTTCCTCGAACCGCTTAATCACTCGCGACACCGTGGAATTCGCGATTCCCAACGTTTTAGCGATGGAACGATGCGAGAGATCCTTGTTCTCGTGATGAATGCGCAAGATTTTATCACGCACGAGCTGTTCTTTCGACTCAATTTCCGCGAGTTTTGATCACAGGACTTTAAAACTTGCAGGATGTAAATAATGCACTATGAACTAAATCCACCCAAATTTTCATTAAATTCTACCCAACGGTTAAAAAGTTAGAGCAATTTCATAGTGTGGCAATTTCATCGTGGACACCCTTTATATGCCAGAGGTTTTTTAATTGCCGTTATATATTCGCATATCCTAAAAAAACAAATTTTCCTCTTTTATCGCCGCGACGAGAAAAAAAACGGTGGCGTTTTTAAACCAAGGTAGAAAACTTACCCATTCTCTATATCGATATTCATGAACAAAAAAAAAAAAACCCCTTCCTTTTTGCCACTCTACAAAATTTTCCAATTTTTTAAATAATTTTCAAAAAAAGCCAAAAATTTTACCTTCCCAATCCAAAAACTATATTAATTCAAATACCGTTTAACGTTCTTTTCCTTCTTTACTTATCTAACCAACAAACCCAATAGAAAAATAAAAAAAAAAAGCGTTGTTGTTTTTTTTTTAATAATACCAACCTCACCAACACAAACTCTATGTGAATTATTGTTATGAGCAAAGCAATGCAATGTCTTGTGTAAATAAATCAACCCGAATGCCGTGAGCAAAATGAGTCGTTATTTCTCCTTCCGCATCCAGCACTGAGGGCACTACCAAAGCAACACTGGCTGGGAAAAACAAATACAAATGAATATAAATTACACTGAAAGGCTGGTTAGCAATTGCACTTTTTGCTCGCATATAGAACTTCTATTTGCTCGCATTAATGTTATTTTTCATTTCGTTTGATCTTTTCCACCTTTTTCGGTTGGGCCAATTATAACTCGATGAGTTGTGAAACATGGGAAAAATGGGTGCAGCAGGGCGAAAGCCTGGCCTGATCAAATTATTGCGAGGGCAAGGGAAGTTCCTTTCGATTTTTGGGATTAGCTCATCATCGTTGCAACTGTAGCGTAAATCCTCTCCTTTGTAAGATTTTCGGGTGAGTGAAGTTTGCTTGAATCTTTTAAATTTACTCCGCTTGGGTTAGCTGCGATTCACAGTCTAGGACCTGATTTTGGAATGTGTTGAAAGATTTCGAAAACTCGATAAGGTTGATATGTAGACACTTTCAGCTTAGCTGAATGAATAATGATCCAAAAAATTGATTAGAGAGCAAATCACCAGCCACAATTATTCAAAACAGTGCAACCTTTGACTTCCATCAAAGAGCAAAACATCCAATTTCCCAAATTGAAAAGTGTCACCTCAGCACCCATCGACGAAGTGACAATACGACTGCCCATAGGGTTGAACAGATTGAACGAACTCATCCGGTCTTCGTCGGTCGGATGAATAAAAAAAAGGACCAAAACTCAAGTGGCCCTAGAAGTAGGTAAACTTGTTCACAATCCAGATTGAATAGAAAAATGTGCCCCGAACCCGGAGCCATCAGGCTGCAGACATTTCAGTCCTCCTTGCCGACATTTGTTTAACTAGTGAGATTGAAAAAATGGCTGCTCGGCACATGCCGCCATTCAATCCAATTGGCACCCGGCAGCAATCGTCCAGCAAGCCAACCACTCGAGGACCGTCTGCGTCTTGCCGTGCTTTACTCCAGCACACATCTTCACAATGAATACCGGTGAAGCATCAAAAATGCATACGTCCATTTGAAATTCATAGCTCGCCCTTTTTTTCGCACTTGCCTCGACATGGATCACTTTCGACGATGTCGTCACTTAAATGGGACAGTGTTGCCATTTAAACTACCAAACTAAATCCGGAGGGTTCTCATGACCTCGAATTCTGGCTGGCAACGACATCAACCCACCCATTGCCCCACAGCGCAGTCGGCAGACCGTGTCCTTGATAAAAGCCATGCGTCAGGTCGGGCATGTATGCGCTCCTACGGTGTCGGGAAAATCAATTTTCATTTAACAAACAGAATAAAGTTCACACTTTTTCTACGACTGGCTTTTATTCACCCGGAGCCAGACACGCGCATACCTACATTTGAGAGGAACACCTTTCCCGCCATGGCTTCGGTGCCATATGGCAGTTGGTTCATGGTTCTGTCTGAATAGAGATGTACGGATCACGGCAGCGGGGCTCATCTCGCAGTCTTGTCACTCACTTGACAAAGTGTCTGAGATCTCTCAGCACATCTGGTGCGTCGCTTTTCACTTTGAAAGGCAAACAGGAATGACACACCCAAGGGGTCAATTCGGAGAGCGCGTGAAAATTGAAAGAGATAAGCATCGCCTCCGATAGGATGATTGCATGGTTTATTTTACGATGTCGAATGGTGTTTTTATAATTTAGGTGATGGGGAATCGAGACGAATGGCGATTGTTACTGATTTACAAACATGTTAATTAATTGTATCGCTTCGGAAATTTCATATGATATTATTTATTTATTTATTTGATTTAATTATCAACAGACTAATTTGGCTCCCAAATGATAAAAAAAAAAATATCGCAACGCTTACAAAAACTATCTTCTTGTATAGTTTCGCGACATATTAAAATCGAAAACAGACGACACACAATTAAAGGCACGTTGGGAAGCAATCATTCCAGAGTTCGTCCCGTAGACTGTTCCCCTGTGTGGAACTATAAGGAGGGAGGTGTTTCGTAAGATACGGCTACGAGTCTGGAGTGGAATATTGACGAGCAATGAAGGGCAGTTTATTCGATCAGACTGCAAATCCGCGATGATAAGTGCCTTCGCGGCTTCACGACGAATTTGAAGAGTGTCCAAATGAATCATAAGGCAGTGACTCTCGTAACTCGGAAGGTTGAAAGAGTCCCTCCAAGGCAGTCTACGAAGAGCGTATCGGATAAAACGTCGTTGAATTGACTCAATACGTTCGACGCCATTTTGGAAATTAGGGTTCCAGACCTGGGAAGCATATTCCAAGGTGGACCTCACCAACGAACAGTACAGCGACTTAAGGCAGTACGCATCTCGAAATTCTTTAGCCACACGAAAAATGAAGCCGATATTTCAGGAAGCTTTCATTATGATGTAGGACATGTGAGGTTTGTACGTGAGTTTATCGCCGAGTATCGCCCCAAGATCCTTTACTTGAGTATCTCTTTGCAGAGGAGTTCCAACCAAGGAATAACCGAAGATAATAGGTGACTTCTTCCTAGAGAAAGTGACAACGGTACACTTTCCCGGATTCAAGAACATACAGTTCACCTTGCACCACCTTTGTACTGTCTCTAAATCTTCTTGCAACTGTAAGGCGTCTCGTAGCGAATCCACGCGAGTGTAGATTTTAAGGTCGTCAGCAAAGCTTAGCCGATGAAATTTCAGCAATAGGTTGACATCGTTGATATACAAGAGAAAAATCGGCGGCCCAAGATGACTACCTTGGGGAATGCCGGAAAAGGCGGAGAACGAAGAGGACAGCTCATCCCCAATTTTAACCTTGAGAGTTCTGCCACAAAGATACGATTTGAACCAGTGAAGCAAGGAGGCGTCAAAGCCAAATTTTTCCAGTTTTGCCATGACGATGTCATGGTTGATTCTGTCGAAGCGATTGAAGCGATCATAATTCGTTTAGTCCACCAGATAACCAAATCAAGACTGACAGATCTCGGGAAGATTTGGAAGGTTAAGGAAAAGGTTGCCCGAATACAAATATTTGAGATATGTTGCATGCTGTCAAACGCTAGTAAATAGAATAGGGTTGCCAGGCCCCTGAGCCTCCACAATGAGCAGTACACACCTAGAACAAATCCTGTAAATTTAAGTCTGCGTTTATAGCATAGCATAACATAGAATATTTGCCCAAAGCGTGGTCACCGAGAAAAGCCTATCCACTTCCACTCAACATTTCGCTAAAAATGTAAAGTGCCGTAGACCCGCTTCTCCCTGCGCACTTGGCCACGTCGTTACAACTGTTTGGAAAATTGATAATTGTCTTGACATCTATTTCCCAAAGTGCTGGGAACCCAACCAACCTTCATAGACGTTCAAGAGATAAAAAAAAATTACGAATTTCAAAATTAAATTTGTGGAATGCTTATAGATGTTCAATGTTAGGAGATGTTAGGATCATTATAAGGAACTTATTTTGAATACGCTGAAGCTTCAGGTGATGTGTTTTTGCGCAACTCGCCCAGACTGGGCGGCCATGAGGCTGTGATGGATGTTAGTAGTTATTTCAACATAGAAAACATTGGTTTTTAAGTCTTCTTCCTTGCAACTTGTTATCCATTGATATTATTTAAGCCTCCTTGAAACCGATGTTGATTCGTTATTTATTTAATGCACTCGCAACATTGTGATCCATACATTGAATTAACGTTACTAAACCGCCTGTTAGATATGCAACGATCATTGCGAAAATGAAGTTGAGTGTACCTAAAACTATGTGCAAACCTTGCACGCGTCTATGCGCGTTTGCTTCTTTCGTTGCTTCTGACCACCAAATGGCTCATGTCTTCAATGAAGTGGTCTATTTTTTAACGTAGGACTACGTTTCTCTTTTCTATACCAGCATTTCAAAATTTTGTCATTTCAAAATTTTGAAAAATTAGAGCGTTACGCTAAAGTGAAAGGTTTTTGAACGCTAATAACTCTCGTTCAACTGAACACAATGACTTCATTCATACACCATTTGATCAGAAAAACCTAAAAAAAAATTGTATTGAAATTAAAATTAAATGATATTTGTTACTAGTTCAATTTTTTACTTAAAAATTACCAATTTTTGCTCCCATACAAATTTGCATACGAACAGGTTGAAAATATGTTTTTCCCTATCCGGGTCTTCATAAACGGGTAACAAATGTTTCGAATTGTCTTCTTCTTTCTATTCCATTAGGTTTTGTTCCATGATAAATACCGAAATAGCCGCACCCCTCAGCTGCAAAATTATTTTGCTCTGTTGCCGGTGTCTTATTTTATAACTGAGGCTCGTCGCCTCTTTAGAATTTTGCTTCGTACTGTATTTTCGTGCCTCTTCTTTCAGGGCTATGCTATCAACGCTAGTATATCAGAGGACTGAAGACAGCGTTAGTTTTTGAAGCTTGTAATTATATAGTACACGAGATCAACCCGGGAACAACTTGACACTTGTAGCACATTGTCATTGAAACTCAAATTTTGGTACGGTGGTACTGTCAAACGTGTCAATCCGAACACAAATATAGCGTATCTTCTAAAAAGATCGGAATGCGGGTATGACATGCGATATTGTTTGCGATAAAAAATGTTAATGCAAAGTTTGTTAGATTTAACGCTTGCAATGAATACGAAACCAGTGAAAACTTAAAAATGTGTCATACATAAATTACATCACGCACTGAAGGGAGGGAGAGGTATTAAGTGTAACAATCGAGTTTCAAAGGAGAAGAGGGAGCCGATTAGCGTTTCCTACGGGGAGTGGTCAATCTTCAATTGCGCAAGATTTTCAAGGGATTGTTCAAGCATGAAGTCCATTATTTTTAAATATTTGTTTGTTAGCCGTTTGAATATTTCTAAAAGAATTAACGTATGGGAGGCAAAAGTGATTATTAGATTGAGGGTTATTCCGAGAGTCGAAGAGACGTTTGTCACTTGGTGAAGTGAGAAAAGTCACCTGGAGTGACGTGACTCTTCTGGGTAAATCAAATGGAGAGTCACGTCACTGCAGGTGACTTTTCTCACTTCACCAAGTGACAAATGTCACTTCGACTCTCGGAATAACCCTCATTGTTTGACAAACCAGTAATTTAAATTTCTTCGTGTAGAGCAGATTTTATTTTTTTGTAAAATGCAACGTCATTCATAGATATTCCATGTAACAGATTAAATCATGCCAACGATTTCATTAAGTGTTGCAAAGCTCACCATTCATTCTTTTTCGAACTAGGTATTTTTAAACAAGATATACTCGTACCAGTCAAAATCTGGAAAATTTACTTCCGACAGTCGATTTGTCGCGAGAATTCTATGAGATACTGTAAGTCGAAGGTATTGCGCTGGATTCACAAAAGGGGGGGCCCTGGGCGCCGCATCCCCCGCGCTCTTTGTTATATTGCACAAAAAAATTGTTTTTGGTAGGGGGTTTCAGGATTTTGACAGAATCGAGTTCCTTCATGAATTTCTTTTGAAGCATAGGTATTTATTTCATTCTTTTCAATGTATTTCACAAAGTTTGTATTATTTTATCTTATTATCTATTTCTCTACTATGTACACTTTTATGACTGTAAAGATAAATCGCTACTCAACCCGGAAAAGAGTCAATTTAGTAAGCTTTTTGTGTGCTTTGCATTAACACATTTTTTAGCATATTGTTCCAGTTGCAGCTAATTCGTGAACGGGCTATCGCGTGAAACGTCGATGAGTACTCTTTGGAATACGGCACGAAGATTGCGTAACCGAACTACGAACAACGAAAGCGAGGAGTATTCGGACCAATGGATCCTCAAGTTTGCGCGAAAAGTATGTCCAGATTCTGTGCCGACGCGGTTGATTCCCCGCGAAAACACGAACTCGATAGATGAGATTAGCCAACCCTTTTCAGTGGTAGAACTCTCTCTCGCACTCCTTTCGTTTGGCAATACGGCTCCAGGAGCTGACCGGATCAAGTTCAACTTGCTTAAAAACATCCCAGGCGTCGCTAACAGGCGCTTGTTGCAATTGTTTAATTAGTTTCTGGAACTCAATATTGCACCGGATTATTGGAGACGGGTGAGAGTTAACATATGTAACATAAGTCCTGGGAAAAAATCAAAAGCATGGTACTTGAAATCAAACAATCGGATTTTAAAATGCTCTTCAGGTTATTTTATTCTATTAATAAATGTATGTATGTATGTATGGTAGCCACCATCCCTTCATGCCCTTGGCTTGGATGCAGCTCCACTTAATAGCAAGATCAAATTGAGCCACCGATCTGAATTTACAATATCGCTGTATGAAGGGCCAAAAACGGAGGGGTGGACCCGTAAGCAGAGACACTCACGCGAAATCCACGGGAAATTAAGAATCTCCTTCCAACGATACGATCCAACAATTCTAATAACCCAATTCGCAATACTTATTAAGCTTTCTACAGGATGGCTTGTTAAGAAGGGCGCGTCACTCTCACTGAAACTGTTGGAGTAAAATTCGCAGCATCACAATCGAATCGGTAGGATGAAGAAAATGATAATGCTCGTTCCCTCCTAGACTCAGGCAGTCAATCATACTATCGTCCAGTTTCAGCGTGAATAATACCCTGATGCTCCCTCCCAACCCAGAATGTATTATATTTAATCTAAATAATATGTCATAATATGCAATATATGTAGTATGTAATAGAGCAATGAAATATACATAGAATATTTAATAAAAATATGTCATAGTTGGAATTCGTCATTCTATAATTTTAATCTAGTTATTAATAAAATAATATGATGAAATAATTAAAATAGTAATAATAGGCATATGATAATCTTATGCAGCTTGGTGCGTCTTTACAGCTCAATTAGTGGCAGATGAATATAACTCTGGAATGTGAAGGTCTTATTGCAATTAAATAAAACATAAACCATTTAATTATACATGAATCAAAAAAATATGTCTATATTCATGACATATAGATATACATAATCAGCAGAATTGAAGAGCATTTATTAATTTTAATAATATTCAATGATTTAAATTCATAGAAAAACACCTTTAGATACAATGAATAAAATATCTGTACATACTATCTGGAATCTATTTCCTTGTAACCTTGAAGCAAATGAAATTTAATTATTATTATTAATCTTTTAGTAAATATTTTTAATAGGATATACTAATATATATAATGATGATATGATGAAAACAATACGATGTTGTAATGGTATACACATAAAAATTAAATGCAACTATTTGTCTCTTCTGCTGTGATGTTAGATGATTGAAACTCGGAAATGGCGAAAATTCCAAAGTAATATAATTTAAGCAAACAATTAGCCGAAATAAACTTCATATGATTATGATTACTGCCAAAAACGGAAGCTTAATAAATCCACAAAAAAGAAAAAAACAGAGAGAAAAAGAAAAATTAAATTTGAATTCTCCGATAACTCTTGCTTTCTACTGGGCCCATAAATAATTCTTTATAACTGTGCAATAGAAAATGAGAGATCATAAACAATTTTAGTTTTTGAATTATTAAACTTTATTGGAAATTTTATTTAGTAGAATTTGTCGTATGATCCTTTCTAAAAAAAACGTTAAACGTTATCCTATCTTTTCAAATACATATCGTGGGTTAGGTGGGCTAATACTTACGACGATGCATAGATGCGAACCTGAAAATAGCTTTAAAAATATTGTGAAGGGATGTTATAATATAAAATGATAGTAACAATTATATTTGTCCTGTCTGCATGTCTGTAGACTGATGTCCAGCTGCAATTGTAGACGCATAAAGATAAAGAATACTTCCATTTTTGTGGTAAGGTAAGATTTCATCATACTATACATTACCGGGGTCGCGCTGCCTACAACGCGTTGGTGGGGCTGCCACCTAAGGTATAGTTGACGCGATTCAGCGTTTCTTACTCAGCCGCTAGATGCCAGGACAGACGCTGTTTGAGTCCTTGGTGGACAGACGCTCGGCACGCACCTCCTCAATCAAGAGCAAAGCTCTCTGGGAGCGCCGTCTCCTAGCTGAAGTCAGAAGGACAACAGTGCCCAGGCTGCACTACCAGCTAAGTATGCGCCCCTTCGCGGGCGGGCTGTGTTGTCTCTTGCGCGGGGGGGCGGGGGGGGGGAATTTGGGGGGAGGAGTGCTGTGGTGCGGGACGCACGCTCCCTCCAGTCTGTTCATCCCCTTATTGCGCCGCGGTATTTTATTCTATTAATAAATTGTAGAAACATATATTTACAGTACGCTCAATGGACCATTATCTTCGATTTTACGCAGTGTACGGCGAACATGTTGAATCAGGTTCTGGACGGTGTCTATGTCTATTTCTTTCATCTTCCGCTTGATTCGATTAACCAATTGTTGCTCATTGTTAGCTTCCCAGCCATTGTCGTACACCATACGTTTGAGAACACTCCAAAAAATTTCAATTGGACGAGCCTGAGGCACGTTAGGTGGATTGTCCTTTTTCGGTACAAATGGTATGTTTTGCTCAGTTAGCCAATCTAATGTTTTTTTTTCGCGTAATGACAGCTTGCAAGATCCGGCCAAAACATGATTTTGTCGTCAGCGTGATATTTGTTGATGAATTGCTTCAATTTCGGCAAGCATTGGCTGATATACACGTCAGAATTGACAGCTTTGGCCTTGTTTGGGCGTATCAAAGGCGCCGAGATACCCTTCGATGACATGGCTGCCCACACTAACACCTTTGGCTCATATTTCGATTTGCTGGCATATTTAACATCGTCTGGTGTTGTTTTAATGTTAGCAGTATAGAAACCATCGTTGCCACTCAATTCATGGTGCAAAAACGTGAAGTAAGATTCATCATCCAAAATTATGCACTTTCCATTTGCAAAATGCTCGCGACGAAGTGCACGGCAGCATTTTGGTATTTTTTCGAGTTGTTGCTGTGTATATTTTGATGCACGCTGCATATCCGATAGATTACATTACGTTTTCTCAAAATCCGATGGACTGTCATGTTTGAAACCTGAAATTTTCGTGCTAATTTGCGTGTTGATTGGCCAACCTTGTTTTCAGCGCTTGACAGCAGTTTTTTCGTTTTTCTGGCACTCAATTTTGTTGGGCGACCACTTTTCTTTTTATTTTCCGGTTCTTTACCATCACGACAATCTTTCAAAACACGGTATATTGTTGATTTTGATATTGGCTTGTCTTTGAACACGCTCAAAATTTCACTTGTACTAAGCCGTCCAAAAAGGTTGGCGACTTGTGCTCGTAAATCTAGCTTGTACGACAAACTACTGCGCAATTTGAGTTTGACTGTTCAGTAGGAACACAGATGAACGTGACAAGTACATTGGTTGACATATGTGTGTTTGTTAATGCTGTCAAATAAACGCCTGAAAGTATTCCCGGACTTATGTTACACATGTTATTGCCATTTGAAAATCTGGTAAACCCGCGTCCGATCACAACTCCTATCGACCCATCGCGATGTTATCTTGTATTCGAAAGTTGTTGGAGAAAATGATCCTCTTCCGTCAGGACAAATGGGTTGAGACGAACAACCTGCTTTCAGATACTCAATAGGGGTAAGGGAACGAACGACTGTCTCGCGTTACTTTCCTTTGATATTGAGTTAGCTTTTGCTAAAAAAAAAAAAAGAGCAAATGGCTTCTGTATTTTTGGACATAAAGGAGGCTTTTGATTCAGTATCTGTTGAAGTTTTTTCAGATAAACTCGCTTTTCACCATTAATGAATAACTTTTTGTACAATTTGCTGTCAGAAAAATATATGAGCTTTTGTCATGGAAACTCCACAGCTTCCGATTTAGCTACATGGGTCTCCCCCAGGGATCATGTTTAAGCCCTCTTTTATATAATGTTTACGTCAAATACATTGACGGTTGTCTAAGTGACAACTTTACGTTGAGACAACTTGCAGATGACGGCGTAGTATCTGTCACGGGGGTCGATGTGCAAGGACCCTTACAGGATACCTTAGACAATTTGTCTACTTGGGCTCTAGAGCTAGGTATCGAATTCTCTACGGAGAAAAGTGAGTTGGTAGTTTTTTCTAAGAAGCATAACCCTGCACAACCAAGGCTTCAAATTTGGGGTAAGCCGATAACTCATTCTATGTCCTTTAAATATCTTGGGGTCTGGTTCGATTCAAAATGCACCTGGAGATCCCACATTGAGTATCTGAGGCGAAAATGCAAACAAAGGATCAACTTTCTTTGAACAATTACCGGGGCCTGGTGGGAAGCACATCCGCAAGATCTTCTAACGTTGTACCGGACAACGATTTTGTCGGTTTTAGAATACGGTAGTTTATGTTTTCAGACAGCGGCTCGGTCGCATATCATTAAACTGGAACGTATTCAGTATCGGTGTCTTCGTATTGCGTTAGGTTGCATACACTCGACTCACACCATGAGTCTTGAAGTGCTGGCTGGCATGTTGCCACTGTCGGATCGGTTTTCAGAATTATCTCTCCGGCTCCTCACCAGGTGTGAAATTATGAATCCCCAGGTAATCGAAAACTTTGAGAAGCTTCTCGAGTTGAATCGTCAAACTCGCTTCATGACTTTGTACCATTTGTACATAACACAGGATGTCAGCCCTTCGCCGAATATTTCCAATCATGTTTGCTTCTCCGACTTCGCAGATTTGGTTCATTTTGATTTATCCATGAAGCAGGAGCTTCGTGGAATCCCAGAGCATCATTGCCCTATGATTGCTCCGGTAATATTTGCTGCAAAGTTTGGCCAAGTTGATTCCACTAAATCGTTCTTCACTGACGGATCATTGATAGAGGAGTCAGCAGGCTTTGGTGTATACAATGAAATTTATAGCGCCAATCGTAAACTTCAAGCTCCTTGTTCCGTATATGTCGTTGAATTAGCGGCAATACACTTTACGCTAGAAATTGTTGCCTCACTAACACCGGATCAGTATTTCATGTTCACGGATAGTCTCAGTTCTATAGAGGCTATTCGCTCCTTGAGCCGGTAAAGCACTCTTCGTATTTTCTCATGAAAATACAGGAGCTTCTAAGTGCTTTATCTTCGCGTTATTTTATCATCACCTTTGTATGGGTCCCATCTCATTGTTCAATTCTGGGCAATGAGAGATCGGACTTGCTTGCAAAGGTGGGCGCTATAGAAGGCGATATTTATGAATGACAAACAAGACATTTCTATTTCATATAAATGGAGTAAAAAAAGGAGATTTGGGGCGATGGCAACATTCTATCATCCCAAAGGTGTCGAAAAAATCTTGGTTTGGGGGTATAAATGTGGGTCGAGACTTCATTCGTGTGATGTCTCGCCTCATGTCCAATCATTATTCTTTGAACGCTCATTTATACCATGTTGGGCTGAGCGACAGTAATCTCTGTGAATGTGGAAAAGGTTACCAGGACGCAGATCACATTATTTGGTCATGTGCCGAGCATCGTGGAGTCAAATCTGAACTTTATGATTCCCTTCGGGCTCGAGGTAGACAACCCAATGTACCAGTTTGAGATATTTTGGCTCTGCGTGACCTGGAGTTTATGAAACTCATTTATGTGGTTTTGACTAATATTAGCCTTAGATTGTAGTTAGTTTAACCTGTATGTTTACTTTAAGTTTGTTTTTACCTGTGTTTGTGTGTGTGTGTTTTTCTCAAATATGTTGAAGTCAAAAGAAAACCATAAGTTGTATAGTTATAAGTTTTTAGACAATTTAGAATTTAAAATAAATGTGTTAACCTTACTTTAAATTTCCGCCCAGTTTTCCATCCGTAAAATTGTTATTCGCACTAACCTCGAGACGGCCGCGAGTAATCGGTTGTATCCCCCTAACTTTAGTTCTAAGATATCCGATGAATATAAATATGAAAATTTGGCTCTGTAAAGTTGATTCGATTGAGCCTGTACAAATAAATAATTTATAAAAAAAAAATAATAAACGGTTTCTATGGCCAATCAATTGGATTCATTGGATACAATACACCGCGCGATTGTCGTAGTGTTGCAACGAGGTGTCACACTTTCGAAACGAACAACCGTAGTTGACTAAACGGCGGGGGTTTTCCCTGTGGGCAGGAGGAAAGCGGGGTGAAAAATTTATTTTAATATTTAAATTATTAATAACTGAAGTAAAACCGTGAATATAAAAATAAACTCTTTTGATATGGTACGCTTGCTTGTAGTTTTACAACCACTCATGACGCAACAAAAACATGCTGCTCTGAATAGAAAAATCGGTGCATCTGCCAGGGACGACCCAAATATTTACGTTGTAGGGCGACATCTACGATTTGCAAGTAGTTACATGCAACTAAGTTAAGGGCTTATTCTGAAGTGTTCTTGGCGGCAGCCATTACCTCAGGCGGCAGCGATTCACCTTAATCTGTCATGTTGTGGGGGGGTTGCTCGAGATGGACCGAAATGATTTCAGTTTTCGACACGAGCTCTCAGCTGGTGATTCGGACACGGCTTTGTCCTCCCGCCGTTGTCCGCCCTGTTATGGTATGGGAGACAGAGTCATGCAAGACCGGCTAATCGGACTGTTACCGATTGCCATGTCTACCCAATTCAATGATAAAATTTCGGGCCTCTGAAAACTGGTCCCTTATGAAATCATTTCGGGTCATCACGGGTGGTATATACTTGGGGTGGAAAGCAACGCCCAAAAAAAACAAAGGGGGGGAAGGGGGAAAAAAAATTAAGGGGGGGGGGGTGCATAAAATAATATAGTAAATATTTAAAATTTAAATTAGCCATATGTATATGTATACGTATATATAAAATTATAATTATATTACGCGCACTTTGGGTTTGTATCTCTTATATTACCCTTCACTAATTTTATTATTGGTTTTTTTTTTTTCACTCTCCCCAAAAATTAAATCCTTTGCTATGGAACTGTTCTTGGTCGAAATTCAAAATCTATAATTTTTTTAAATTAGATTGGCAAGAATATGGGGGGCCAATTATAGAAGTCGAGTCGACCGTCACTTTGCTCGACAGGTTTATTTTGCCATTACAGTAGTCGAGATCGACGAATTTTTGTCGAGCAGGTCGACTCAGTAGACCGTGCGAAAACGGGTGATTGATTTGTCACATTCTGTCGAGTAAGTTTGTTTTGGTTCGCGATTTTCGTCTAGAAGTGATAGCTGGTTGAGCAAGGTAAGGAAACCATTTATTTTTTTATTTTTTAAGGGGAATATCAGAAAAACTATTTTCTTTCAGCGAAAAATGTCCACTCCTCACAAGAAGACAAATAACCGTCAGTTCGAATGGCTCGTCGAACTGATGAAAATGAATGTGGACATCGCCAGAGGCTTTTGCGGAGTTGGATCCAGCAAAACAAACGTGAAGGAAAAGTGGGAGGAAATTGGGAAAGAGCTCGATTTACTTGGACCACCAATGCGCCTTGGATCGGAATGGCATAAAGTAAGTGTTAACTTTTCATTTGGATACTATTAAACTTGTGATTCTCACGCGAGTAGTCGCACCACACACGAAGCGCTAAATAAGTTTGATTCTAGTGTTCAACTTCCGACACTTCACAAAGAGGTATGTTATAATAGATTTGTTATTATTGTTTCACAGGTCTGGATCGACATGAAAGGGAAGGTCAAGAAAATACTCGGATCGAACAAAGGAGAGTTCAGAGCGACAGGTGGGGGACCTAATAGAGTAAAACAGCTTTCGCCGCTGCAGCAAGAAATCGATATGCTGCTAAACATATCATCAAATGTTAACCCAGCGGGCAATTCATTTGGGTGCAATGATCATTCGGAGTTAAACAGCGAAAATATTGCACCCATCAACATAGAGTATGGTCTTGGCGCTGGTACCTCTTCGCGATGCATTTCTCCAGCAATAAGCTATACTGGGAACGATATAACTCCAGAGCAATGGCCAGCTGGGAGTAGTAATGCTCACTCTACTCCACGAAGGTTAAATCGCCGCAGAGCAGCTGAAACAGTACGAAGTGAGTTGTTAAAGAAGCAAACAGACTTACAAGAGTGCACGTTGAACAAGTTCAGGAAAATTGAGGAAAACACGTACAAAATTTCTAAAACTTTGCAAAAACTTGTGGATGCTAAACTCGAGCAAAATGAAATCATGAGGGCTGGTGCAAGACAGAGACAAATGGACAACCTGGAAAAGAGGAAGTTAAAAGTAAGGGAACTTGATCTTAAACAGAAAGAAATTGAACTAAGAAAACGAGAGCTTGATTTGAAGGAGGCATTGAAGGAATAACCGTGTCTGCATGTGTGTGCGTGTGTGTGTGTGTGTGTGTGTGTGTGTGTGTGTGTGTGTGTGTGTGTGTGTGTGTGTGTGTGTGTGTGTGTGTGTGTGTGTGTGTGTGTGTGTGTGTGTGTGTGTGTGTGTGTGTGGCTCTGTGAGTGTGTGTGGGTGATGCAGCTCCCTAGCACCTAGCAAGCAACGAAATCGAGCCTTCAGTATTCCAATCACTCTCTCTATTACACTTCTTGCTTGACTGTGCTTGTGGTTGAAATGCTGCTCACGACTTCCGATGCGGGTGTTCCGGTGTAAGCAACACATGTTCCTGTGGAAATCCAGCATCTCCTGAAAGTGTTTAATTCCATGATAAACTTGAAATAATGCATAACGTTATTGTCAAATACATGAACTACGAACTTCGCGCACGTTCTAAGGAATTGTCAAAAGTATTGCAGGCTTTACGGAAGTTTAACGTACATGTCGTGATTGATATGAAGATAAATGTCAGCCCTTCGCTGAATATTTTCTGTCGTGTTTGCTTCTCCGACTTCGGCAGTTCGATTAATTTTGATTTTTCCATGAAGCAGGAGTTTCATGATTTCTCCGGTAATATTTGCTGTAAAGTTTGGCCAAGTTGATTCCACTAAATCGTTCTACTGAACGTCACTCACACCGTATAAGTACTTCATTTGAACGGATAGTCTCAGTTATGTAGAGGCTATTCGTTCCCTGAGGCTGGTTCAGCACTCCTCGTATTTTCTTATGAAAATACAGGAGCTTCTAAGTGCATCTTCGCGTTATTTTATCTTCACCTTTATATGGGTCCCTTCTCATTGTTCAATTTTGGGCAATGAGAGAGCAGACTCTCTTACAAAGTTGGGCGCTATAGAAGGCGATATTTTTTGTTAACAGTCACTCGTCAGCTGTCAGTATAAATGGAGTAAAGGAGATTTGGGGTGATGGCTTTATTCTATCGCACGGGTGGTTGAATTCATCATTGATGATTTTACTTATCAAACATAATTATGAAAACATAAATGAAAAAAACAGTTGCGAATAAACATAATTATTGAAATTAATATGCTAAAAATGACAAATAATTGCAATACATCCCCACTATAAGTTCAACAAAAATACATGTTTGCAACGTTATGATATTTTTCTACTAACATGCTTAGTAAACTTCATTTGGAAACAGTTTTTCTTAAGTAAATGGAAATCGCACATTTTTACAATTGGATTTTTTTTTCAATGGAAGTCCAAAATTACAGTTAATTATATTGTGAGTAATCCAGATTTCGAAAACTTGGAATTTTTAATTTTTATTTTTTTATTTCGTTTGAACCTCTTACCGGAATCCTCACTCAAATATTCTTCAGTTTTTTCAGTTAAAATAAACATGGCATAACTTCTGATTTATTCTTATTCTTTGTTCCTTGGGATAGAACACTCCTTGTTCCAAGGGATAGAACACTTTTGTTGAAGGTGTGTCGGAAAATTGTTATTTTTATTTGTAATGTTTAGTTGATATAGCTATCAACATCGGGTTTATCTCTGAGGTTGTTAAGTAAACAACGATGAGAAAAAACAAATAAAAACAAATAAGCAGTTGTGTTTTCTAGAACCTCCAGATGTCCGGGAATTTTTGATTTCCATCACACTGGTCTTTAGGGAGTGTAGAAACAGAGTATTTCACATCGCTAGAACCATTTTGTGACATTGGCGGTGTTTGAAGCGCGATCAAATGCAAACACCTTTTGCCATGTCAAGTCTGTGGCGGATCCGTCCCTGCCTTGACCTACCCCGCAGTGGGATGTTTGTAAAAGTGTCTGTTTACAATGTGATGGAAATCAATTTCCAATTAGAGGTTTTGAAATTTTACAAAATGCTACAATGCAAAATGGAACAATGTCAAGCTGCAAATAGACTCTATTCTTTGTGCTTTTTTTGTTGCTATTGTGTATGATTTGAAGGTGCATAGCCAAACAAAACTATGCCTAATTTGTTTGAAACAAGATTTTTATGCTCTATTGAACCAAGTTGTGCAACTTGGCAGGAGCTTGAACACAACGTCATGTAGAAATTACAATGCCTTGGTTTCCATCAAACGAGGTGCGTTTGACAGATTTGATCTCTCATCGAATTGATTGATTCGATGAGTTTCTATGGTACGTCGGTTTATCGGTAAATGGACTGCCCAGTGTTAAACAAAGAAGTTAAAGAAAGATAATTTTAGAAGCTTAGAATTTTTTCGAAAATTCTTTCAAAGTTGAGAGAATACTCCGAGATTTCAAAAAAAAAAAAAAAATTAACCAATTAAGGAAACCTTCCCTCCAGAAGCCACCAGAAGGTCAAAAGCTCAAGAAAAGTTCAGAGACTTTAACAGACGGTCAGAAAACTTTGAGATAAAATCAATAAAGAGAGATCGCTAGCTACCTTTACGTAATCATGATACTACATTTACTGCGAGAATTAATAATCCGAAAAATGTCATTAAGATAGACTTATAACAGGTTATACTTTAGCCTGAACAAGTTATTGAAAAGAGGTGTTATAACTCAAAAATTGAGATTCTTACACGGGAGCCAGGTTTGCCTCTCGCTAGCTTCATAAGCCTCGCACAACTTTCGTTGTAATTGGGAAATACTCCAAATGAAGGCATCATGGTATGACCATGGATTTCTGGCTTCTACGAAACGTATAACAGAATCGTGATCACAAGCCTAAAAATATTACACAAAAGAAAGAATTAACATAAGAAATTTACTTCCAAACAAAATAGCTACACAAAAACAAACAGACATAACGCTCATAAGTTAATCTGTGACCAATAATTTGAAGATACATTTAATGCAATTTCCAGCATACCTGGAATGCTCAATGGATCATTGTGTTGTCTGTTTATCTAATAGCATATCAAGCATACTTACAATTAACGCATCCAAGCTGTAAAACCCCTTTCTATTGTAATACACGTGGCGTGTATTTTTTCCGGGAGAAATGATTTTTAAATGCGTACCATCTACGACTTGGATGACACCGGGGATTCAAGTTTTGGAATAAAAAGTTCTTTT
Source organism: Aedes koreicus (assembly GCA_024533555.2). Lineage (NCBI taxonomy): Eukaryota > Metazoa > Arthropoda > Insecta > Diptera > Culicidae > Aedes > Aedes koreicus. Next base: position 1,330,792 of record JAHHFK020002854.1, read on the forward strand.
GGCGTTCAATTTCTCTTCCTCCGTCATTTCTGATTTGATCCATAACGGACAAATCTTTTTCTCCATCACCTGCACAAATTCTGCCAAAACATTCGACAAGTTGGCTTAAGCCTAAGTGCATATCGTTACCGACGCATTGTTGATAGCTTCCAGTGGCAAGGGATCGAAGGGATGCACATATTTTCAATACTGGTAATACAGCCGTATTTCGGTATGTCACCCTGAAATCATTTTTAGTTAGATCCAACAAGTACTGGATCGCCTCTTTGTTTAATCTAAAGAACTTAATGCATCTGTGAAGAAGAAAATTTGTTTAATAAATTTTAAAGTAATCAAGTTAATCTATGGGCGTATCTACTGTGATCGACTTCCATTATGAAAATTTGTTATTATATTGGCCGTGGAGTAGATTGGGCACGATGAACAACCTTTAAATTACCTTTTAATGTTGAATAGTTGAAGAAAGAATGCTGTCATTAGCTTCAATAACATTAATTCGGGATTTATTTAGCTCAAGCATATTTTCGTAGTACATTAGGTCTATTTGCGTCATTTGAATCATAAATTAGCTAATCTAGACAAAAAATAAGTTATTTTAAAAGTGTGTAAAGATAGGTAAATTAGCAAGCCTTTGTATGGTTGAATAAATAGAAGAAAATGTTGGCATGAGAAAAAATCTTTGTGTTGCTTTTAATTTAAAATCAAACGTTAATAACTGCAACAATTTTTTTTTTTTGAATTTTCGTGCCACAAACATATTTTTTAAAGACGAAAACATATAATAACAAAATCAGTAAACACATGATAACAAAATCAGTAAAAAATCGGATTAATTGCAAGCCAGATATCATTAATTGCAAGCCAGATTGTTAATTCACTATTCTAAAACTATACAAGACTAAATCATTCTTTATTGTATCGTACTACCACCAAATCGCCTAAAAACTTGGGCCTTATTACGGGTGTCATTTTACGATGAAAAAACTCACATCAAATAGGAATCACTGTCTTTATTACCGATGTCACGGGTGAAGTGACAACCGTAATAAGTTCTATTCTGCCGTAAACATGTGAAATGGTAAAAAAATCAATCGCGAGAATTAGATTCCAACAACCTTTAATGATTGTTTGGTACTCACTCATTGTCAGATAACGATAACGGGTTTGATGTGTCCCGAATATTCCTGCGTAGTAATGAAATACTGGAAAAATCCTCTTCTGAATCATCTTCGAAATAGATATCGGCACTTGTCCACATATCACTTTCCCGGAAATTCTTCAAATCACAACTTTACTACAGCTTTCCAATAAGGTTTTCAGAATGACAAAAACATTACAGTTATTCACAGAACAAGAGTAAAAAATGTAAACATTTATTCTTCGACCGTCAAAAGTCACAGGTAAATTGATGGAAGTCCTGAATTGTAGCATGGCGTAATGTTTAAATGACATTTTGAAAATTTTCAACATTGTAGTTGACAGTTGAGTTCGGTTGTCGACTCGATCAGGTTCAGTCGACTTCTGTAATATGCAATTTTGCTCGACTCGACAGTGACAAGTGTCGAGTCGAGTTGCTCGACTCGACTTCTATAATTGACCTGCAGGATGGCATCACGGCAGCATCTTTCTTCCGTGACACCCTACGATCGATGGCAAGGATGATACATGTTCAACTAAATTGTACAGTTGTTAGAGGGTGTCTTCTTTTCAGGAGTCTGCAGTAGGTTATAATTTAAACAACATCGATTTGCTTCCTGTTCGCTTAAATATTGCATAAAATGGTTAAAATAGTTATAACTAATATGGTATGGTGAACTGTTTACCTTTTTGCGAGCGTATTTATCAGTTCATTCATGTATTTCTTTCGACGATTATCAGTCTGTATTCCATTTATATTAAAATAATTCTTCATCAGTTCCGGTGATATCAATGTTGTATCACCGTAATAAATACTGTCAAACTCTTTGAAATCTGTGGTTGCTTTTGTATTTGCTGCTCATGTTGAGGACAGCGTTGATGTTGGAAAGGTAAACTGTAACGTTTGTATTGAAAAAAGAGGCATTCCAACGAGGGGTACGCCACTTTGCGATTGCACATTCGAGCGCTGCAAATCCTGATTAAATTTACAGAAAAAAGCATCGCTTCCACTATCGCCATTGATCGCAACAATATTATGAATCGCGAAATACATCGCGTAATCGCGTCTCATCGTCACCGATTCTTACTCGAATCGCGAGCAGTGATATTGATGTCTGGCAGCCATGACATTTCTATTCGTGCTACCTTTTTCTTTTCTGGCAACAGTGTCGAAATTTGTTTACATTATTCGAGCAAGTGAATCCAAGCAAGCAAGATCCGAAACAAAATCAGTAGTTATGTTTCGTGACTAGCGGCTGCAGAACGAATAAAAATTCTCAAAAAAAAAACAGGCGCTATCTTCGCTTGACTATCAAATTATGGTAGTTTAGTTTGTCAAGTTTGAATCTGCATAAAAATAAAAATACTGGAAGACCATCTACTAGAAGTAATTTTTTATTGCGTAACCGAAAATTGTGAAGCTGTAATTGTCATCCCTTGTAAATAGGATAGGTTATATAAAAACTAGATTCTACCTAGATATATGTGTTTTCTCTACATTGTTTTTATGAGCCTCGATTTGCGAGCGGTTCCGCTAGTTGCGTGCTGCAACTGGAAATGACCAAAGAATATAAGTGATTGTTAGGAATAATATGTAAGTGTTCAATTCATACTCCAGTATATTGCATTGTGATTCTTCAAATTCAAAACACAGTGAGGTCGATCTCGGCATTTAAGATTTATCGCGTTAGTTGAAAAAAGCAAGAACCATTATAGGTTGGCTTCTTCACATGTGATATATAAGATTCGTTGTTGATGTTACCACCAATCAAGGAATCATTCAAATGGAGCAAAAAATACTCATCTACATAGTAGAAGCTACCAGTGATTCCTACACCAATTGGAACTTCTGCTACTAGGAGGATAAAACAGGACACTCATCTAGAGTGAAAGCTAATCTCTTTTCGGATAAATATTTGAAACCATGAACGTGAGCTATTTTCAAATCATCAAATGTCTTACATTTGCCTCTACGTATCACACGTCGTACTTCATTTTCATTACTAACAGGAAGAAAATTATTTGCTTCTTTTCCGTGAAAGTGTTAGATTCTATACGCACTGCATCGTTCAGGTTCGCCTTTAAACATCCATAAAAAGGTTTCAATATTCAGGTGAATTATTTTTCCATTTTTGTTCCTAATTCTGAACGAATGTATTTCGTTGGGATAGCAGAAATCCACCAAATGCAAAAAGACAGAAATATTTGAGAACATCAAATCAGCATCGTAGACTTCATTTTCTGATGTACCATTATCAGTACTACGGATTTCAATATTTTCATCTGAATTTTCTACAGAGCATTTGATCTGGCCATCGTCTCCTCCGAAGTCCTGATCTAAAAGGTTGGCGTCGACAAACTCATATTTTACAACTTCTCTATTTGACCGTTGGTTCGATGCAGTCGGTCGCAGAATAAATACTCTCGCCAAAATCCGTATTATTTCTGTCTATTCCAAACTCTAATAAAGGTTGTACGGAATCAAATTGCACTACTTTTAAATGGCTGTAACTGCTTACCCGTTTTGTTTTTTTTTTTTTAATTTTGGGGGGAATTTGTTTTATGTGTTTTTTTTTTCGCTGTGTGTTTTTTTTGGTGGAGTGTGTCTGGTGGGGGGGGGGGGAGAAAAAATTTGGGGGGTACAGGGTGCGGTAGAAAATAATGCGAAAATGTTCAAACTTGAGTATTGGATTAATTCGTGTAGCTAGTGACTAATTTCTGTCGAAAGTGCATTTTTTTATGTTTACTTTCAAGTGCTGAATCCAAACATTCTATTTGTTTTATTGCAAATTCGTCAAAATGTTCGCGAAAGAAGAGATCACCAGTTTGTTGTTCGCCCAGAAGAAGCCGAAAGAGATTGCCAAGTTGGTAGGGTGCCATTTGGTAACAGTTTACCGCATAAAAAAGTCCCTGCAGGATGGTCCTAAGCAGCGGAAGCCTGGAAGCAGACGTCCGCACTTTGCACCCACGCCGAACGTGATCAAATCGGTCCGTGCAAAAATTGCTCGCAACCCGGTGCGTTCCATAAGAAAACTTACGCAAAGGAAGCCAATATTTCGGAGAAATCCATGCGGAGAATCATCAAAGAAGACCTGTATGCATCTTCCAGAGCCAGAGTGAAACGCCACTTGATTACGGACCGGGTCAAGGAACTACGAGTGACTCGTTCCAAGAGATTGCTTTCCTTGTTGAAGAAGGAAAAAATGATAATCCTGTTCTCCGACGAAAAGCTTTTCAGCATCGATGCTGTGGCCAACAGCCGCACGAACCGGCTCCTTTCATCGCAGAAAATGGAGAACGTTCCGGAAAAAGTGAAATTCAAATTTCAAACCAAACATCCGGCTGGTGTCATGATGTTTGGCTTGGTGGCGTCCAACGGTTTGAAAACTCCGCCTGTTTTTATTGATGCTGGAGTTAAAATCAATACAGAAGTGTATATCGGTATTTTAAAGGACCAAGTGCTTCCCTGGGTGAATGCCAACTTTTCCGAGGACCAAAACGTTGTCCTACAGCAGGATGGAGCGCCGTGTCACATGTCCAATCGAACCCAACAATGGTTAATCGATAACATGAAGTTTTGGCCGACGGATTTGTGGTCCCCTAGCAGTCCAGACCTTAATCCGTCGGATTATTTGATTTGGGCATATGTTGAAGCACGAGCCTGCAAAACATCACACCCTAGTGTGATAACCCTGAAGTCAACCATAACACGCACATGGCAGTCAATGTCAGAGGACTACGTCCGACAGGCATGCTCTGGCTTCCGGCGTCGGCTCGAGGATGTTATTAATAAAAATGGAGGACACATTGAATAAATTTGTTTAAAAGGACTTTATAAAGATAACTGCACTCGAAAATGTTGATATTATTGCTCGAATTAGTTGAAAATGGGATTTGAAAGAAATAGAACAAAATTTTCGTATTATTTTCTGCCGCACCCTTTACCTTGAAAATCCGGATCTTTCTCATCGTGTCATCAGCAGGAAGCTGGGAATGGTACATTCTACGGTGTGTCGTGTATTAAATCGGTACCACGAACGTTTGACTATCGATACGAAAGAAAAAAGTGGCAAAAATGGATCTCCGTATAGTGTTAAGGATCACAATCGGGTAGTTCAAGCTTTCAAGAGGAATCCCAACAGTTCAGTTCGAGATGTGGCGAAGAAACTGAATCTAACCAAAACTTTCGTGCAAGATGCGAAAAAACGTGAACGACTACACACGTACAAAGTCCAAAAGGCGCCTAATTGCGATAAACGGCAGAATAAGGTAGGTAAAACACGTGCACGGAAGCTCTACACCCAGATATTGACGAAACCACATTGCCTCGTTATGGGTGATGAAACGTATGTAAAAACAGACTTCCGGCAGCTTCCGGGGCTCCAGTTTTTCACTGCTCATCATAAATTTGATGTCCTTGAGGACATTAGAAAGCAGAAGATGTCAAAGTTTGCCAAAAAAATATATGATTTGGCTAGCAATTTGTTCGTTTGGGAAGCGGAGCACCCCATTCGTGACAACTAGAACGGTCAATGGTCAGGTGTACCTAAAGGAATGCATCCAAAAGCGTCTACTTCCTCTTCTGAAGTCACACGATAGTCCTGCGATTTTCTGGCCGGATTTAGCCTCGTGCCATTACTCGAAAGAGGTTTTGGAGTGGTACAAGACTAAGGAGATCAATTTCGTGCCGAAGCATCTCAACTCCCCGAACGCACCGGAACTGCGGCCAATTGAAAAGTACTGGGCCATCATGAAGCAGGCACTTTGGAAGCATCCTAAGGAAGTGAAATCGGAGGAAGATATGAAGAAAAAATGGATTGCCACGCAAAAAAAAAAGTTGGTCTAAATGTTGTACAGGACCTTATGAGTAGTGTAAAGAAGAAGGTTCGTGCATTTGGATATGGAATTGACATTGAATAAAAAAAACATGGGAAAATATTCAAGACATGTTTTACTCTACTCTCTGAAAGTTTGAAGATGATTGGTTGAACGGGCGAATTTTGCCGAATATTTGTGTGTGTCGCAATTTGATTCTGTGCACCCTTTAATGTGTCGATGGCTTGAGCTCTGGATTCATCAATACACACACTTATTACAGCATCAGTAGGTAACGCTTATATTTCATTTATTGTTTTGTTACTTTGAACCCTAAGAAAAGTGAAACCATTCGTAGAATCGTGCGTAATTTCTGTCTTGGTTTGAATTCTGTTGAGCTTTGATTCAAAACCTTTCATCCTAAAATTCACGACTGTTGACTCTGTTGATTTAAACGATCTTGTTGTTCTGAAAAGGCTTTCACACGTTTGGCTGTGAAGTAGTTCCGGCAAATAAGGTAATATTTTTCCACGACATTGTGCTTTATAGTTCACCGAGCTATGATCATTTATGTCTACACACCAGTATGTATTCGTTGCGACACATTTTTTGATCCCATCGTATTTTTTTATACAGCATGATGTGTACTCTGATTTGTATTATTTATATTATAAGAATAACGGCAGTTGTTACATACCTACACTCAGGAAATTATCCGTACGATTTTTATACGATCGGAACTATGAATCACAAAGCAAGGGTCCAAGACTCATTCCATACGAAATCGAATGAAATGATTTCTGTTGCATTAGTCGAGAAAAACATGCCTGATATACACTTTCAATCGACATCACTTATCAAGCGTGTGTAGTACCGTGGGGTTGTGACTCGCCTCTGGTTCCCGAGGTTCATGGTTTGAATCCCGATTGCAACTTTTTATTTTGTCAGGAAAATTTTCATACAATCGTCATATGAACTTCTTTCCTATAGAGAATCGTATGAAATTTACAATAATACCCAAGTAACCACAAGCATTATATTATTGCTCTTATTCAACACAAAATCAACATCATTAATGCGGGATCGCATCAATTCAACAGTTGTCAAGTAATGAAGCGTTAGATTAGCTTTAAGAATGTAATGATGCATTACCAATGCAATAATGCTACTTTAGCAATGTCTTATGGCATTACAAAAGATATAGCATTAGTTCGATCTTAGTGGGGCCCTTTTCAGCTTTAATTCAACTTCAATGATGCACTAGACGTAATGCATATGCCCTATATATGTAATTTTTTATAGTGTCGTGGTTTCGTGGGTATGTTGTGGTGTATTTTTATATTATATTTGAATGTTTTTTTTTCTTTTTTTTGTGTTTGTGTGTTTTTGTGATTGTGCTTTTTTTTTTTTAATATAATTTGTGTGGTGGTTGTGGGGTGTGTGATATGGGGGGGGTTTGGAGGAAAAAAAACCATGTTTTGTTCCGCGCCCCCGCTTTGTCTTGGTTAGTGTTTTCCTCATTTTTAAATTAAATTTTGGTTATACACTGATAGGCAAAATAAAGTGCCCACCTCATCGTTTTTTCAATTTTTCTCATTTACTTGGTTCAAATTAAAGTAAACACACTGTATTTTTTTATTATCTTATTTTTATATATTCTTTTTAAGTTTCACTTATGGAATACTGAAAAAAAGGAGTTTTACTTAAAGAAAAAAAAATCAATTTGTGTTGAAAAAAAAAAACAGTGGCAAAATAAAGTGCCCACTTCATTTAGGCTACAGAAAACATAAATTAAAGTAAAATAAAAGCATTTCAATAATTGATGTGTCCTCCTTTGGCCTTCAGGACCTCCTGCAGGCGCTTCGACATGCTCTCGACCAGGTTATTTAGGTGCTGTGGATCTAGCTCTTTCCAGGCGCGCTCCAGGGCTTCAAAATAGTTATTTTTATTGGTAACACCAGTTTTGTCAACCCTGGCATCCAAAATAGCCCACAAATTCTGGATGGGATTGAGGTCCGGGCTTTGTGGAGGCCATTCCAGCGGTTTGATCCGACAAGACCGGAAGAAAGACTTGGTCTTCTTGGCAGTATGCTTCGGGTCGTTGTCCTGCTGGAATACGAACTTCTCTTCAAGGCCCGTCTGGATCAGCGAAACCTCCAGATTTTCTCGCAGGATGTTGATGTAAGAATCTGCCGTCATTATCCCGTCGATTTTCACAATGCTTCCCACTCCACCCCACGAAAAACACCCCCAGACCATCACATTTCCTCCTCCATGCTTCATCGTGCCTTGGATGTGGCGTTCCTGAAGCTCTCTCCCGATCTGCACCAAACACGAACCCGCCGCTTTCGGTTAAACAGCTCGAATTTTGATTCGTCCGTCCAGAGAACCGTTTTCCATAACTCTAGGGGCTTATCAGCATGCTCCATAGCAAACTTAAGCCGTTTGGCTTTGTTTGCCTTGCTGATAAATGGGCGCTTCCGGGCAAGTTTGCTATTCAACCCCTGTGCTACGAGAGGGCGACGAACAGTTCGACCGGAAACTGATAACTGAAGGGTTTCCTGGATCTCGCGGACAGTTACCTTCGGGTTCTTCTTGACTTCGCGCATGATCTTGGTGTCCGTTCTCGCATCCGTTTTCCGCTTCCTGCCTCTGCCAGGGCGATCCACCACTGATCCAAACGTTTTAAGCTTCAGAAGAATTTTGCCAACCGCTGCTTTACTGATACTGTACTTCTTAGCGACAGCCCGGTGCGATTCACCGTTTTGCACATCACGAACGACAAATTTTTGGATACACAAGGGAATTGCTTTCGAAAGCACTGCGTTCTCCATTTTTTTCAATTGAATCAAATGCGATCAAGTATACAAATGCACCAGGTTGAGCCGTTTGCTTCAAAACATGTCAAAATATCAAAACATAAACAATCGAGGGGTCTTCCAATGGAAACTTATCGAAAACATATCGATTTTTGAAGTGGGCACTTTATTTTGTCACTGTTTTTTTTTTCAACACAAATTGATTTTTTTTTTCTTTTAGTAAAACTCCTTTTCTTTCAGTATTCCATAAGTGAAACTTAAAAAGAATATAAAAAATAAAATAAGAAAAAAAATGTGTTTTAAATTTAAAGGGGAGAAAAAAGAGGGGTTTTTTTGTAGGGTGTTTTTGGTGGGGGTTGGTGGGGTTGTATTTGGGTTTGGGTTTGGTGGGTGTTTTTTATATGTGTACAGTACTGGAAGAAATAAAGTGCTCACCCGGAAATAATTATATCATTGCTTCATAACTTCATCAAATTTGATTATATTATTTAGCTTTCTTCTGCAAAGTTGACTTAATTTGCGTTATCTTTCAGTTTTTGTAGAAAAAAAATTGCTATTCTCTTGAAATAAAAAAAAACTTTTTTTACTTAAATTAAGTTGTTTTTGAACTGGAAGAAAAAAAGTGCTCACTTTTACCTTATAATATTTTACGGTGTTTTGTTCGTTCCCAGTCGCTGATATTGACATATCCTCTTATTGTTGTTTATGCGCGGTATATTCAAGAACAATTTTTCCCCGTTTTACTTGTTCGTTATTCGTGTTTTAAGATGGAAAGTAAGCAAATCCCCCTAAAAATCCGTAAACTCATCGTTCGAGACCACCAGAACCATGAATCGTTCCGGAAGATTGCTGCTAAGTATGCTTTAAGCTACTCTGGTGTAAGGAAGGTATGGAAGAAATTCGAACAATGTGGAAGTGTGGCAGACAAATCAGGTCGTGGGAGAAAGCGGCTTACGTCACCACGCGAAGATTCGAGAATCGTACGAGAAGCAAGAAGATGCTCATCAATAACCAGCCGTGCTATACGTGAGAACTTGAATCTGAAGGTATCCGAAAGAATTATTCGCTACAGGCTGCAAGAAGCTGGATTGAAGAGCAAGTATGCAAGTCGAGGCCCTCTAATCAGAAAAGTGAATAGAATCAAACGATTGAAATTTGCTCAAAAGTATGCGGAACAGCCCGTAGAATTCTGGAAACGAGTGGTATGGTCTGATGAGAGCAAATTTGAACTGTTTGGCAAGAAACAGCGCCCTCGTGTTTGGATAAAGTCGGGAGAACGCTTATTGGATCAGAACGTGCAGAAAACTGTAAAACATGGTGGCGGAAGTATTATGGTTTGGGGGTGCTTCTCGTGGTCCAGCGTTGGAAATCTCGTAGAAATCGAAGGTATCATGACTGCTGATCGTTACATTGATATAATCAATGAAAATCTGGAGGAATCGCTTCTTAAAATGGGGCTTGAGGAAAGCTTCATTTTCCAGCAGGACAATGACCCAAAGCACACAGCACGAAAGTCAACTGCATTCTTCAAAGCAAATCGCATTAAACTGTTGGAATGGCCACCACAATCACCTGACCTCAACCCGATTGAAAATTTGTGGTCGATTTTGGATAGACAGGTGGATAAAGGCGAAGTGACGAACAAAACCAAGCTTTTCAAAGCTTTAAATGAAGCGTGGCAGAACATCGATGAAACATATCTGCACAACCTCGTCGAAAGCATGCCACGACGTCTACAAGCAGTGATCCAGGCAAAAGGTGGACATACTAAGTACTAAAAGCTTTATATACTGTGTTTTCTTTACAATTTCTCTTGTGAGCACTTTATTTTTTCCAGTCGATAACAGAAAAGGTTCAATAAAAATTAAGATATAAATTTCCAGTCCTAGATTTTTATTATTTTCTTTGCACGAAACGATAAAACGGAAGAATAAGATGAATTATGTCGAATACAGCTCAAGGTTTTCTCTGAATGTGTAAAGGGTGTCACTCTTCAAGATTATTCGTTTTGGTGAGCACTTTATTTTTTCCAGTACTGTAAGTCGTATAAAGTAAAAACAGTTCCAAATCGCAACGACAAACAGAACTTGGCAGCAAAATCACGGGCTCGACGTTTGTACTGCGAATATTTGACGAAGTTTTCATGCGTTGATATGGACGATGAAACTTATGTCCTGGAGGATTTCAAGCAGCTTTCAGGGCTTGTTTTCTATTCTGATATGGCCCGAAATGCTGCAGCTGAGCATTTCAGGACGAAGAAGGCATCGAAATTTCCCAAAAAATACCTTGTGTGGCAAGCAATTTGCACGTGTGGCAAAAAGAGTAAATCTTTCGTCACTACAGGCACAATCAACACGGAGATCTGTCAGAAAGAGTGTCTGCAGAAGCGATTGCTACCCTTCATCAAAAGTCACAAAGAAAAACCTTTGTTCTGGCCCGATTTGGCATCATACCACAATGCTAAAACTGTGATGGAGTGGTACCAAGCAAATCAAGTGAACATTGTACCAAAAACCTCAAACCCGCCAAATTACGCAGAGCTACGACCAATCGAGAGATATTGGGCTCTGATGAAGCGGGAGCTTTCTGCAAAGAAGCAAGGAATCAAAGACATCAAACACTTCCAGCAAATTTGGACAAAGACGGCCTCTACGATTTCTGAAGAGCCTGTACAAACCCTAATGGACGGAGTTAAGCGCAAAGTCCGAAAATTTTATGCAAATACCGAATAACTATGTCTTGTCTTCACCTCAATGTTTTGAGGTGTCCGGATTATTGCGGATACAGACCTTAAATCTCACTGCAAACAGTGTGTAAGATTTGAAAAATATAACGAATTAGTTACTTCCGAATCATCCATGATCGTGCTAGGGAAAATTATCTGGACAGCTTGTATGTTTATGTAGAGTTCTCTGTATCGATCTACCGTAGACGGAATAGGGAACTGACGTTGTCTCGCCTGGCGGACTAACGCAGAGGAGGCAACGAAAAAAAAAAAACTCCGAAGCACGGACAGTGAAAACTTAGTTTTTCTTGCGATGTCAGAAGAAAATTTTACTGATCGAATATTTGGAAGCGAGAAATGTCATTCTATTTTTGACAGTTCTCGTTGTCAAATTTTTCGAGCAGTTCCATTCTGTCAGCGAAAATTTTAATTCTGATCTTTCAGCACGAAGAAAATCGTCATCATCGTGGAAATTTTCATGTCAGGGAAGCTTTATCTAACGCTCATCATGGGAGTTGCACCCCCCTAAAACCATTGAGTTGGCTCATTTGGTCAGTTTAAATTAAGTTTCAAACAACTTTGGTATAAATATAACTTTCCAAACTTTCCCCTTTCTTCAGAGAGAATAAATTTGAAAAAAATCACTTAAAAATCGATAATATAGAGAATATTATGAGTTCACGTCCTGAAATTTCACTTGAGTCCTAAGGCTACTAACTATAATATCATGAAAGCATTTCGAAAATTGTGTTGACCCCGCCTTTGGCACCAATTTTTTTGTTATCTTGTGTTAAATTACCTGCCTAGAATAAAATCCAATAAATTCAAAAAGAACTTTCTTTAGTAATACTAGTGAATGTAATGATAATTTTCTTTGAAATTTTAATAAATACGTTTGCTTTGATTGGTTGCCATCCCATTCCTGGGGCTGCGAGACAGCTAAATCTCAATCTCAAATGGGTGAAAAGCTTATGCTAGCGAATCAATCTTCAGAACTATCTTGTGCCATCTCTTACATATAACCACTTGCATCGCCCTCCATCTATTTCCAGGAAATTCTTAAAATCATCATCAACGGTTTCATCTAAAACAACAATTAAGAAATTTGCTGAATCTCGGATAAGTCACATGCCTTTCCCCATTCCCGAGATGTAAATGATTTCTTCCGTATGGAATATCTCAGTGAACAATGCTCTACAACATATTTTCGAAACAGACTAATAAAAAAATCCAGGAGTTAATTCAAATCTCTACTTCCATTCACAAATCGTCCCACTTTTCCATCGAATCTGTAATCGTATCTGGGATACAAAATTTTAGATACTTATTTTCTAAATAACACATACGGTTGCAATGAAAATCACAATATATGGCTGATAAACTGTTGTTTGAACGAGGTTTTAAATCACATTCGCAAACAATTTACCGCATGATTTGTTATTACGAGCCATGCACCCGAGTGTGTGGTTTGATGTCACCAGAAAACATTAATCCTGAAGCCAAACAAATCATCATTCCAAATGCGAATCACAATGCAATCACATTCGCTTATCCATTTGCAGATAGCTACCCGAAATGAGGAAGACCTACAAGCAGCAAATCCCTTTAAAACTAACAATTCACAATCTGTGTCAGTGTCAAAGAAGGGCACCAGCCAGCACACGTCGCTACACGGGGAAGCATCCTTCGCAGAGCAGTAGAGAGTGACAACAATGTTCGTCGACCATAAAGTGGGTACACCACTTCTTCCCTCCGAAGAAGACCTTCTGGGCACAAAACTTCAACCCACAACTGGCTCAAAAAAAAAAACAAGAAAAGGAAACCCTTTCGAGAGGGTTCACCTACTATGCATACACACAGCCAGCAGAGACCCGGGCCAACTCAGAACCGTTGGAGTGAAAATGAATGAGCAAACGCCTCACCCGAGCCCCACCCAAGCTCAGTTGCTGGGAAAAAGGATAACGAGTACCTAGATGTGTGCGATCCTCTTTTCGGTGTGCCTTTTTCCATCCCAGCTCAGTTCACTGGCGCGCAAGGATCTCCCAGTAGGGCCGCTACCTACTCGAAAATTGCCGTGTTACCGCCGCCGCCACCACTGACTGCTGCCAAGAACTTGGGTTCGGTTCGCCTTTGGACGGGTAGCAGCACAAAAAGCAGGGAAAAGAGATACTCATGCGCATCGCATCCAAATAAACAAACCCATCCAAACCTCATCCCACGGATGATGACGACGACGACAACCCAGTGAACCGTCATCGGAGGCAAGAAGCGGAAATTGCGCTTCGACCGACCAACCGACCGGAGAACGGCGAACTGGTGAAAAACAGCTCCGGTAAATATTTGCCCAAGATAATTGATCTCGTCAGTCTCGGCTTTTGTGCCGTCGTGCCGTGATGGTGTACCTTTTCCGCCTCGCACTCATGTCTTCTATACGGTATGGGCACCAGGCAGGAGCAGCTTGTCGAGCATAAACTCGATATAAGCAAATAAACTTGAATAATACGTACCTTCGGGACTTACAGCTACCGATTTGAATTTTGAACGCGGCGCTTGCTATGTGCTTTGCTGCTATACATATGTAGGACCTTGGGTGCGGGAAGGGGTGGGGATGAAACGATTGAGCACATAGGCGACAGATTATAATTGTTTCGCTGTGAGCAATGGCACCGGACTGAAATTTAAATCACTTTCACTGTTCAGCGCAGAAAAGCTATGGCCATATTTTTGGGCTGCTCTTTCGCTTTAAACTGTTGTTTTTTTTTGCGAGAGAAGGGTCACGGTATTACTGGAGGAAGGGGCTTCAATTTCCAGCCTGATTATGGAAATGTTTCGAGTTGAAAATTGGACATTACTCCGATTGACTTAATCACGAATGGTCATTACACTGAAGTATTTTTTACGCTATTTTTTTTACGCGGTTTTTTTTACGCGGTCCGCGTAAAAAAACCGCGTTATTTTAAAAAATTACGTAAAAAAACCGCGTTATTTCAAAAAACGACTTAAAAGAAGTCAAGGAAATAAAAATTATATTTCATATTCATATTGAAAGAATATGGTCATAAAAATGTATTGGTGGTGGAAAAACATGGTTCCAGTTACATTGGCCACCGGGAATCTGCTACAAATGGATATAGGTTGTTAATTCAATGTGTGAGTCCAGAGTAGTTATAGAGAGTTTTCGTCTACGGCAAAATTTCTCAGAGTGTCATTTGTCGTCTTTTGACATTATCATATTAGTTCCACAGCATGCCGCAGAGATGGCGCTGCAGTCTGTCTTTTCTAAATTAAGCGCTAGAGATTTGCCGTCCTCGGCAATGTTTCTCAGTATGTTGTTTGTCGTCGTTTGACTTTGTTATATTAGTTCTACATTATGTATACTGTAGAGATGGCGATGCAGGTTATCTTTTCCAAATGAAGTGCTAGAGAGTTACCGTCCGTGGCAAAATTTCTTAGTATGTCATTCGTCGTCTTTTGACATTGTCATATTAGTTCTAAATTATGCCGCAAATATGTCACCGCCATCTCTGAGGTACGATCTGGATCTATGGTGATTATTTTGAATGCCTTTATTATATACAATTAACATCTTTGCTAAAGACAGCACCTTCCTAGAGCACGATTTGGAAATTGAGATTGTAGCGCCATATTTGCGGCGCAACTTGGAACTAATCTGATAATGACAAGTGACTATATTTTACATTCTTAACAACTTTACTGAGAAAGGCAACTCTCTAAAGCTTAATTTGGAAAAGATATTTTACTACGCTGTTTTTTTTACGCGGTCCGTTATTTCAAAAAACGACGTAAGGAAACCGCGTTTTAATAAAAAAAAAAACAACGAAAAAACAGTCAAGCACAACAGACGTGAAAAAACTTTGATTGTTGGTGTTGATTGAACATTTCCCAATTTACCCTCTGAACAATACTGTTTAGAACAAGAAAAATTGTTGTTTACAGTTTATTATATGTACTTTTTTTTTAAATTCCACAAAAATTGTTTGCTGTATTTGTAAAAAATCATACGAAATTTTGAGTTTTAATTCCATACCGGCTTTGGACCTGGCTTGGGCTGGCGCTTGAATCTAGTTATGTAGCACAGTATTTGGAGGAAATGCCAACGCAGAGAGGTGGTGATTTCTCAAGCTGACCATGGCTGACGAGCATGACAAGCATGACAGATAGGACGCGGAGGGCCCGCTTAGGAAACACCATTTTGAGAAATAGAATAGACTTTCCCAAGTAGTTTGTATTAGTAACAGTGTTCACGTTAGTCATTTTCTTTATCAAAGGATCATTGTTTTCACATTAATTTCCTTGTATTGCCTATTTTTTTTTCTTATCAGGTTAATTTCAGGCACATGAGGTTGAAATTTTGTTTAACCGTTGTGGTCCGACAGGGTACCCGGGTACCTTTTTGGATTTAAATTCGCGATATTTCAATGATTTTTAATCGTAGGAATTTGAAACTGTGCCAGATCCAAGAGAATGACGGTCTTATTTGTTTCCGGGGTAAACAGAATTTTCGAGCAAGAAGGAAGGGGGAGGGGTTCCAACTTTTTTGAACCCCTTAACAGGCCGACAGGGTACCCGGGTACTCACAAAACTAAAATGCCTACATCTCCGTCAATTTTCAACCGATTTCAACAGATTTGGATTGGGAATTTCCTCTTATATCAAGTTATTATCACGATGGACCATTTTGAACACTCTGAATTCTAAAAAATCCGGATTTTCACGGGCATGTCCTGATGTAATGATACTGATCGTGGATTTTGGTAGAAATCCAGCAATATGAGTATCAAACTTCTTAAAATTTCTTCAGCAGATTGACTTTTCTTTTTTTGGGTCCATCGGATGTATGAAACTTCAAGTTGCCAGTCCGGAGTAGGTTCCCCAAGGGTCCGTGGCTGGTCATAGGCATTTTTCAATGGAACCATAACAATATGTGTATCGAACTGCTTGAAATTTCCTCAAGCGTTTGTTCCTTGTAATCCTGAGTTCAGCAGATAAGTAGGCTTTGGAGTGACCGGTTGTCCCGGTCATTCCGAAACAGGTTTTCGTGAGGCCTGGAGTGGTCAAAAACATTTTGTGAAGTAAACCCTGACAATATGGGTATCAAAACTCGTGAAATTTCTTCAGTAGGATGTTTGTTAATTTTTTGTGATCATTTGATGATTTGTCCCCAGGTTCCCGCGGGGCTTTGAGTGGCCAGAAAAATTTCAGAAGGAAACTCTGGCGTTTTTTGAAATAACGCGGTTTTTTTACGTCGTTTTTTTAAATAACGCGGTTTTTTTACGTGGTTTTTTTACGCGGTACTATTACCGTCGTTAAAAAAAATCAGTGTACTCTAAAACCTCAGGAATTCCGAGAAAAAACTCCTTACTTTAAGAATATAAATCATGAACAAAACTCATGGAAACGTATTGACTGTTCACCAAAGCAAATGATAACGCCTGCGTAACGGTCCATCATGAAGTTTGACCCGTCGAAAGTCATGTTTCGGCGAAAATCTGTATTTGTCTTCTCCCGAAGGGTTTCCTCGGGGCATCCGGATTGTCCCGGAATGGCCAATATATTTATTGGGTCATTTTAAGGGTAGAACTAGACTACTTATTAAAAAAATTATGAAAATTGTATCTGTCGCCTCCTAACGGATCGTGGCAAAACATGCCCTCTTCCAGCACTCATTCCTTGTGGCCAATTGAGTCAATAAGGGCATTATTCACCAGAAACTGAAAATTAGAACACTAATACGCATTTTGACTGCAAAGACTTTAAAATTTGGTCATATATAGTTTCCACAATGTGAGTTTGAAATACGGGTCAATATGACCCGAAACGCCTTATTCGTAACCTTTTTTTTAACAGCTCTTCAGAAATGTCAACAAAATTTGGGTTCGATGCAGAAACCAAACTTCCTATGATTTAGGAAAAGTCAAGAAAGTTCAAACGTCTACACACTTAATCACAGCTCCCCTGTGCAGTATTTTTTACAATTTTTGCACCGTAAAACACCTATATTACTGAACAATCGGCTTTCCATAAAAAAAAGACAGTTGTTCAGTGAACCACAAAAAAAGTTCTGAAAATAAACGTTTTAGCACAAAGTTTCAGTAAAAATAATACCGAAATTTCAGTATTTTTGTGTTGTACTGAACTGTCAGTTGAAAAACGACGTGATTAAAGCGCAAGAGTGCATGGCAAGGTGCAGACTGCAAGGTGTACTTCGGGACTAGGGGTTCTACAACAGTGTACCAATTTCAAATCGATAGTTGCACATATGATTGTTGGTTGTACCATAACACCTTGTAAATATGACTGAAATTTCATGGTAGTTCTGAAAATAGGCATAGTCGGGTAAAATGGTAGTTTTTACAACAAGATTTTTTTCTGTGTAGTGAGATGAATCACGGATTCAGAAGCAGCTCTAAGTAAAAGGATGAGATCAATTCTAATCAGAACATTTTTTTTAAATCATTCCCTTCCCACGGTTTCGCTTTTTTTTCGAATTTCATTTAAAGTCGATAAAAAAAACCTTTTGATTTTCCAACAAAATGTTCAATCTGTATTTTTGCTGGAGTCTTTCTAAAACGGGCCCATTTAATTTTATGGCTATGGTAGGAAAGGGACAGCTTTAATTTGCTCAGTTGTCGGATGTTTTCTTCTTTTTTTTTTAAATTTTAATGTATTGTTTTTCTCTTCAATCGGTTCAGCGTTTGATGCAACCGCACCCAATGACGTCTGACGAAATGGACGCAGAAGCCGAACTAGTCGCTCGCGGAAGAACGCCGTGAAGTGGATGTCTTATGTATTGTATGTCTTATTTTTCAACGTGATTTTTTTAAAAACATGTTTCCATTTCAGTGTAGAATAACATAGATCAATTCTAGGGTTTTTTTTTCATTAGGGCGACACTACAATTGAGAGATTCTCTCCGGGCTCACTCTCTTTCATTCATAAACCAATCAACTTTACGTTTTTCATTCTACTATTTGTAGAGTATGCTAGCCAGCACTGTTGTGTTTCGACGTGTACTAAAGAATCCCTCGAAAGTTTTATAATGGCGCTGTAATTAACTTTGCCTAAAATTAGGTATTGTTAACGATAACCAAAATATCGGTAAAATTAAACGATAATAAACAGTAATTTTTACTGACATTTGGGTAATGTTCACTTTCCAATATTGGCCGTTATTATTAACCTAAAATTTAATAAATTTTACGTCACTGAGGCGGTTACCATATTTTTCTAAGTGAAAACGTAATTAATTTTCTTATTAATCTCTCAATACATAGTTAACTCATGTCCAAATCTTTGAAGCAATAACTTTTGCATTCATTTTTTTTTATTCTAGCTCCGACGGATCCTTGTGGACCAACGAGGTGCACCCCGAGGTGCATTTCGGCATCAATGTTGCCGATGCAGAAAAATATTTCTGTAGTGGCGGAATCCTGGTACATTATGCAAATGTGAGGTTAAACGTCGTAGATGGCGCTCTTGCAAAATTATTTTTCGAGCTGTTTAAGCAAAGTCATTGGTGATTAAAAGAGCATAAAATCGTCGATTACGACGCTACTGACCAATTTCATACAGTTTAAGAAATAGCCAGAAAGTTGTTATGAATTTCAGTTCTAGATACTACGATGTTTAACCTCACTTTAGCTCTACTTGGATTCATCTATACTCTTTATTGATACTTATGTTTAATTCAAAATAAAATCTGTCATACATTTGAACATTTGTTGCTTCTTGAGTGCAGAATTTGTAAAACTAATCTGAATGGATAAGATTGTTAAATTGCATGTCTTTTTTGAAACATTCTGTAAAATAAAACTACAAACAAATACCCAATTTTGAGTAAAAGTAACGATAAAAAATCGGTAATATTTAACGTTTATCTTCCTTCAATACTATTACCCAATATAAGGTAATCTGTATTTACGCATAATTTATAAATACCTATCACGCTAAGTTCAGTTTACCCAAATATGGGTAAAGAATACCCATAATCGCGAAAAGTGCACATATCCATTTATGAGTACATTACTACTCACCCATATTTGAGTATTTTTTCCCGTACAAATTTACTCAAAAATGGGTAATGTCAAATTACCCATAAATAAGTATGTGCACTTTTTTACGATTATGGGTAAACTGAGCTTAGAGTGATAGGTATGTGCACTTTTGAACGATTATCGGTACTTTTTAACGATCTTTAGGTATTCTGATCTGAGCGTGTACACGCTAAGATGAGAATACCTAAAGATCGTTAAAAAGTACCGATAATCGTTCAAAAGTGCACATACCCAAATTATGCGTAAACACAGATTACCTAATATTGGGTAATAGTATTGAAAGAAGATTAACGTTAAAAATTACCGTTTTTGTATCGTTACTTCTTTCTGAAAATTGGGTATTATTATGTAGTAATATTTTACAGAATGTTCCAAAAATGTAATTTAATAATTTATACATTCGGATAAGTATTTCAATTTCGGAACTTAAAGAGAAACAAAATTTAATGATCAAACGTATAAAAATCTCAATTTTTTTTCTGTATTCAAAAAAGAAGTATTAATAAAGTATGGAGGAATCCATATAGAGCTTAAGTGAGGTTATACATAGTAGTTTCTAAAACTGGAATTGATAATAACTTTCTGGTTATTTTTCAAACTGTATGGAATTGGTCAGTATTGTCATTATCGACGATAATCTGCTCTTTTTTTTATCAACAATTACTCTGCTTAAACAGCTCGAAAAAAAAAATTTCAAGTGCGCCATCAACGATGTTTAACCTCTTTTTTGCGTTACCTGGATTCCTCCATTACAGAAATATTTTTTCTGCATCAACCCAACTTTTTGGGTTCACACACGTTCCTTTTTTCTTCGGGATTCTCGTCGGAGCTAGAATCTAAAAAAAAGAATGCAAAAGTTATTGCTTCAAATATTGGGACATTTATTGAAAGATTAATTTGAAAAATAATTACGTTTTCGCTTAGAAAAATATGGCGACCGCGTTGCTTCAGTGTTGAAAATTCATTCAATTTTGGGTAAATAATAACGTCCAATATTGGCAAATGAACATTACCCAAATTTCAGTAAAAATTACTGTTTATTATCGTTTAATTTTACCGATATTTTGGGTATTGTCAACAATACCCAATATTAGGTAAAATGAATACCTAATGTTAGGTATTCTCATCTTAGCGTGTAGAATTTGACTTAATTCATCTATTAAGCATCTTCGCCGGCGTCGGTGGTGTAGTGGTAAGCGTGACTGCTACTTGGCACCCCGGTGGGTCTGGGTTCAATCCCAGTCGACGTCGGTGATTTTTCTGAGGCGAAAAAATCTGGTCACGTCTTCCTTCGGAAGGGAAGTAAAGCCGTTGGTCCCGGCTCATTTCATTTTACTCAATTTTTGATCACCAATTGAGGAAAATACGACGTATTATCTAAAATCTTTTTCTCTTACGGAAATGTTACTCAATTTTCGTAAAAAGTGCATCTACTCATAAATTGAGTAGATCCACTTTTCAATGAAAATTGAGTAGCATTTCCGTGAGAGAAAAAGAGATAGTATACAATTGTAATAAAAAATTGAGTAAAATGAAACGGGCGTGTAAGAACGTTTACCCAATTTTAAATGATTCTCCTAGTGGTAAAAAAATTAAATTGTTTTTTTTTGTAGTTTATCTATATTAAAATGTTTTTTTGGTTAAAATACAGTGCCATCTGTCGCTTCAGACTAACAAATCAGATAAAGGTACAAGTTCGATGAGACCAGCACAGAGGAGAAACTTTTACCCAGTTGTCTGCATGACAAATGAAAGTTACCCTTTTTTTTCATAGGAAGCGAGTAGTGTGAACAATTAAAACCTGCTCCGAGTAGTTGCCTCAACTTCAAACCTCTTTTCTTTTGGGTCTGTGCCAGGGAGCTGTTGTCAGTTTCAGATACTGGTTTGTGATCACAGCAATTCGATGATTCTCTCTGAATCTTGTGACATGATACAAAGCGCATGTGGTCCCGTGAGCAGATACAAAGCGCAACCCAAAGCTACAGGGGTCTAGAGAGCCCTCGCCTAGTACAAAGACCCACTAGATGGGGAGAAGGGCTCGCCCTTTATTCACGATATTTTTCTTTTTTATATATAAATCATTTATTTGTACAGGCTCAATCGAATCAACTTTACAGAGCCAAAATTTCACATTTATATACATAGATTACCTTAAAACTAGAGTTAGGGGGATAGAAACGATTACTCGCGGCCGTCTCGGGGTAATAGGAATAACAATTTAACGAATGGGAAAATGGGCGGAAAGTTCACGAAATGTTAACAACAGGAAGTTGGCAGTCCCACTCTCCCTATCCAAATCGCTTCGATCGGGTGCTTTGATTGCCCATCCCTTCATCCCAACATATGGTGTTATATAAATATATGAACAATTTAGAGAAATAATATGATTCGCCTACCTAGATTTTGAAATCATCTTACCTTGAATCTTGTGTTAGA
Source organism: Aedes koreicus (assembly GCA_024533555.2). Classification (NCBI taxonomy): domain Eukaryota; kingdom Metazoa; phylum Arthropoda; class Insecta; order Diptera; family Culicidae; genus Aedes; species Aedes koreicus. The sequence continues at coordinate 1,352,799 of JAHHFK020002854.1, forward strand.
TTATTTGGCTGAAAGTAAAATTATTTAGGGTTGTATACCGTTCAACACTTACTGCTTAAACCTCCTTATGATGTAGGGTCCCAGATTGTCGTCTCGGTGTTTCTGCTGTTGAAGAGCTGACTTTAGTAGCGCATATCGAGACTCACAATGTGTCATAAGGCACCGCTCGCGGCCGTGGGATAGGGAAGAGAACAGGATAAATGAGAGAAGCATTAAAAATTGGTAACATGCTATGCGCATGTGAGATTTTCATGGTGATATTCTCACAACGGCTGTTCAAAATTGTTCGAGGGATGCATATGGGAGATCATTCCCGATGAGTTTCCATTCGTTTTCTTCATTCCATCAAAGTTATAGTTATAAAAGACAAGAAACATTCTACTACGTGCTACATTTGAGAATATCAGGGCAATGATCCCGCATCGTATCTTCGAGTGATCATTACAAGCTGTCCATTTGGTTCAGCCACTTTTGAGCGTGGATGTGGCAGCCTATTCACATATGAAATCAGCCGCGACCAAGCCGGCAGAACGCGCCCATACCCCTTTAAGAACCGATGGGAAGGGCGATGATTCTCTCTGAATCTTAATCTGAAACTTGTTAAACATATTTTATTGGATCAAAACTTCGTCCTGAAATCCTGACTAACATTGCTACAGATTAAGTTTCTTTTTTTTTTTTAAATAAAAAACTAGAGCATCCTCGACCTCCCATACAAAAGGTTGTTATTGTAAATCAACTATTTGTTCAGATAAATTTCGGATAGTTTATCAGATTCTTATCTACACTATAATAAAAGAAAAGTACCGGAAATTTGTAAATAAAACCATATTTACCCCAATTTTCAAAAAAATATTTTGTCTCATTCAAAATAACACTTATTTGAAGTAACGAACTGGTGCCAGCGACTGACGCACTCATCCATGCACTTTCATAGGCCGCCGGAGGGACAGTCCTTAGTTCCTTCGTCGCATTCAATTATCGAGCCTCAATGGACTCGAATCTCTTTCCCGGAGGTGGCATTTTAAGTTTGTAGAAATGGAAATATTCGCACGAGGCGATATCTGGCCATATTCATGAAGGTTGGATCCATTTTGGGCATAGGAAATCATGTCTTCAGCAATCTTATTTCGATGGTCTTTTTACACGAAAGTCAGCTCTTTCTAAATAAGGACCTAGGGGTGAGACAGCTCTACCATAGACTAACTCTAAGATCAGTAGGTCCCGAACAAATTCCATTTTTTTTCTTGGCTCAGTCAGTACTAGCACATCGGTCCCAAGCTTAATAATACGCCCCTAATAATGAACTCACACGAACACACTCTCAAATATTCTGTCAAAATAACACAGCAAATCAAAATACATGCGCAAATATGTATAGTTAGGTGCTGGCTTCAAGGTGTACTTCGGACCAAGGGGTTCTAAAACAGTGAACCAATCTCAAATCGCTAGTTGCATATTGATTGTTGACTCTACTCTGAGTTGCTTTGAGGCACCGAGTAACTCAACATAGCTTAAAATCGAATCTATTTTCATCGGTTCTTACCGATTGCCAGGGTTTCGAAAAGTTTGACTACCAATTTGTTTGAAAACATTGTGGGCATTCTGCAAAAGGCAATAGAAGATAGCACAACGGTGAGCCCTATTCCACGACTATGGGGGTTCAGGGAATGTTTAATATGTGTTACGTGATACGGACGGCTTTACTGAAGTGCAATGATGAGGCATGATAGCGGTTTGTATTGATTCGTAACATGCTAAACATCAATTCTAAGACTTGGGTTTGAGTGCAGCGGGTTGAGCTCGTTTGTCTCTTCTCCTGCCCTTGTTCCAAATCACCAGTTCATGGTCTGGCCGTCTGGCGGAATGGTGCTGCATTAGCAAATAGCAGGGCAAGCCAAAACTGATGGGTTTATACAAAGTATGATTTAAAAAGACATAAAAATAACTTCTTCTCGAAAAAGGCAAAACCTTACACGAAAAATAGTAAATTCGATATCAAATTATCGAGCATATCAGATATGTAGTTTGAGTGAATGTAGGTTGGTTTCAAAAACAGAGTTGATTAGAGAAAATTAAAAACATTGAAAATTGCTAGTGTTCAATTGTGCACACTCGAGATCTAATGTACTATCTTCGGTTGGTTTGACAGCTGCTGTGCAAAAACAGAGAGAAAACAAATAACAGTGCTCGCTTGCTGAGCAACGAGAGTTACTCGAGGTACCTCAAAAGCAACTCTGAAATTGCTCGCGATGGGGAGCTGTCTTGCCCCTTCATAAGGACTTTATCGAAAATAAGTTATCCACATAATTTTCGATCAAATCATATAAAAAAAAGATGATTCTTAGGGTTTCTTTTCATTAGGGCCAATCTACAATTGAGAGATTCTCTCCGAGCTCGCTCTCTTTCAGTCATAAACCAATCGCCTTTACGTTTTTCATTCTAATATTTGCAGAGTACGCTAGCCAGCACTGATGTGTTTCGATCTGTACTAAAGAATCCCTCGAAAGTTTTATAACGGCGCTGTAATGAATGAAAGAGAGCGAGCCCGGAGAGAATCTCTCAATTGTAGATTCGCCCTAATGAAAAAAAGCCCTAAATTTATTCAAACAAATGGATGATTCTTTATTGTACGGGATTGAACTTGAACATTGTGAAGAGCGGATGAAATTAATATTATTCTTTCACGAATTTGCGAATTTTTTATCGAAAACGTTTCATCATGTTCCGGGCAAGTGTTTCATCACACTTTTTGGGCGCCATAGCTCAGTTTTTTTTTTTTTTTTTGATCTTCTGCATATTCTCAGCTACTTTACCAGTCTTTTTGAAGGCCCTCTTCACAATCGGCCAATAGCGTTCGATGGGCCGAAGCTGAGGACGATTTGGCGGATGTTGTCTTTCTCAACGAAAGCTATACCCTTTTCCGTGAGCCAATTGAGAGTTGTTTTGGCATAATGCGCCGACGCTAAATCCGGCCAAAACAGTGGAGGGGTACTATGCTTCTAATATATATGCTTCTAATAAAAACCTCTTCTGCAAACGCTCAGGTTCGGCATTGATTGTTCCGGTAGTGTAAAAAATGGTAGACTTCATTCCGCACGAATATATTGTTTGCCATACCAGCATTGTTTGACCAAACTCCTCCACTTGAATCGACCTGTCTGCATTGCTTACATCCTCCCCTACGATGGCAGTGTAATATTGTGGACCTGGAAGGTGTTTTGAGTCCTCTCGTCGTCCATCAAAATACATGCATCCGGTCGCTGCAAAACTCGCGAATACAATTTCCGGGCCCTTGATGCTGCGCATTGCTGCTGTTCTGCACTTTATTTGGCAATTTTCTGCTTCTTGTTCCGTTTCTAGATAAGTTAAATCATTCTGACGCTGTTTCCCGCTTTATTGGCCCAATCACTTATCGGCATTGATTTCTTCTTCCGAATTAGAGCTACCACTTTCTGATCCAGTTTACGGTTGGAAGATCCCGGTTTTCTGCCTCTTCCTAGCAGTTCGTCCAATGAACAGTTTTCCCCAAATTTGGTTATGATGGATTTAACACTCGCGTGATAAATACCAAAGCGCTTCGCCAATTGTTGCACAGTTACCCCCCTTTCATGAAGCCATGTGTCCAAAACCTTAATTTTCACGTCTTTTTCAATGCGCGACATTTGACAACGAAGAATTTAAACCGTGCAAACAAGTAAACAAACGAAAGATGATAGTTAAACGCATAGCATGCTATGATGAACACATTAAAACCATCACAAATACATGCGTACAACGCAATTGTACGTCCAGAGCTTATTTTCGTTACATTCCTTACACGGAAATCTCAATTTAAGCTCTTATGACTATAAAGTATGCTCTTTCGAGGGAAACTGAGACTACGCCAAAAAGGAGTATATTACTTTTACTCTCTTTCGCGTAAACTGAATATACGTCAAAATATGCATACTTTTTACTCCTTTTGAAAACTTAAAAAAGTGTACTTTTTACGGATTATGGAAAATTAATATTGCATTAATAGATTACGCAGCCATGTTAATAGAAAATAAAATAAATAACAAAAACATGTCTGGAGGTTTTGCGCAGAAATTGACTCACGTTTTTTTAAGTCAAGAAGAAAATGGATATAGTTTTTGACTCAGAAAGTACCAGCACATCGGCCCAAGCTCGGTCCCAAGCTTAATGATTCGCCCCTAAAAATGTATCCCGACTAGCTGCATTCGGCCTCAGGGCATGGGAGACCTGTTTTGTTTCATACAGTGTTAAACATTTGTAATCACTGACAATAGCAAATATTTAACTAACCTTTAAATTTAGCGAATGCGTCTGTATCCAACGTATTGGATAATTTTTTATACTGCGACAGCCTAAAACAATTCCGGAACTTAAACACTACGCTTATCAAATAAATGCTTATTTGAAAATGGCGTCAGCATCAAGTCACGGGCAGAGTTAATTTTCTTTTCTCAGCGGTGCCTACTTTTTACGCATTTTTCTGGCGGCGTTGACATACTTGAAAAGGCGTAAAAAGTACTCTTCATACGTGTATAAAAATTAGTCACTTTTTGACGTATAAACTATAATCTTGAAAATGTGCAAAATATAGTCATAAAATGAGTTTGTCAGATTTACCGTGTAAGCTGTGCGTTAACGCGTTGCATGGCGAAAATAACAGCAACAATGTGTTGAACGGTTCCATATGAAATGTTGAGATTAACCATCTCTGTAAGGCTCACATGACGATCGTAACAGATAAATAATCTTAATAATTGTCACGTTTTCGATGTTGAAGGGCGTCCGAAACGATGTTTCGACCATTTTTGATCTCTTTACGCTCTTAGTATACTCTGATTTTCGAAAGAACAGATTCCACGAAGGCTTTTTGTTACATTTTAAACTATTCCGCAAATGAAGTAGCGTTGGAAACACGAAATTTCAAACAAATTTATTGATGGTGAGAAGCGACAAAACACAGACACTTGTCTAATTTAAGCAGCTGCCAAACAAACAATAATGGTTATAAAGATGTACCAATTTAACCTTCTTAAGGTATCGGGGTCAATATGACCCGGAATGGATTTTATAAATGCTATAACTTTCCAAAATAAGCATCTAGACGTTTGAATTTTCTTGACTTTTCCTAAATCTTAGAGAGGTACGTTTCTGCATTGAACCCACATTTTTTTGACATTTCTGAAGGGCTGTTAAAAAAAAGTTACAAATAAGGTGTTTCGGGTCATATTGACCCTGATTTCAAACGCAAATTGTGGAAACAACATATGAGCATATTTTAAAGCCTTTGCAGTCAAGATGCTCATTATAGTCAGAATTTTCAGTTTCTGATGAGTACGGCAATTTTTGACTCGGTTGGCCACAGGGAATCTGTGCCGAAAGAGGGCATGTTTCGCCACGATCCGTGAGGCGGCGACAGATACAAATTTTCATCGGAACATGCTTTTCGACGGCTCAAACTTCATGATGTTTCAAGAATAGTCTACTTCTAGCCGTGAAATTGACCAATGACTATATTGGCCATTCCAAGACAACCCGGATGCCCCGAAGGAACCCTTTAGGAGTGGACAAATAAGGTATTTCGCCGAATCATGCCTTTCATCGGTTCAAACTTCATGGTTTTTCATGAAAAGTCTACTTCTAGCCTTAAAATGGACCAATTCGCCATTTTGTAGACATATTCGCCATTTTGAGACAATCCGGAACCCTTCAGGAGGAGACAAATGCGGATTTCTACCGAAACATGCCTTTCGACCAATCAAACCTTATTATTTTTGTTGAGAAGTCTACTCCAACCCAAAAAAAGGCCCAATGACTATATTGCCCATTTGGAGACAATCCAGATGCCCCGGAGGAATCGTTTAGGACTGGGATAATATAGGTTTTTGCCGAAACATGCCTTTCAACGTTTCAAACTTCATGATTTTTGTTGAGTATCCTACTTCTAGCCTTGAAATGGATCAATGACCATATGGACCTTTCTGAGATAACCCGGATGACCTGGAAGAACCATTTAGGAGAGGACAAATATAGATTTTTGCCGAAACATGCCTCTCGACGGCTTCATGATTTTTCATGAGTAGTATCAGCCTCACTATACTACAATAGATTAAATTACTGGTCGCAGTGGTTTATGTCCCGAACAGAAGAAAAAAATAGGTTAAATAGGTTAATTAAGCCTTGAAATGGACCAATGACCATCTTCGCCATTCTGGGACAATCCATATGGCCCGGGGGATCATTTTATTCCATTCGACGGATCAAACTTCATGACTTTTTGAAAACAATCTATTTCTAGTCATTAAATGGACGAATGCCTGTATTGACCATTCCGGGACAACCCGGATACTCCGAGGGAATCCTTCAGGAGTAAACAAGTACATATATTTACCCGAAACATGTCGATGTTACTAATTTTCGACCATGCATGAAGATATTGACAGAGCAGCTATGATCACTCATTAAATCCAAGAGTCATTGATAAAGGAAACCATGTCAATTTCACATTTACTTACTTGTTAATGTCCAACATGTGCTGTTTTCATTATTCGCTAAGTTGGTAGCAAAATTAAACAAATTCAGTTAAATATATCCATAGAGCGGGCAAAGTTAATAAGCTTAGCCCAACTAATAAAAGTGAATAAGCATTCAGATACTCAAATGTCTGGATAACAACCGGGGTGAACTGCCACCTCGCCCGACCACGCTACGCCACTACTCATAGATGAGTAAAAATGATAAACTAAGAAATCTATGTCAATTGGATCAGTTTTTCTTTGATTTTGAAAACTCACGAATTCTATTACCGTGCTGTTTACCGAATTTGCCAGATTTCGGTAATTTTGGTAACCAGTTCGGTAATGCAGTTCGTGAGCTTCCAGAACCAGTCAAACGGATCACATAGCTTTGACATAGCTTTCTTTGTTTACTAGTTTTACTTATTTATAAGCACGTTGGGACGTTTTAAAATATTTCAATGTGACTTGAGAACTACAATAGAAAAGCAACATCAAATTAACCAGTAATCAGCACAAGGTGTCACAAGGTTCTCATCTTGGCCCATTACTATTTATTATACTGCTGATTTTTAGCCATCTGATTGAACCCACTGTTGAATTGGCCCCGTACTTTATGCTGATGACATGAAACATGAAGTTGTCGCCAAGGCTTCATATTTTCACAGCATATCTACATTTTTGCGGTCACTTCACAATTATAGCCACTACAACGGTTCAAAAAAAGTTGGCACCTTCAGCCTTCCCTTACGCTACATTTTTTTACGACAATATTTTTGCCAAATTTACCATTCTTCCTCCTGTTTTCTACTTGTTGGATCAGGTTCTTCAGATTAGCATGTACAATTAACGTTTTGATTGTTGTTCATTTTCCGAAGATCGAAATGATCAAAACAAAAGATGATCTTTCTGATTTTTCTTAGGGTCATAGGATCAATTTAAAAAATCGAAAATCGACAACAAATGGGTCGACCTTGTAAAGATCAATATCAAGATCACCCAATCCTAGTTCGTATGTAAATAAAGGCAACTGTCATTGGTCCTGGGGCATCCGGATTGTTCCGGAATGGTCAATATGGTTATTGGTCCATTTCAAGGCTAGAAGTAGACTATTCTTGAAAAATCATGAAGTTTGAGCCAGCGCAAAGGCATGTTTCGGCGTAAAACCGTTTTTTTTTTCCGTCCTAAGGGTTTTTCCGAGGTATCCAGGTTGTCTCAGAAATTCCAATATGGTTATTTCTTCATTTCAAAGCTAGAAGTAGACCACTCAACCAAAATAATGCAGTTTGAGCCGTCGAAAGGCATATTTCGGCGAAAATCTGTATTTGTCCCCTCCTAAAGGGTTCCCCCGGGGCATCCGGATTGAATGGCCAATATGGTCATTTGTTCATTTCAAGGCTCGAAATAGACTATTTATGAAACATCATCAAGTTTGAGCCGTCGAACGGCATGTTTCGGTGAAAATCCACATTTGCTCCTCCTGAAGGGTTCCGCTGGGGCATCCGGATTGTCCCGAAATGGCCAATATATTCATTGGGCCATTTCTAGGCTAGAAGTAGACTACTTTTAAAAAATCATGAAGTTTGAGCCTTCGAAAGACATGTTTCAGCGAAAATTCGTATTTGTCCCCTCCTAAATGGTTCCCCCGGGGAATCCACATGTCCCGGAATGGCCAATATGGTCATTGGTCCAAATCAAGGCTAGAAGTAGACTATTCATGAAAAATCATGAAGTTTGAGCCTTCGAAAGGCATGTTTCGGTGAAAATCCGCATTTGTCTCCTCCTGAAGGGTTCCCCCGGGGCATCCGGATTGTCCCGGAATGACCAATATGGTTATTCGTCCATTTCAAGGCTAGAAGGAGACTATTGTTGACAGATTGTGAGGTTTGAGCCGTCGAAAAGCATGTTCCTATGAAAATTTGTATCCGTCACCGCCTTACGGATCGTGGCAAAACAAACCCTCTTCTGGCACAGATTCCCTGTGGCCAATCGGGTCAAAAAGGGCAGTACTTACCAGAAACTGAAAATTGGGACCCTGAAAAGCATTTTGACTTCAAAGATTTTGAATTTGGTCATATAAATTTTCCACAATGTGAATTTGAAATCCGGGTCAATATGACCCGAAACACCTTATTCGTCACAAAATGTTAACACCCAAGGAAGGTTAAGAAGACAAAACCAGATCGATCTGTAGCGGTATCAGTTGGAACCACACTATCATCATCAAAACATTTAACGTACCACCCTGTCCGAAGGAGACGCGGAGAAAAAAGAAAGAAAAAAAAAAAAAGGGAAGGGGGAAAATATTTTTTGGGGCGGGGGTTTTTTGGCGGGGGGGGGGTAATAAATTTTGTTTTGGGGGGATGGGTGGAAAAAAAAAAAAAAGAAAAAAAGGCTGGAGACAACGGAAAAAATGAAAAAGGGATCTTTATTTTATCTCTATATACACTAGAATCAGTTGAACATTATCCGATATGCTTCTATATTTACACTAATTTTATTACTTATTCACCTAGCAGTTTACTACTATTCTTCCGTTATAAGTTTATCTGTTCCATGTACACAGGGAATCCCATCGTATTCTCCTATGACATAAATGACCGTATTAAATCTATCGTTAGAAGAGTACATATTAGTGGAAAATTAGTTCGCTCGTTTGTAACTCACCTTCGCTCAATTGCCTCCGCCCACGGGATACTACATTGCACTTCTCTAAACAACCAACCCCCATCTAAAGAAGGAATACGGTTTCCGTCAAGCCCATCAGCTTCTCCATCTCCGCGATCATCTGCCCTCCTAAGCCAAGCAACACTTGGGAAGCAGAGATGTGCCCCTCGTACCAAGCAGCGCTCTAGTGTGTATACAGGAAAGAAAGCAAATTGGGTGTTAGAAGTGGTTATTGTATGTAAGCATCTGTTAACAATAGCGACGTGAAGCAGGGAAAAAGAACAAACGCCTATCGTTTTATTTGGTTTTTAAAATATGACTTTTTAAATATATTTTCTTATTCTTCTTCTTCTTCTTCTTCGAATTTGTTTCTTCCATTGTATTGAGAGTAGTTAAATAGTAGTGTAAGTTGCATTCCGCTGCCGTCCCGCGTTTACTTCTACATGTTTCAAAATCCATCTTTCCAACTTTTACGAGTGTGGCTTCTTCTCCTGTTGTTTGTTGGCATATGTTCGGGATAAATTCCTCACCAATTCCACCTGTTTACCTCCTATAGTAAGTCCATCTGAATGGAATCATAAGCGTTGTTCTGTCTCATTTCTTAAGTTTTAGTTTGTTGTGTTAATTCAACGATGTTCGCTCTACTAGTGCTTCTCTGAAAGGGTTAAATAAAGCTAAACAGTTTAAAAGCTAGGTAAGGTTGATTTGTTGTCAAAGGTGTTTGTTATTAATAGCGTTTCGATTGCCTTGCTTACCGATTAGTAGTTTAGCTAGTTAGTTTACTGCATGACAGGTTTACTTTGTGGTGAGTGTCTTACTTGCCTTCTGTTTTCAATTTTCGACATTTTTTACGGTGAGTATACAAAATGTTACGACGAACTTTGAGGTGAGTGGTGGAAAGCAAATTTGTATCTTTGATGAAATCACTGATTTTTTGTTCCTTTCTAACTGTGTTTAAACCTTGCTTTGTAGAGTTTCGGTGATTTTGCTTAGAACATTGCAATATTTTACGAGATGTATTTTTTGAGAAATTCAAAAAACTGATCTTTAGATTTAAACAAAAATTGCCTCTGAATGGAAACGAAATACAGAAAGAGATGCTGGGTTTCGAGTAGGTTTCGGAAAGAGTGTATGTTCTGTTCTGATTGCTCTTGAAAATTTGCCTATTAATTAGTAGGATAAATCAATATGATTTAATAAGTATTAAGTGGTTATTCCATATGTTACCATTCAAAAGTACTAGAAACATGTTAAACGAGTTGTTTTTCAATAGATTAGAACCTACACTGTACAGCTAGTATGTTCAAATTTTAATTTCATTAACTTGTTAAAAGGGTACATCCTCAAGCTAAACACGATTCCCATACAAAATCGGGTGAACCCCTTGGCCGTCAAAAAAAAATGGACATGGCCTTGCTTTTCAACATTGCATCCCATTCCACCCCCGCTAGAATTAATAACCTAATGTAACTAAAACAACTGTTATCCCTACCAACTAGTAATCGTTAATAATTTAGATTAAAAAAGCTGAAAGCACGCTAAAAATGACATTGACCTATATCATCACTGACAACGGCATAACGGAAAAGAAGGATTCTAATCAACGTTCAACTAACAAATCTAGATATGGCTTTTCGTCTTGCTTCCTCGAACAGATTCTTCCTCTCAACTATTGAGGGAAAATCGCAACCTAATTTAAACGTTATTGTTCCTAAGAAACTGGATAAAACCTAATCAACTATCAACTAAACTGGACGAAACGTTTCATTTTTGTTCAACAGCATATTTGTTCTCGTAATCACACCCAATTCCTTCGACTTCCCTAGTTAAGAAAACATCCAATGCTTGATTGTTTATTCAAATTTCACAATTCACACATGCAGCTCGTTCGTTTGATGGTGATCAAACTTGTTTCTCTATTCCTCCGAAGAAGTCCTACTTGAACATTATTCCTAACGAAAACGAAACTCACATTCACATTTTCTCACAAACAATCACACGACACTTGTAACTTCTCTCCTTCCGTGTTCCTTAACCTACACCTAGACTGGAAAAATTTACGAATAAACGGGAAAAGTGTTTGTTGGAAGAATGTTACACAGTAAGTGTGATATTTAAGTAGAGTGTAATCCTGGGCAGTTACGAGTCGTAGATATTGCTGTTGCTGCTTTTGCCAAAATTCAGCCGTTGTTGTTCACGTGCTTCTGCACCTGATTCAAGATGTCATTGCATTTCTCGTACATGCTGGTGCTGTTGTTCAGGTTGATGCTGTCGCCACCGAGGTTCCTGCGGAAATAAGGAAGAAGGCGTTAATTTTATCCGGATTCAAGAACACACTAATTTGCATTATGAGAATTGACGTGAATCTAATGCAAATGTTTTGCCGGCTCACAACAAAGTGTTCCAACTTTCAATGCATGTACGATAAAGGGTGGAACGGTTACAAATTGGTCGACTCAAATGTGGCATTGTTATCCAGCAAGCCCTACACAAGCGGAGTTTTGTAATGAAAGAGGAAATACACATATGGCAACCTGAAAGTCTTGTGAGTGAAGAATACAGATCCCACGAGGAGCTGGAATGAATAATTGTATCCGTTTGTGGCAAAGCTCGGCTTCAAACGATCCTCCCTGGGCAACGGCATAACCAGGTTCCAGGGCTTGTCTGTATCCAGGTTCCAGGGCTTGTCTGTATCTTTACATACAGTCAGTCTCAAAATTGAGCGTACATGTGTGATTCATCAAGAAATCTCCAAGTTTTTCAAGGTTATAAGTTTGTTTTTAATGCTTGTAAGAAACAAAAACAACTACGAATTCATTTGTAATAAGCTAAACAAAGTAAAACTCGCTTATTCGGATGTTACAAAATTGAGCGTACAGTATCATAGAAAATTAGTTAACCACCTTTGGCATCCAGAACAGCCTTCAAGCGTCGCGGCATCGATTCCACCAGCTTCCTGGTCACCGTTGCTGGAATACTATTCCAGATCTCCTGAATCGCCCGTTTGAGCTCCTTTTAGTTTCTTGCTTTTGATTTATTCAATCGGTGCTTATCCTCCCACCACAAGTGCTCAATGGGGTTCAATCCGGTGACTACGGAGGGGTTCTCAATTGCTTAGGAACATAGTAAAGCAACCACTCTCGTACAACGTGCGACGTGTGTTTTGGATAATTGTCCTTCTGAAAGTAATAATCACGCGGTAGTTCCATTTTTTGCACGGAAGGTGGCAGATTACGCTTCAGTATGTTCAAATAGCCCATCGTCGTGGTGACAATAAACACCATAGCACCCACACCACTGGCCGCCATTGAACCCCACAGCATGACACTGCCTCCTCCGTGTTTGACAGTAGGGCTTAAATGCTTGACCTCCAACGACAAATTCGGTTCTCTCCAAACCATCTGCTTTCCATCGGATCCAAAAAGATTAATTTTCGTCTCGTCGGTAACAACCACCTTCCACAACTCCAAAGGCTTGTCAATATGCTCCTTTGCAAAATCCAGTCGCTTTTTAATATTTGCTTTTAAATGAAGAGGCTTCTTCCGAGCAACGCTTCCCCTGAGATTGTCTCAAACCATCCGGCGTGTCCACACGCGTTGTGGCCCCTTCCTGTGCGGTTCTTCAAAGTTCCCTCGGATTTTCACTAGTTTACGATTTTCTGCACTGTGGAATGTGTTCTTCCAATGGCAGCCACTATTTCTCGCAACGATTTTCCACGAAGGCAAGTACTGATCACTTGAGTGTGCGTGGCAATATCGATTTCTGTCCTGGTGGTCGCCATTTTGATCCAAACACAATAAACTTCCAGACGAAAATAACTAAGATCGCTGCCAATGCAGCTGAGAGTTGTTGACAGTATGCACTGCTAGAAAAATTCACTTCAAATTGCCAATATTGTGTTTATTAAACGAATTGGTTTGAAAATAGTAGAGGTGTACGCTCAATTTTGTAACAACAAAAATGCTTCATTTCTGGAATTTTATTCGATTAAAATTTTGTGAAATCCTCTTTAATAATTAAAGTCCATGCTTCGCAAGTTGAGCAATTATAGAATTGAACTACAACAGAAATAATATTTTTGTAAACTGTATATCAAAAATGCACACTAAAGTATGCGTCCGAAAATTCTGAGACCCTCACTAATACTATCATAACCCTCAAGCCGTTCAACCTTGTTGCTCCATGTGTCAGTTATTGTTTACAAAACGATTGATGTATTTGAATTTGTTGGGATTAAGGAAGATTTTGTGAAATATGTACAAGCATGAAATCCTCAGATTATTTCACACCTAGAAGCCAGTTTCGGTTTCGGATACCATGGCTCTTGTAAATCTTCAAGATATACGATGGCTCTTGCAGAATTTTCAATGTCGGGGACGGAAATTTGCTCACAGTGACTGCAATGGCCTTGACCATTCACCAGCAGATAATAGGTTGAGCAACAACCGAGAAGCGATAAAACGACAAATGGCACGGCACGTACAGTTATAGATCGAAAATATTCGTGGTTCGTCCCAAAATGAGCAATTATTTCACTTTGCTCAAATACATACAACGGACCGTTGATCAGTGGTAAACAAATAAAATCAATCACGTGTTGAAAACACTTAAGAAACTTAACATTTATAACAACTAGGATCGATCCGTTTGCTAACGCGATCACTGCTCGAGTTGCTACGTAGTTCTTCTTCAACTTTGTGACAACCCCACTAAATAAAGCTTTGCTAAATCATGAAGTTTGATATGTCGCAAGCCAGGTTTTGGAAAAGATTTGAATATGGCCTCTTTCCCGGAAGAACTCGGATCCCGCAAGAGCTTCTTAGGTGGTCAGTATGGTCAGACACCCTCAGAATGTCCGTCGAAGACAAAGTTTTGCAAAATCATGAAGTTTGATATGTCGCAAGCAAGGTTTTGGAAAAGATTTGAAAATGGCCTTTTTTCCCGAAGGAACTCAGATCCCGCAAGAGCTTCTTATGTGGCCAGTATGGTCAGACACCCTCAGAATGTCCTTCGAAGACAAAGTTTGCAAAATCATGAAGTTTGAAATGTCGCAAGCCCGGTTTCGGTAACGATTTGAATATGGCCACTTTTCCGGAGAAATTTGGACTGCGGAGGGTCACCCTAAGTGGCCAGTATAGATACCCCCAGAATGGTCTCCGAAGAACTATTTTTACAAAACCATAAAGTTTGATATGTTACAAGCCCGGTTTTGGAAAAGATTTGAATAGGCCCCTTTTCCGGGGGAAACCCGTATTGGGGGGAGCCTCCTAAGGTGCCGGATGGTCAGACATCCTCAGAATGTCCTCCGAAGACCTAGTTTGGCAAAATCATAAAGTTTGGTATGTCGCAAGCCAGGTTCTGGAAAAGATTTGAGTATGGCCTCTTTCCCGGAGGAACTCGGATCCCGCAAGAGCTTCTTAAGTGGCCAGTATGGTCAGATACCCTCAGAGTGTCCTTCGAAGACAAAGTTTTGCAAAATCATGAAGTTTGAAATGTCGCAAGCCCGGTTTCGGTAACGATTTGAATATGACCACTTTCCCGGAGGAACTCGGATCCCGCGGAGGGCCTTCCTAAGTGGCCAGTATGGTCAGTAATCCTCAGAATGTTCTCCGAAGACCTATTTTTGCAAAATCATAAAGTTTGATATGTCGCAAGCCAGGTTTTGGAAAAGATTTGAATATGGCCACTTTCCCGGAGGAACTCGGATTCCGCAGGGCCTCCCTAAGTGGCCAGTATGGTCAGACACCCTCAGAATGTCCTCCGAAGACCAAGTTTTGCAAAATCATGAAGTTTGATATGTCGCAAGCCAGGTTTTGGAAAAGATTTGAATATGGCCTCTTTCCCGGAGGAACTCGGATCCCGCAAGAGCTTCTTAAGTGGCCAGTATGGTCAGACACCCTCAGAATGTCCTTCGAAGACAAAGTTTTGCAAAATCATGAAGTTTGATATGTCGCAAGCCAGGTTTCGGTAACGATTTGAATATGGCCACTTTCCCGGAGGAATTTGGATCCCGGAGGGCCTTCTTAAGTGGCCAGTATGGTAAGAAATCTTCAGAATGTCGACCGAAGATCTATTTTTGCAAAATCATAAAGTTTGATATGTCGCAAGCCCGGTTTTGGAAAAGATTTGAATATGGCCACTTTCCCGGAGGAACTCGGATTCCGCAGGGCCTCCCTAAGTGACCAGTATGGTCAGACACCCTCAGAATGTCCTCCGAAGACCTAGTTTTGCAAAATCATGAAGTTTGATATGTCGCAAGCCAGGTTTTGGAAAAGATTTGAATATGGCCACTTTTCCGGAGGAACTCGGATCCCGCAAGAGCTTCTTAAGTGGCCAGTATGGTCAGA